>JZKD02S1724827.1:502004-516721 GCA_000966675.3 Picea glauca
CTAGATCTCTCTTCTCTGCTGCTACTGCCTAATTGCATAAATTTTCATTACTGCTAATCCCCCAGTACTTGAGAGATGCCAAGTCATATGCCCTTGCTGATTTTTCTTCTTTGTCATAACCTCCTAAAGTCCAGAGACAAATGAATCGCTGCCATTAAATTATAATCCAAGAAAAAGCCAAAAACAACTTTGTTTCCCTGATATAGACTTTCATAAAAGAAAACGTACCAAAATAAACTGCGAGCATATAGTGATCAACAGGGGCTACACTTTCCTGCACCTCATTTGTTGGTTTCAACAGGGGCTACACTGATCAATGATGGTTGACTAGGAAATAATAGCCAAGATGGTCAGAGATGCTCAGACTCATTGAAAGTGTAAGAGACTAAAAACACCCCAATCCATCACCCATGTTCGATTTCCCTGGACTGACAAACCCTGAAGAAACCTTGTGATGACTTGCATTAGATGGGTTCTGTCTCGACCACATTTTGAGTGCCAATAAACCCACCATTCCCGAACTCGGCGGAAGCTGAAGGCTACAATTCGTAAACATAGTGTTTGTTAGAATTAAGGTCTATTTGAACCTGGAAAAACATTTGTTGAGACTTTTGGAAAAAATCAGAAAGATCATAGTGCTCCTGTCATTCAGGCTTCATAAGAATGAGAGTCGAACCAATGAGATTCGAACCTCGGCCGGGCTTCACAAGAATGAGAGTCGAACCTCTATCTACCTGCATTGCTTGAATGGGAAGTTCACATTTGTCTTCTCGTTATTGTGCTCTCTATGAAATCCATCCTTGATATCGTACATACCATCTAGGCTGGCCTGTGAGTGGGTTTCATGGTTGATAAAGTACTGACTTCCTAAGAATGCACCGCGTAGAAACTCTTCCCATGGTCAATTGAGGTATTTTGTTATTATTATTCACAGCATAGGAAGTTCTGTTTGAGGATGCCTGTGCCTGTGTAGAGCTTCCTTCATCAATCCCCATATGTGGAGACAATGAGAATGCAAGCCAATTATACATGTGTTTTATTCCTAGCAAGTTAGAGGGTCAAATCTCTAGCCGAAGGGGTTTTACGCCAACCACTAAAATTTAGCCAGCACAGACACTCGAGTTGGTCAGATATCATTCTGAAGTCGATGGTTTGGAAAAAAGAGCAGGTTGAATTCGATAGTCCACCCCTTGTATTTCGCTCTAGGCTTCGAACTTGCACGACATAAATGATCAGATATTTCACGACAGTCCACCCCTTGTATTTCTCTCTAGACTTTGACAATCAACCCCTTGTATTTCTCTCTAGGCTTCGACAGTCCACCCCTTGTATTTCACTCTAGGTCAGATATCGCTATATATTTGCACGATACTAATAGGATGTGAAAGGAGTATTTCTATTAATAAATGATCAACCTTTTGTGTCCGCACGGTTCGAAGCCAAAAAACCAAGTTCCTTCCAACTAGGTTTCCACCACTTCAATCCTCCACAAAAAGCAAGCTCATAGGAAAGAGACAATGAGGTTCTCTCAAGAATAGGGAAAGAGCTTGGGGGCTGAACATTGTGTTCAGACTTGAGGGAGAAAGGGAAGGGAGAAAGGGATGCAGACTCAATATGAAGTAATTTCTCCAGAGTAACTTTGCTCTCAAAGTTGAATGCTTTCTCCTCTTTTCCATAGCTCAGAATTGTGCTTTTATAGTCTTCAAAATGCAGCTGAAGGGTCGAGTCACAACGTTTCCAGTATGTGGAAGGCCAAGGATCAGAGATCTCCTTTCATGACATGGAAACCCGACTCCATTTTTTGTATTTTCTAGCACAAATCCCGATGTACACGGGTTGTAGTGGAGCAAATTGTGTATACACATGTTGTATAGTAGATAGGGCACATATATGTGGAAAAATATGCATTTTTGGCTCTGGATTCATAAAAAAGGGATGACAAGTCTCCATAGGAAAATGGAAAAAGGCCCTCTATGCAAGATAACAATGGTGAGACAAATCTTTCTATAACAAACCTTGCCACACACACACAAAACTCTATTGAATAATTGAATTATTTATAACAGATAGTGACTCCATTATATAGAGTTCACAAGTTATTATGAGATCTAACTTATTCCCTATATAAAAGGAGAGCTTGATAGAATATCTCAACTACACACCAAACAATTTGATTGTCTGACTAGTCTAGGCCTTGTTACATGATACTATCAGCTTGAGCAAGCTATGGCATATGAGACTTGCTCAATTACATTATAGAGACCTTCCCACTCTGGGAAATATGGTGTCAGGACTTATAGAGATACATATCGAGCTTGGTGTGATTTGCAGAGGTTGTGTTCTTGGCAAGAATGTCAAGGGGTCCTTTTCGAGCAGTGATTGTAGATCCAAAAGGATATTAGACTTGATACATACAAATGTTTGTGGAACCATGATCGTTGCTTCCTTGAGTGATACTTGTGCTATGTTCTCTTCATCGATGATCACTCTCGGAAGACGTTGATTTACTTATTGAGGACCAAGGATGGAGTCCTTGCGAGATTTCAAAAGTTTAGATCTCAGGTTGAGAACCTAACCAGGAGGAAGATCGAAGTGTTGAGATCAGATAATGGAGGAAAGTACACCTCCAGGTATTTTAATGATTTTTGTATTGAGGCAATGATCAAGAGGGAGTACACCGTCCCTTATAACCCTCAACATAAGGGGGTTACAAAAAGGAAGAACAAATCCATTGTTGAGGCAACCAAAGAGATGATACATGATCATAATCTATCTATGATTTTGTGGGCAAAGGAATCCATGAAAATTATGTACGTTTAGAACAAGAGTCCTCATAAGATTCTAAAGAACACGACTCCCCAAGAAGATTTCACGGGAGTGAAGCCTGAGGTTAGAAACTTCAGGATATTTGGGTGTCTAGTATACATTCATGTATCCAGGGAAAAGAGAACTAAGCTAGACCCTTCAGGAAAAAAGGGTACATTTGTGGGGTACAATGAATCTTTGAAGGCATACCGCATATACATCCCTGGTCAGAGACAAATCAAGGTTAGCAAATATTTCACCTTTGAAGAAGAGATAATCTTCAAACTATCCATAGAATCTCATATGGAGATTGATAATGAGAAGAAAGAAGAGCCAATACCTTCTCTCCCTTCAACATTTTAGAGGGAGTCAGTTACTGATCCAGTTGATCCCTTAGCTCTAGTTGATGTTCCCATAGACATTGCAGTAGGCCAAAAGAGGCCTGCATGGGATCGACAGACTTTGTAGGAGGCAGAAGGACATGCAACTCCTCGTGGTACATTCTAAGAGAGAAAGAGACCACATAAATTTTCAAGCTATGTTTCAGCTATGAGCCACATCATTGATATTGGGCCTTTTTGTCATGGGGAAGCAATAGGCCAACAGGTTTGGAAAGATTCCACGATTGAAGAGGATTAGTCCATCATGAAGAATGATGTGTGGGATATTGTTTCGAGACCGAAAGGGAAGTCTGTAGTGACTTCCAAGTGCATTTATAAGATCAAACATGTAGCTGATGGAAGTGTTGAAAAGTACAAATCGATATTTGTAGCCAGAGGATTCTCTTAGGTGGAGGGAATAGATTATGAGGAGACATTTGCTCATGTGTGTAGGTTGAAGAAAGCCCTGTATGGACTAAAGCAGGCACCTCATGCATGGTATGAAAATATTGATGGATACTTTATGAGTTTGGGATTCAAAAAGAGTGTTGTTGATCACAACCTATATTACAACATTGTTGGTGACAAGTGCCTGATTTTGGACCTATATGTTGATGAATTAGTCCTCACCAGTTCATAAAGAATTATTGTTTAATGCAAGAATGCATTGGCTTCTGAATTCTAGATGAAATACCTTGGTATGATGCACTACTTATCATCATTATCACATAGGTAGTAACCAAATGCCAAACCAATATGACTTCCATATGCCCAACTGGGCGAGTCCGTATCCAAAGTAGTCGACCATACATTGAATCCACAATAACCCAAAACAACTTGACATGCCCAACAATCTTCCTATGAAACCACAGACTGGATGGTTAAGGGTTTGCTCGACACCCATCCCAGGAGGAACAAAGCTAACTTCTCATAATAGTGAAAACTTTGAGACCAAAGCTGTACACCCAAAGAGGGACAATGATTCTTGTAGTGACCGCATTTTCAATAGTTGAAGCATTGTATTTCTAACATATCTTTCTCTTGATTTGGATTCTTCCTTGAGCCAAACTTCCTTTTGTTTACGAAATTCTTAAATCTTGCTGTGAATTCTTGATCATCATATTTCTTTTGAGGTTTCTCTTTTGCACTAATCCTTGATTCTTCTTGTGCACAATAAGTCCAAATTTCTTCAAATGTAGGATACTCCTTCCTTGTGTTCATGCTTGTGGAAAATGCATCCCACGTCTTGGGAAGACCATCGAGTACTATGTTTACCAATTCCTTCTCTGAAATGATCTCTTCAATAGCTTGTAGTTGATCTCTTAACTGAGAGATTCTCACAAAGTATGGTGTTATGTTGTCATCATCATTCATCTTCATGTCATAGAGCTCATTCTTCCAATGTTTCTAACTGAGAAGAGGTTTGTTAGGGCATTGTACATCTTCTTCGATGAGTCAAGATGGGAGATGTAGGGTATCAAGTGGTTTTTTATAGAATCCACTATAATACTCATGGCATTGATGTCACAATCTTTGAACTTCTCCATAACTGCAATGTCTTACGATTCCTTCTCTTTTCCTTTTTCAAACTCTGGTTTCACGATATTTCCTTTCACGATATCCAACACTTTATTCTTGGCAAGGATGAGGTCAATCCTTGTCTTCCACGCTCTAGAGTTAGAAGCTCCATCTAACTTGTTTTCTGACTTCATAGATTAAGTGATGGTTGCCTTGACTTGGTCAACCCTAGATTTGACCTAAAAATCAAACTTGACGTTTTGTGGTTCCTTCTCTTTTCCTTTTTCAAACTCTGGTTTCACGATATTTCCTTTCATGATATCCAACAGTTTATTCTTGGCAAGGATTAGGTCAATCCTTGTCTTCCACGCTATGGAGTTAGAAGCTCCATCTAACTTGTTTTCTGACTTCATAGATTAAGTCATGGTTGCCTTGACTTGGTCAACCCTAGATTTGACCAAAAAATCAAACTTGATGTTTTAGCTTGCTGAGAGTACCAGGAGGTGTGCTAGGCTAGGGTGCACTGGTTTATCTAGAAATAAAGTCAATCCCTTCACTTAAGGCTCCTCAACAATAGGGTTAGGGTTTCTACAACTGCACCTCCTAGTAACCCTAACGAGAGTGCTTTGGTGACTCTTTCTGCTAGAAACCCTAGTGACAGTTCTTCAATGAGCTTAGTATACTTATGGCTATGATCCCTTCGAATGGTTAGACTGAATGAAGGAGGTGTGGTCCCATAACCTATTAGAATATAATGGATGTGCTCATTTTACCATGAGCAATATCACTATGGTCACCCAACCCTACGCCGAAGCCACCCTTCGAGCACCTTAAACTTGATAGAGAATCACTTTGGAAGAAAACCCTAGGCTAGATAGCCGAACAAAGGGTAGCACACCAAACAAGAGATGATCAGATAGTCCAAACCATAACCAAGAGATAGTCCAAGCCAAAGTGCAATCTGCTAGCTGCAGCAACTACTACGACAACTCTGATCCAAACTTGCAAATATGGGCAACTGTAGTGCGCACAAGTGCTGCTCTGCAATTTTGAGAATGCCTGCCAGAATGAAGACTGACCTCCTGTATTTATACTAATTCTAGCTAACTTCCTGGGCCAACTTCTCATTCTGGGTGTCTATTTACTTAGTATATAATATTTCTTCTGGCTGACTTCTTCTCTTGTAGGCTAATAACCTAATACCGATTATCCTCTTGAGCTGGCTTGTCTTCTAGGGTTATTAGCCAACTCATTAGCGCTTCTTCTTACTTCTTGGAATATTCTTTTTTCGTCAAGTTTACATGTGGAGGTAAAAACCTCCCGCAACTACCATAATATTAACACTCCCTCCTAGCTAGGGAGGTATTACATCTCATGACTAGATCATGAGTACCATCATCACCATCAATGTCATCAATTGCATCATCTCTTGAAACCATACTATATCTGAGTAATTAGACATGATGTTGGATAATTCACTCATACCACAGAGTGACACAAGAGCCATTCATCTAATCTGGACATATGTCCTAGAAAAATAAATGTCCTGAACTATTTTTCGTCTGGGAAATCTCTGTCTGTTGATCATCCATCTAGCCGATAATAATTTTCAACACTATTGATAGTATTCAAGGCGATCAAAACAATATCATTCGATAGAACACAACTGTGTCTATCCATAGTAGTACACAACTACAATCTAGTGGTAAAATACAACACCAAGTAGCACACAGGTACTTGATCAATGACGTATAGTCACAAACAGTGGAACACATCCACCACAGTAGTATACAACTATTGTCTATAGACATACAATCTTCATAACAATCATCTGATATCAACCTACACAGAAACAATGTTATGATATAAACTGAATCATCTGGACCATTCTTTTACTCACATCTGTGAGATCTTGGAAGAACATATGCCCTCAAAAGGTAAAACATCAATGATGAGCTATATGGACTATTCTTCTCAAGCAAGGAAGAACGACTGTCCTGATTTCTGAGCTGGGACCATTCCCCGCCCTGGGCCATTCCTCTAACAGTAGACAAAGTGTAACCTGGAGAGAATGAGTCCATCCTAAGGAATGTCTGTCCCTGATTGTTGAACTTGGACCATTCCCCACCCTTGACCATTCCTCCGACACTAAACAAAGTGCAACCTGGAGAGAATTAATCTTCCCTAAGGAATGACTGTCTGAACCATTTCCTAAGGAAATGAATGTCCTTTACCAACCTCCAAAACGGACCATTCCCCATGTTAACCACAATGGGAAATTGTTGTCTGGCGAGGTGGGCCAGTCTTCTTGAGTAACCCTGAAGAAGAGAGACTTACCTAGACCATTCCCCATGTTAACCACAATGGGAAATCATTGTCTATGGTACATCAACAATCAATCGAACCATTTTCATTATGAAAATGACCGTTCGATCTAGACCATTTTTTGAACTGGAAAATGCCTGTCTGTCAGAAATCTCAAACCACTTTCCGAATCTAGAAAGAAATTACTCATCCTGGACCATTTTTCGAACTGAAAAATGGTTGTCCATCAATCAATAACACATTAGTGCTCCCTCCCAACCTGGGAGTCATCTCTTCCTTTTTTAATAAGGAAGTCGTCTCCATGAGCTCCATCTTGAGTACGCAAACTCTTTCATCTTGGACATAAGCTTTACCAAAACGTCTTCTTATCTTCTCATCCGTGGAGATATATATTGGAGAACCACTTTCTTCTTTATGGACTTCATCACATAGAATGTATTGCTTGTTCTCAAATGCACTTCAGTCTGGAACATTGGTTTTATATAAAGGCTTCATATAGCTCTGATCAATAAAGTATATCATTGTTGGATTCCTGTTAGCTCACAACATCGTGGCAAGGGKCAAACTGGAACATATCCATGTGGCACTTCTTCTATCATCATGAGATCTTTTTCATGGATCCCATCATCCTTATCTTCTGTTATAGAAAGTCTTCACCACGCTTCTGTTGTGCATTGGAGGTTCTCCACCAAGTTGTCTTCTTCCATCTACATACAAGGGTCTCTTTCTGGTATGCCTCAAATCCTTGAGGCTGCTCTTCATACGCTCTTTGTTCAATTGCTCTGGAGAACAGTCTTTGCATTCATCTGATGTAGAACTCCAACCCATGGATATTGCGGATGATATAATGACTCATGTAGAGGTATCCATCATTTACTAGAACGAGTAATCATCATAGTCTTCTCCCTCCATCTGGGAGAACCTCTAGTTCTATATCTCACAATGCTTTCATTCATAAGTCTTCCATACAC
Organism: Picea glauca; assembly: GCA_000966675.3. Taxonomy (NCBI): domain Eukaryota; kingdom Viridiplantae; phylum Streptophyta; class Pinopsida; order Pinales; family Pinaceae; genus Picea; species Picea glauca. The sequence continues at coordinate 510,004 of JZKD02S1724827.1, forward strand.
TGTTCTTCATCACAACTTTCAGTTCCTTTTCTTGATTTTTTTTAGTGAGTTCATATCAGGCTGGTAATCTTGTGATTCTTGATACATTGACTGGTCGAACTGAACATGTACTGCCTTTCATGGGTGCTACCATGGATATATACTTCATTATCTTCGATGTATCATAGGATTAACTCCCTCCTAATCCTTGCTTCATGTATGAGTTCATGTTTTTTTGTTGCAAATATATAATCGACTCCCTCCATAATCCACACTTCCGTCTGCCTCTTTATTTACTTCTACAAGGTGTCACAAGTCTTTCTCCAAATTCCTCTTGATTGATGTCTTCTTCCCATCTTTTACTTCTTCTCTTTTACTTCAATATTGATTCTGATTTTGACTTATCTTGTAGTTGTTTCTTATGTAATAACTTCCACATGAATTGTTTGATGTACTTCATCCTTTCATTTGTATTGTCTGACTTGTAGTCATAATGATAGTAATCATTTTTGTGTCTTCCATATTCCCTAGGTATAGTTTCTCTTTGAACACATTATCTTCTAAGAAGTAGATATTTCAAGATATGTACAGAAAACATGGTATATACAAGAACTATGAAGAGTATTGTTACCTTGTCTTAGAACAAGGAGTCTTTTTCATCCAGCTTAGTTTTTTTTAGGTGCCTTTTCTTCGAAAACTAATGCTTCGTGTGTCTTCTTCCTTTTCTTTAGCTCGGGACAATGATTCTTGTAGTGACCGTATTTTCGACAGTTGAAGAATTGTATTTCTGACATATCTTTCTCTCAATTTGGCTTCTTCCTTGAGCCAAAATTCCTTTTGTTTAGGAAATTCTTAAATCTTGTTGTGAATGCTTGATCATCGTGTTTCTTTTGAGGTTTATCTTTTGCACTAATCCTTGATTCTTCTTGTGCACAACAAGTCCAAAGTTGTTCAAATGTAGGATACTCCTTCCTTGTGTTCATGCTTGTAGAAAATGCATCCCACGTCTTGGGAAGACCATTGAGTACTATGTTTACCAATTTCTTCTTTGAAATGATCTCTTCAATAGCTTGTAGTTGATCTCTTAACTAAGAGATTCTCACAAAGTATGATGTTATGTTGTCATCATCATTCATCTTCATGTCACAGAGCTCATTCTTCAGACTCATTACTTGTCCAATGTTTCTGATTGAGAAGAGGTTTGTTAGGGCATCGTACAAATTCTTCGATGAGTCAAGATGGGAGATGTAGGGCATCAAATGGTCTTTTATAGAATCCACTATAATACTCATGAGATTGATGTCACCATTTTGAACTTCTCCATAACTGCAACGTTATGCGATTCCTTCTCTTTTCCTTTTTCAAACTCTAGTTTCACGATCTTTCCTTTCACGATATCCAACACTTTATTCTTGGCAAGGATGAGGTCAATCCTTGTCTTCCACGCTATGAAGTTAGAAGCTCCATCTAACTTGTTTTCTGACTTCATATATTAATTCATTGTTGCCTTGACTTGGTCAACCCTAGATTTGACCAAAAACTCAAACTTGATGTTTTAACTTGCTGACAGTACCAGGAGATGCGCTAGGCTAGGGCGCACTGGTTTATCCTAGAAACCTTAGCGAAAGTTCTTCAGTGAGCTTAGTATCCTTATGGCTATGTTCCCTTCTAGTGGTTAGACTGAATGAAGAATGTGTGGGCCAATAAATTGTTAGAATATAATGGATGCGCTCATTTTACCATTGACAATATCAATATTGTCACCCAACCATAGGCCGAAGCCACCCTTCGAGCACCTTAAACTTGACAGAGAATCACTCTGGAAGCAAACCCTAGGCTAGATAGCCAAACAAAGGGCAGCACACCAAACAAGAGCTGATCAGATAGTCCAAACCATAACCAAGAAATATTTCAAGCCAGAACGCAATTTGCTAGCTGCAACAACTACAACGACAACTCTCCTCCAAACTTTGCACAAACTGGGCAACTGTTGTGCACATAAGTGCTGCTCTGCAATTATGAGAATGCTTGCCAGAATGAAGACTGGTCTCCTGTATTTAGTTCTCATTCTGGGTGTCTATTTACTTAGTATATAATATTTCTTTTGGCTGACTTCTTCTCTTATAGGCTAATAACCTAATACCAATTATCCTCTTGAGCCGACTTGTCTTCTAGGGTTATTATCCAACTCATTAAGGTTTCTTATTGCTTCTCGAAATATTATTTTCTCGTGAGGTTTACACGTGGAGGTAAATACCTCCTGCAACTACCATAAAATTAACACTCCCTCCTAGCTAGGGAGGTATTAGAGGTAATGGTATTGAGCATCAATATAGTTTTATAGACTATCTCATGACTAGATTATGAGCACCATCATCACCATCAGTGTCATCAGTTGCATCATCTCTCAAAACCATACTATATCTGAGTAATTAGACATGATGCTAGATAAGTCACTAACACCACAAAGTGATAGAAGAGCCATACTTCTAATCTGGACATATGTCCTAGAAAAATAAATTTGCTGAACCATTTTTTGCCTGGGAAATCTCTATCCATTGATCACTATTCGTAGTTTTCAAGGCAATCAAAACAATATCATTCAATAGAACACAATTGTGTCTATCCATAGTAGTACACAACTACAGTCCAGTGGTACACTACCACACTAAGTAGAACACAGGTACTTGATCAATGACGTATAGTCACAAACAATGGAACACATCCACCAAAGTAGTATACATCTACTGTCTAGAGACATACAACTATCATAACAATCATAACAATCAAATGATATCAACCTGCACAGAAACAATGTTATGATATAAACTGAATCATCTAGACCATTCTTCCACTCACATTTGTGAGATGTCAGAAGAGCATCTTCCCTCAAAAGGTAAAACATCAATGATGAGCTATCTGGACTATTCTTCTCAAGCAAGGAATAATAATTGGCCTGATTTTTGAGCCTGGACCATTCCCCACCCTGGGCCATTCCTCCGACACTAGACAAAGTGTAACCTGGAGAGAATGAGTCTTTCCTAAGGAATCTCTGTCCCTGATTACTAAACCCGGATCATTCCCCACCCTGGGCCATTCCTCTGGCACTAAACAAAGTGCAACTTGGGAAGAATTCATCTTCCCTAAGGAATGATTTTCTAGACCATTTCCTAAGGAAATAACTGTCCTACACCAACCTCTAAAACAAACCATTTCCCATGTTAACCACAATGGGAAATCGCTATCTGGCGAGGCGGGCTAGTCTTCTTAAGTAACCCTCAAGAAGAGAGACTACCCTAGACCATTCCCCATGTTAACCACAATGGGAAATCATTGTCTATGGTACACCAACAATCCATCGAACCATTTTTATTACGAAAATGACCCTTCAATCTGGACCATTTTCTGAACTGGAAAATGCCTGTCTCTCATAAATCTCAAACCACTTTCTGAATCTGGAAAGAAACTGCTCATCTTGGACCATTTTTCGAACTGAAAAATGGCTGTCCATTAATCAATAACACATTATTGCTCCCTCCCAACCTGGGAGTCATCTCTTCCTTTTTCAATAAGGAAGTTGTCTCCACGAGCTCCAGCTTCAGTACACAAACTCTTTCATCTTGGACAGAAGATTTACCAAAATGTCTGCTTATCTGCTCATCTGTGGAGATATATATTGGAGAACCACTTTCTCCTTTCTAGACTTCATCACAAAGAATGTAATGCTTGATCTCAAATGCACTTCGGTTTGGAACATTCGTTTTCTCTGAAGGCTTCTTATAGCTCTGATCAATAAAGTATATCATTATTGGATTCCTACTTGCTCACAACATCGTGGCAAGGGTCAAACTGGAACATATCCATGTGGCACTTCTTCTGTCATCATGAGATCTTTGTCATGGATTGGAAATCCATTGTCCTGATCTTGTGAGTAATCTTTCTGATTTAATATCTCTGTTATAGAAAGTCTTCACCACGCTTCTGCTGTGCATTGGAGGTTATCCACCAAGTTGTCTTCTTCCATTCCCATGCAAGGGTCTCTTTCTGGTATGCCTCAAAGCCTTGAGGTTTCTCTTCATACACTCTTTGTTCAATTGCTCCAGAGAATAGTGTTTGCATTCATCTAATGTAGAACTCCAACCCATGGATATTGTGGATGATATAATGACTCATGTAGAAGTATGTCTCGTTTACTTGAACAAGTAATCATCATAGTCTTCTCCCTCCATCTGGGAGAACCTCTAGTTCTAGATATAACAACGTTTTCATTCATAAGTCATCCATACACTGTTCTTCATCACAACTTTTAGTTCCTTTGCTTGATTTCTTTTAGTGAGTTCATATCAGGCTGGAATCTTCATGTTCTTCCTCATGTTTCTCTTTAGCTCTTGGTTCCATGGAGTTTCTTATAGATTCCATTCTCTAGAGATTCCACTTCTTTCTTTCATCATAGGATCACGGATGTGGATGGACAACCAGGGATACTTTAAGGATTCTCTTAGAAGAAGACTTCTTCTAAGGTCGAACTGAACATGTACTGCCTTTCATGGCTGCTACCATGGATATATACTTCATTATCTTCAATGGATCATAGGATTAACTCCCTCCTAATCCTTGCTTCATGTATGAGTGCATGTTTTTCTTTTGGAAATATATAATCAACTCCCTCCATAATGCACACTTCTGTTTGCATCCTTATTGCCTTCTGCAAGGTGTCATAAGTCTTTCTCCAATTTCTTGTTGATTGCTTACTTCTTCCTGTCTTTTACTTCTTCTGTTTTACTTCAAGATTGATTCTGATTTTGGATTATCTTGCAGCTGTTACTTATGTAATAAATTCCACATTAATTGTTTGATGTACTTCATCCTTTCATTTGTATTGTTTGACTTGTAGTCATAATGATAACAATCCTTTTTGTTTCTTCCATAGGTATAGTTTCTCTTTGAACACATTATCTTCTAAGAAGTAGATATGCAAGATATGTACAGAAAATATGTACAGATCATTGTATTTCTTTTGAGGTTTCTCTTTTGCTCTAATCCTTGAGTCTTCTTGTGCACAACAAGTACAAAGTTCTTCAAATGTAGGATACTCCTTCCTTGTGTTCATGCTTGCGGAAAATGCATCCCACGTCTTGGGAAGACCATTGAGTACTATGTTTACCAATTCATTGTCTGAAATGATCTCTTCAATAGCTTGTAGTTGATCTCTTAGTTGAGAGATTGTCACAAAGTATGATTTTATGTTGTCATCATCATTCATTTTCATGTCACAGAGCTCATTCTTCAGACTCATTACTTTCTGACTCAGAAGAGGTTTGTTAGGGCATTGTACATCTTCTTCGATTAATCAATATGGGAGATGTAGGGTATCAAGTGGTCTTTTATAGAATCCACTATAATACTCATGGCATTGATGTCACCATCTTTGAACTTCTCCATAACTGCAACTTTCTGCGGTTCCTTCTCTTTTTCTTTTTCAAACTCTGGTTTCACAATCTTTCCTCTCAGGATATCCAACACTTTATTCTTGGAAAGGATGAGGTCAATCCTTGTCTTCCACGCTCTGGAGTTAGAAGCTCGATCTAAATTGTTTTCTGACTTCATAGATTAAGTCATTGTTGCCTTGACTTGGTCAACCCTAGATTTGACCAAAAACTCAAACTTGACTGTCCACTATCCAATGCAACTGGTCTCACTCAATTTGGATACTCTAGGAAGAAGTTATGGTTGTTTTACCTGGAACACCTTCTTGAGACTAGTGAGATACCCTATCTTCCACAGGGTGTATCTGAAAATGTAAGATGACCCAGAAGATGAAATTTTTACCATAGATACCTTACTAATTTCTGTAAAAATCCTCTGGAGTTCAGGGTCTGAAACTTTACAGAAAACATTTTATAACAAAAATTCTACAATGACTCAGTTCAGGATGATTGCAGAACCATATCTTGTACAGGTTGTATATCCGAAAATATAAGGCCTCATGAGCTGAAATTTTAACTCAACGTACCTTGCTCAGTATACTAAATATGCTCCAAGTTGTTTCTTCTGAAATGTTGAAAAAAGGTTATAGTGAAAATGTCAAAGTGTCTTAGATGTAGCAGTGAAACCCCATGACCTTGAGCTCTGAAACCATATGTTAAGAACCAAATATTGAAAAACCTCACAATAAGTACTCAACGCCTTGAAAAAATAGAGAAATTCAGATAATAAGCTTCTTCGAGGGGGAAACCTCCTTATTCCCACATAAATGTACAATTACAAGATGATTCCAAATGAAAATGTCTTCTTGGCATATATAGGAGACTAGGAGGTATAATTACAACTAATGAAATAAAACCCACATAAACAAAATAACATTACTAATGTAATATGCTCCATTTAAGGGGTAATGAACTACTATTTAGGGATTAACATGCCCCTCCCCTTGAGATAAGTGTTATTCGTGCAAGATACCATATATATAAAATATGCAGAACAAAAATGAAATGCTAGAAATGACAGAATGACAGTAAAATATCCAGCATAATCTTCACAATACACAGAAATGATATACGAAATAACAACATAAATAACACTTTGATTTAGATAGCAATGTTCACAGGCCTCTTCGAGGGGGAAACCTCCAGTCAAGCAATGCTCTGTTACAATAATCTCCAAGCTAGGGTTCTCATACCCTCGCCTCTTATTTATACTAAATATGTCTATTAAGAGAAGCATCTAGAGGAAGATCCTT
>JZKD02S1724827.1:520336-530517 GCA_000966675.3 Picea glauca
TCACGGGAGGCAATAGTAGCACTGAGTTGTTGCACTTCTTGTTGGGTCTTAAGGAAACCAGATTCCAAGGTGTTGAAGTGAGAATCTAGTTCTTAGCTACGGGTATGGGCCATGAGGATGGGTGAACTAGAAAGGGAGAGGGCGAGGTTAGAAATTTTTGCAGAAAAATGATATGGATGAATGATATGAAGAATGTTGCAGTGCTGAAATCCCCAAATTCTGAACGAGAGAGTATTTACTTAGCAATGCAAACATAGATGCGTGTCACTAGATCTCGCTGGTTTAATTTGTTTATGTTGTTGTTTATGTTCCCAAGGGTTAGGTATTCAAGGGTTCTATAGACAAGGGTTTGCCCTGTGCTATAGCTCTCTGATATATGTGTGGGGTCCAACAGTAGTACTCGGCCCAATATCTCAGGGCACTAACTAAGGAGGATAGACCGTACCCTTAGCCGTACTACCAACTAGCCAGGTACTAGAGAGTATCTTCCCGAGTGTTGTTCTCGGTGACACTATAGCAGTCCGACGACCGATAGGTTTATCTAAAGAGGGATTAAGGAAATCTAGGCTGATCCGTACACAGGTGTTGTCTGATGTACTACCACTCAAAGGGGTACCAACATGGGTTACAAGGGTGGCCAACAGATGTGCGCTTAAGAACCACTTGTATTTCCTGCGTGTATGAATCCCTCAACCACGGGTTTATGTGCGTAACGACAGATCTCTATGGATTAAAGATGCCGGAATACATCTCTACCCTGAAAAAAAAAATACCCACAATTTCTACCAAGGAAAGTGCTCTGATGCCACTTGCAAGATACCAGATATATAAAATATGCAGAACAGAAATGAAATGCTAGAAATGACAGAATGACAGTAAAATATCCAGCATAATCTTCACAATACACAGAAATGATATACGAAATAGCAACATAAATAACACTTTGATTCAGATAGCAATGTTCACAGGCCTCTTCGAGGGGGCAACCTCCAGTCGAGCAGGGCTCTGTTACAATAATCTCCAAGCTAGGGTTCTCATACCCTCGCCTTTTATTTATACTAAATATGTCTATTAAGAGAAGCATCTAGATGAAGATCCTTCTAGAAGCGAAAGCTTCTATTAGGTCTTCTTACATCCACCTTATTCTATTTTATTGAAAGGCCTTATTAATATTGACCTTTATTACATCCGAATACATTGATCTACCTATGTGCCGGTTAGGACCTTAACGGTTCGCAACGCTTGAGTAACTATGGATTCTTCTGTATAAAAGACTCATCTTTCAAAGTGGAATCTTCAATAATTAATTTCCTCCATTTAATGAGATACTATGAAATGGATCTATTCCTCAGTTGACGAATTCTTGTGTTAGTGATGACTTCCGTCTCCAATATGATTTTTCCTTCCTCGTCATGTTCTGGGAATATAGTTTGAACTGAGATCTTGTTACCTATAACCTTCTTTAAGCATGAAACATAGAAAACTTGGTGTATTCGTGAAGATGCAGGCAACTCCAATTTGTATGCCATAGTACCAATCTTTTGCAACACCTTATAAGGGCCATAATACTTTGGTGATAATTTATTATCCTACTTGGCTTGCTTGAGGGACATCTGTTTGTATGGTTGTAGTCTTAAAAACACCCAATTCCCTACTTCAAAACTTCTTTCACTACGATGTTGATCTGCTTGTTGTTTCATGCGATTTTGTGCCATGGTCGGGTTGTCCTTTAATATTTGGAGAACTTGTTGTTGATGCTCAATGTGATCTTCCACTTCTTGAACCTTAGATTTTTATTTTAGATAAGAAGTGATGGAAGGAGGGTGGTATCCATAGAGTGTCATAAATGGTGTCATTTTTGTTACAGTATGAAAGGAAGTGTTATACCACCATTTTGCCAAGGGTAACCATTTTAACCATTGTATTTGTTTATTAGAGACAAAGCAATGAAGGTAGCCTTCCAAACATTTGTTCACTATATCGGTTTGTCCATCAGATTGAGGATGATAGGATGAGCTATGAGCCAATTGAGTACCTAAACAAGAAAATAATTTTGTTCAAAAATGTCCAGTGAAGATGGGATATCTGTCACTTACAATAATCTTTGGGCTGCCATGTAGCTTTTGAACTGTATCCATGAATGCGATGCAACTGTACTGGATTTGAAGGGATGAAAGAGAGCACAAAAGTATGTGTACTTGGTCAGTCGATCAACAATCACCATGATGACACTCTTTCCTTCATGAAAACCCTGTGATGAAATCAATGGAAACCTCCTCTTAGAGTTGACTTGGGATGGATAATGGTTGTAAAATACCCAGGGTCTTAATTGTTTCCACCTTATTTTGTTGGAAAACCAAACATTCTTCCACAAACCTTTGAACATCAGTTTTAAGGCCATCTAAAAAAAATTCTTCTTGACCCTATGGTAGGTTTTCAAAAATCCCGAGTGCCCTCCTACCGAAGAGGTGTGCAATTCCAATAATACATTTTGTTTGAGTTAAGAGTTCTTACATAAATATAAGCGATCTTTGTACCATAGTGAATCATTTTTCCATGTAAATGTATCTGATGTATTGGAATCCTGCTGCAACCTCTGAATGAGAGGCCACACTTTTTTGTCATTCTTCCATTCATCCCTTGCTTCTATTATCCAATCGGGGTGGATGATCGAGATAGCATAGAGAAAGGCCTCAACATTTTCATCATTTCTTGAGAGTGCATCTGCCACAACATTTTGCTTCCCTTTATTATAGATGATTTCTTTGAGTTAATCATCTATAATACAACCATTAAGGATTTTCTTTAACTTTGTCTTGTCTATAACCCTGTCTAGGTCGTTATATCGATAAAACTATATTTCACTTCCATGACCTCGTATGAACAAGAAACATGGCCGGGGCCAGGGTAACGTTCATGGGACCGAGCTTGGGGTGATAGATCATGTTGAACTCTATTTACTATTATCAACTTGAGAATCTTCCTCTTTTGCATTTCCTCTAGTTGGATATCTCAAGGTGGCTAATGTTTATTTACAACAACCACTTCTTTTTTTGCGCCAAATATTCTGATCCACAACACAAACAAAACAATCTTTTATTCAGAAAATAAAAATAAAAACAATACATGAAATATTTATCAATTTAAGATCAACATAAAAGGGATAGCAGTGAGAACTTACTGAACTTCACTTAACTTGAGCTGGATCTCTCTTCTCTGCTGCTACTGCCGAATTGCATAAATGTGCATTACTGCTAATCCCCCGGTACTTGAGAGCTGCAAAGTCATATGCCCTTGCTGATTTTTCTTCTTTGTCATAACCTCCTGAAGTCCAGAGACAAATGAATCGCTTCCATTAAATTATAATCTAAGAAAAACCCAAAAACAACTTTGTTTTCCTGATATAGACTTTCATAAAAGGAAACGTACCAAAATAAAATGTGGGTATAGAGTGATCAACATGGGCTACACTTTCCTGCACCTCATTTTTTGGTTTCAACAGGGGCTACACTGATCAATGATGGTTGACTGGGAAATAATAGCCAAGCTGGTCTGAGAGCTCGAGCTCATTGAAAGTGTAAGAGACTAAAAACCCCCAATCCACCACCCAGGTTCGATTTTCCTGGACTGTCAAACCCTTAAGGAACCTTGTGATGACTTGCATTAGATGGGTTATGTCTTAGCCACATTTTGAGTGCCGATAAACCCACCATTCCAAAAATCAGCGGAAGATGAGGGCTACAATTCACAAACATAGTGTTCGTTAGAATTAGGGTCTATTTGAACCTTGAAAAATAGATCATAGTGCTCCTCTTGCATCTACAAAGACCTCGGCCAGGCTTCACAAGAATGAGATTCAAACCAATGAGAGTCGAACCTCTTGTAGGCTTCACAAGAATGGGAGTCGAACCTCTATCTGCCTACATTGCTTGAATGGCAAGTTCACATTTGTCTTCTCGTTATTGTGCTCTCTATGAAATCCATCCTTGACATCGTACATACCATCTAGGTTGGCTTGTGAGTGGGTTTCATGGTTGATAAAGTATTGACTTCCTAAGAATGCATCATGTAGAAACTCTTCCCATGGTCAATTAAGGCATTTCGTTATTATTATTCACAGCATAGGAAGTCGTGTTTGAGGATGCATGTGCCTATGTAGAGGTTCCTTCATCAATCCCCATATGTGGAGACAACGAGAATGCAAGCCAATTATTTATGTGTTTCATTCCTAGCAAGTCAGAGGGTCAAATCTCTAGCCGAGGGGGTTTTATGCTAACCACTAAAATTTAGCCATCACTGTTACTCGAGTTGGTTGGATATCATTCTAAAGTCGATGGTCTGGAAAAAAGAGTAGGTTGAATTCGACAGTCCACCCCTTGTATTTCGCTCTAGGATTCGAACTTGCACGATATAAATGATCGAATATTTCATGACAGTCCACCCCTTGTATTTCGCTCTAGGCTTCGACAGTCCACCCCTTGTATTTCTCTTTAGGTCGGATATCACTATATATTTGCACGATACTAATAGGACGTGAAAGGAGTATTTCTATTAATAAATGATCAACCTTTTGTTTCGTCACAGTTCGAAACCAAAAAACCAAGTTCCTTCCAACTAAGTCTGCACCACTTCAATCCTCCACCAAAAGCAAGCTCATAGGAAAGAGACAATGAGGTTCTCTCAACAATAGGGAAAGATATTGGGGGTTGAACATTGTGTTCAGACTTGAGGGACAAAGGGAAGGGACAAAGTGATGCAAACTCAATATGAAGTAATTTCTCCAGAGTAACTTTGCTCTCAAAGTTGAATGCTTTCTCCTCTTTTCCATAGCTTGGAATTGTGCTTTTAAAGTCTTCAAAATGCAGCTGAAAGGCCGAGTCAGAACATTTCCAGTATGTGAAAGGCCAATGATCAAAGATCTCCTGTCGTGACATGGAAACCCGACTCCATTTTTTGTATTTTCTAGCACAAATCCAAATCCCGATGTACGTGGGTTGTAGTGGAGAAACCTACATATACACATGTTGTATAGCGGATAGGGCGCGTATATGTGGGAAAATATGTATTTTTGGCTCTGGATTCATCAAAAAGGGATGACAAGTCTCCATAGGGAAATGGAAAAAGGCCCTCTGTGCAAGATAACAATGGTGAGGCAAATATTGGTATAACAAACCTTGCCACACACAAACAAATCTCTATTGAATAATTGAATTATTTATAACAGATAGTGACTCCATTATATAGAGTTCACAAGTTATTATGAGGTCTAACTTATTCCCAATATAAAAGGAGAGGTTGACAGAATATCTCAACTACACACCAAACAATTTGATTGTCTGACTAGTCTAGGCCTTGTTACATGATGCTATCAGCTTGAGCGAGCTATGGCATATGAGACTTGCTCACTTAAATTATAGAGACCTTCCCACTTTGGGAAATATGGTGACAGACCTTCTAGAGATACATATCGAGCTTGATTTCTTTTGCAGAGGTTGTGTTCTTGGCAAGAATGTCAAGGGGTCCTTTTCGAGCAATGATTGTAGATCCAAAAGGATATTGGATTTGATACATATAGATGTTTGTGGAACCATGACTGTTTCTTCCTTGAGTGGATACTTGTACTATGTGCTCTTCATCGATGATCACTCTCAAAAGACGTGGATTTTCTTCTTGAAGACCAAGGATGGAGTCCTTGCAAGATTTCAAAAGTTTGGAGCTCAGGTTGAGAACCTGACCAGGAGGAAGATCAAAGTGTTGAGATCAGATAATGGAGGAAAGTACACCTCCAGGTATTTCAATGATTTTTGTATTGAGGCAATGATCAAGAGGGAGTACACCATCCCATATAACCCTCAACATAAGGGGTTTACAAAGAGGAATAAAAAATCCATTGTTGAGGCAACCAAAGAGGTGATACATGATCATAATCTATCTATGATTTTGTGGGCAAAGGAATCCATGAAAATTATGTACGTTTAGAACAAGAGTCCTCATAAGATTCTAAAGAACATGAATCCCCAAGAAGATTTCACCGGAGTGAAGCTTGAGGTTGGAAACTTCAGGATATTTGGGTGTCCAATATACATTCATGTATCCAAGGAAAATAGAACTAAGCTAGACCCTTCATGAAAAAAGGGTACATTTGTTGGGTAGAATGAATCTTTGAAGGCATACCACATGTACATCCCTGGTCAAAGACAAATCAAGGTTAGCAGAGATGTCACCTTTGAGGAAGAGATAACCTTCAAACTATCCATAGAATCTCATATGGAGATTGATAACAAGAAGAAATAAGAGCCAATACCTTCTCCCCCTTCAACATTTTAGAGGGAGTCAGTTACTAATCCAATTGATACCTTAGCTCTAGTTGATGTTCCCATAGACATTACAGTAGGCCAGAAGAGGCCTGCATGGGCTCAACAGACTCTGCGGGAGGCAGAAGGACATGCAACTCCTCGTGATACATTATGAGAGAGAAAGAGACCACATAAATTTTTGAGCTATGTTTCAGCTATGAGCCACATCATTGATATTGAGCCTTCTTGTCATGGGGAAGCAATAGGCCAACAGGTTTGGAAGTATTCCATGACTGAAGAGTATTAGTCCATCATGAAGAATGATGTGTGGGATATTGTTCTGAGACCGAAAGGGAAGTCTGTAGTGAGTTCCAAGAGAAGTACAAATCGGTATTTGTGGCTAGAGGATTCTCTTAGGTGGAGGAAATAGGTTATGAGGAGACATTTGCTCATATTTCCCGATACACTTCGATCCGTATGATTATTTCCGTTGCCGCATCCATGGGTTGGAGAATACATTAGATAGATTTGAAGACAACCTTTCTCAATGGAGAAATTGAGGAACCAGTTTACATTGAGCATCCAGATCAATTCATGACACATGAGATGGAGTCTCATGTGTGCAGGTTTAAGAAAGCCCTGTATGGACTAAAGTAGGCACCTTGTGCATGGTATGAAAATATTGATGGATACTTTGTGAGTTTGGGATTCAGAAAGAGTGTTGCTAATCACAACCTATACTACAACATTGTTGGTGACAAGTGCCTGATTTTAGTCCTATATGTTGATGAATTAGTCCTCACCAGTTCAGAAAGCATTATTGTTGAATGCAAGTGTGCATTGGCTTCTGAATTTGAGATGAAATACCTTGATACGATGCACTACTTATCATCATTATCACATAGGCAGTAACCAAATGGCAAACCAATACGACTGCCATACGCCCAACTGGGCGAGTCTGTATCTAAAGTAGTCGACCATACATTCAATCCACAATAACCCAAAACAACTTGACATGCCCAACAATATTCCTATGAAACCCCAGACTGGATGGTTAAGGGTTTGCTCGGTACCCATCCTAGGAGGAACAGAGCTGACTTCTCGTAATAGTGAAAACTTTGAGGCCAAATGTGTACACCCAAAGCGGGACAATGATTCTTGTAGTGACCGTATTTTCAACATTTGAAGCATCTTATTTCTGACATATCTTTCTCTTGATTTGGCTTCTTCCTTAAGCCAAACTTCCTTTTGTTTATGAAATTCTTAAATCTTGCTGTGAATTCTTGATCATCGTATTTCTTTTGAGGTTTCTCTTTTGCACTAATCCTTGATTCTTCTTGTGCACAACAAGTCCAAAGTTCTTCAAATGTAGGATACTCCTTCCTTGTGTTCATGCTTGCGGAAAATGCATCCCACGTCTTGGGAAGACCATTCAGTACTATGTTTACCGATTCCTTCTCTGAAATGATCTCTTCAATAGCTTGTAGTTGATCTCTTAACTAAGAGATTCTCACAAAGTATGATGTTATTTTGTCATCATCATTCATCTTCATGTCACAGAGCTCATTCTTCAGACTCATTACTTATCCAATGTTTCTAACTGAGAAGAGGTCTTTTAGGGAATCATACATCTTCTTCGATGAGTCAAGATGGGATATGTAGGGTATCAAGTGGTATTTTATAGAATCCACTATAATACTCATGGCATTGATGTCACCATCTTTTAACTTCTCCATAACTGCAATGTTTTGCGGTTCCTTCTCTTTTCCTTTTTCAAACACTAGCTTCAGGATATTTCCTTTCATGATATCCAACACTTTATTCTTGGCAAGGATGAGGTCAATCCTTCTCTTCCACGCTCTAGAGTTAGAATCTCCATCTAACTTGTTTTCTGACTTCATAGATTAAGTCATGGTTTCCTTGACTTGGTCAACCCTAGATTTGACCAAAAACTCAAACTTGACGTTTTGGCTTGCTGAGAGTACCAGGAGGTGTGTTAGGCTAGGGCGCACTGGTTTATCTAGAAATCAAGTCAATCCCTTCACTTAATGCTCCTCAATGAGAGGGTTAGGGTTTCTGCAACTACACCTCCTAGTAACCTTAACGACAGTGCTTTGGTGATTGTGTCTACTAGAAACCCTAGCGACAGTTCTTCAACGAGGTTAGTATACTTATGGCTATGATCCCTTTGAGTGGTTAGACTGAATGAAGGAGGTGTAGTCCCATAACCTGTTAGAATATAATGGATGTGCTCATTTTACCATCAGTAATATTAGTATTGTCACCAACCCATAGGCCGAAGCCATCATTCAAGCACCTTAAACTTGATAGAGAATCACTCCGGAAGAAAACCCTAGGCTAGATAGCGAAACAAAGGGTAGCACACCAAACAAGAGATGATCAGATAGTCCAAACCATAACCAAGAGATAGTCCAAGCCAAAGTGCAATCTTCTAGCTGCAGCAGTTGCAACGACAACTCTGATCTAAACTTGCACGAAATATGGGCGCCGACTTCTTCTCTTGTAGGCTAATAACCTAATACCAATTATCCTCTTGAGTCGACTTGTTTTCTAGGGTTATTAGCCAACTCATTAGCACTTCTTCTTGCTTCTCGGAATATTCTTTTCTCTTAAGGTTTACACGTGGAGGTAAAAACCTCCTGCAACTACCATAATATTAACACTCCCTCCTAGCTAGGGAGGTATTACAAGTAATGGTCTTGAGCACAAACATACCATTCACCCGTTAGCATCAACATAGTTGTATAGACTATCTCATAACTAGATCATGAGTACCATCATCACCATCAGTGTCATCAGTTGCATCAACTCTAACCATACTATATCCGAGTAATTAGACGTGATGTTGGATAAGTCACTCACACCATAGAGTGACACAAGAGCCATTCATCTAATCTGGACATATGTCCTAGAAAAATAAATGTCCTGAACCATTTTCCATTTGGAAAATCTCTGTTCATTGATCATCCATCTAGCTGATAATCATTTTCAACACTGTTGATAGTATTCAAGGCAATCAAAACAATATCATTCAATAGAACACAACTATGTCTATCCATAGTAGTACACAACTACAATCGAGTGGTAAACTACCACACCAAGTAGCACACAGGTACTTGATCAATGACGTATAGTCACAAACAATGGAACACATCCACCATAGTAGTATACATCTATTGTCTAGAGACATACAGTCTTCATAACAATCATTTGATATCAACCTGCATAGAAACAAAGTTGTGATATAAATTGAATCATCTAGACCATTCTTTCACTCACATCTGTGAGATCTTGGAAGAACATATGCCCTCAAAAGGTAAAACATCAATGATGAGCTATATGGACTATTCTTCCTAAGCAAGGAAGAATATGTGTCCTGATTTCTGAGCCTGGACCATTCCCCACCCTAGGCCATTCCTTTGACACTAGACAAATTGTAACCTGGAGAGAATGAGTATGTCCTAAGGAATGTGTGTCCCTGATTGTTGAACCTGGACCATTCCCCACGCTCGACCATTCCTCCGGCACTAAACAAAGTGAAACCCGGAGAGAGTTAATCTGCCCTAAGGAATGACTGTTCAGACCATTTCCTAAGGAAATGACTATCCTGCACCAACCTCCAAAACAAACCATTCCCCATGTTAACAACAATGGGAAATCGTTGTCCGACGAGGCGGGCCAGTCTTCTTGAGTAACATTGAAGAAGAGAGACTGCCCTAAACCATTCCCCATGTTAACCACAATGGGAAATCATTGTTGAAATAATGTAACTGCGAAGGGCATTCTTATTATTTTGTTATTGGATTAAATCCCCATTGTGGATTAATCATGTCATTATTATTATTTTTATTATTAGATTAATCC
>JZKD02S1724827.1:559645-580502 GCA_000966675.3 Picea glauca
GGGTCTGTCGATGTTTGTTTAACGAGTCCAAGGATAGAAAACTCGAAGGTTTTTCAAGATTATAGAGTTTGGAAAAACACTTAAAAGAGAACTCTCTCAGTTCCTTTTTCGTAAAATAGTTTGGATGAGACCGAAAAAGAGACAAATTATCACTCACCAGATGCTTACATCAAATAATTTATCGAGCGTGAAAATAGTAAGGTCGCTCGATTATCTTTTCATTTTTAGAGAGTCTGAAAAGAGATGAAAGATGACTCCAGGGGGGTTCATTTTTCGTATAACCTTGTTGAGCCCGAAAAAGTGATAAAAGTATGCTCGATCTTGTTCTCATGTATTTACGAGTGCAAGAACGAACAAATACCATGCTCGAGGTTTTTTAAAAAAACCCTAAAAAACAATCAAAAACACGCGACGACAAAGAAAAACATGTCCGTATCCCTGTTTTTGACCATCAAAATCATTATGCCTGCAAAAGGTTCACTCAAAATGACATTAGGGATTAGGGTTTAATAGATAAAAAATCATGAAAACCAAATGACCTAGTAAAAGTAAATAAAAATGAGTAAATACTCTTTTTACCACATCATTTTTACCTTTCCACTATTTGAGCTCAAAAAACCCCTCTTTTACCCTCAAAGTTTGGCATCAGATTGCGAGAGCTACGATCGTCCATTCAGCGAGCCGTCAACGATAGTAAGGTAGGCTCTTAGTCCTTAACACTTTCATGGTTTAATTTTGCAATTTCATTGGTTAAAATTTCATTTTTAAGTTGTTTTTTGGAGCCCTACTTGCGCGTTGCCATTCTCGTAGGCAAGCTATACGGGACCTGCGAGAATGGGGCATTCTCGCAGGTGACCCTTGAGCAGCCTGCGAGGTTATCACACTGTGCACACCGGGCACTTGCGAGAACCGCAAAGCTCAAATTTAAAAAAAAAATTACCCAATGAACAAGAACCAAATCATGAAAAAAATTACTAATCTTCTTGTTGTGTCTCTTATGCAGATAATTGGCCATCAAAATGGTTCTTGAATGGCGCAAAAGGGAACACGAAGAAGACAATGCAATGGTCGAAAATCATCCACCTACTATTGCTGCTTTGAGAGACTGTGGACTCCTGAAGTACTTTCACATCCCGGGCATGAGGGCCCAAGTCAGACTATTAGAGTACCTGGTGCGTATGTGGGACCCTGATCAGCAGGTATTTTATGTGGAGGTCCACACACTGTCCTTAGACATTGAGGACATTTAATTTTTGACTGGATTACCCGGTGGGGGTATTATGTGAGATTGACCGGTAGCAGAGGTGGTGGGCTGCAGATGAGTGAGTATTGTCGTTTACACTGCGTTCCTGAGGCTGAGAGAAAGAAAGGAAAAGTAGCTATTTGGGGGGTACGATATTTGACCCTCCGTACTATCCTATTCACCATAGCACGGATGGCTGGGAGTTCTGCTCCTAACATGGCGTTACAAAGTTACTTCCAGTATGCTATTGAGTGTACTGAGATTCGGGTGTTCAACTGGGCAGATGCTATGCTTCGTAGCATAAAAAAACAATTGACCAAATGCAGACGAGGCGAATTGAAGTAATTCAGGTACGGATATTTGTTGGTATCCTTCTTCCTTGAGTGGGTCCCATTACCGAGGCTACAGGTGGAGTGGAATTTACCAGCTCCTAGGGATCCAAGGATGTTGATATGGTGTCGGCTCATGGCCCGGCATGTAGTAGGACCGATCATCAAATATGATGATACTTTCTTTGACTGGCTTCAACCACAGATGTTGATGGTTGATGACTATGCTTATGCCGGGTTGGATTTTCGAGGAGATCTAGATTTAGTATTTCCAGAGGATGCTCAGTGGGGGGACCTTGGTAAGAAGTACACACATTTTTCCTTTTTAAATGTTTTGTGAATTTTTATCATATTGAAATGTTTTTGTTTTATATGTTCGTTCAAAGACTAATACAAAATCGTTTGTTGATGTCACAGATGTTGGACCTTACATACCTCCTAGTACTTCTCCCATTCAGCGACGAGGAGAGGTAGTGGCAGCGCCAAAATATGCTGAAGATTATCAAGTGGTGGAACAAAATCTGGAGGGCTTAACCGCAGATATTCCAGACATAACTCTGGAAGAGGTTCCACGACGCGATCAATGTCATACTATAGGAGTATCAGGGTCCATGAGTCGACTTCTCCGTAGGGTTGCTCGGGCAGTCGTGTGTTACCGTGAACGTCATCCATGATGTCACTTTGTAGAAGCTATGAGCTTCAGATTTTGACATTTTGGTCTTCGGACAAACTTTTTGTAAAAACTCTTTTGACCGTTATATGTACAGACGACTTCTACCGGTTTACCTTATATTACGTGAATATTGATGTGATTGATTTATAAATGATTCAAATGTCTGTCCAATACATAATTAGCCAATGCATCTGTTAATGTGTTTAGACATCTAGGAATATGTTGATATTCAATGTGATCAAAATAACGCTCCAAGAGACGAATTCACAAATACACCCGTAACAAAGTAGGACTTCGAATATTGGCTCATGGCACTAACCCATGAGTATGGATTGAGGCATTTTATGTTGAAGAACAATGATGGTTATGACAGTGAAGTTATGGAACCTTAGTTATGTGATATATCTTGATGATGCTAGCTAGAGATGTCATTGATCTATTGAAGCACACTACTAAGTACATGTATTGTTGGATGCTTAGTATTTTCCATAGTGAATGGAGGATTGAGGTTGATCTATTGGGGTACATGGCTGGTAAATATATGAGTTTCATTGATATATCTTATGATGTATTATTGGAATCTTACTTGATAGACAACTTGATGCATGCATTTGGCACATGGTTGGACTACATATTGGGACATGTAGTTGGTGAGTTGATGAGGTGATCATGTTATACATCATTGATGAGTAATAGCTTGATCTATAGTTGATGCATGATTGGTACACTTCTAGTACATTGGTAGAGGTACCTACTAGCAGTTTGATTGGCACATGTTCTGCGGATTTGGAATACATGTATGAGGATTCATATTGTTGTGGTATTGGTGCATGGTTGATGTACTTTCTTGGTACAAGTGGTGATAAATGTTGATGTACATGTTTGGTACAATCATAGATGGTATATGTTTGGATGATACTACTTGGCTAAAAGTACACCATTGGTAGATGCACATGATTGGCATGTTGACAGAGGCATATAATTGGTATACTATTGGCACGTGTTTTGGTAAATGATGTATTTGTTCATTCATTGACATATATTTTTCTTCATGATGTTTGGTATGGCATGGGTTTGATGCATGAAAAGGAGGATCGTCATATGGTAGCATATTGTTCATATTGCAGAGAATATAGGGGGAGACATACCCAGAGGGGGAGTCATTCTTCTTCCCATGATTCTAGGAGGAAATAGCCCTATATTTGGAGAAAGAGCACATAGGCATAGTTACAAGGGGAGCAATGGCCACAGGGGGAGTATGAGCGATGTATCTTCAGCATTACAATAAAGTGATATCCCTTGTTCAAAAGGGGAGAGATTATTTAGAGGAAGATCAAAGGAATTCAGGCAGGGGGAGCATCCCCAAGGAGAGTTCAAGCGAGGGGAGTAACCCCAAGAGGAGAATGCCCCTTTTCCATTAATGTCAAAAGGGGAGAGATAGTCACATTGATGTGATTGATGATTATTAATGGGGAGAGATAGTCATATTGATGTGATTGATGACTATTGATGTGGATCATGCCTTGTCTACATGTTGACATCAATAATTGGTGTTGACATCAATGTTGGTATTGCCATCAATGACAAAGGGGGAGATTGTTGGATCATGTTGTCATTGATGGCAAAGATTTAATTAATTGATGTCAAAGGATTGATGCCAAAGGATGATTGATTGATTGATGTCAAGGAATTGGTTGATGCCAAAGGATGATTCAATGATGTCAAAGGTCAAAGGTTTGATGTATACATGTCTTATCATAGTATATTGATGAATATGGATCGATGTGATTTCATTGGTATATGATGCATTGTTGATGTAAAGATGAATCTTTATTTCCTTATCATGGTTGATAAGGTATGGTAAAATCCCTCATGAGAAGACACTTTATGGTTGAGTTATCCTAGAAGTATGGTTGGAGAACCCATGCTTATATGTGTAATAATGAGATGAAGATCAATGAAGTTGTTGGTGAAACTATTCTAGATGGATAGTGCTTGTCATGCCATTTCCGGTGGTATGTGGAATGTCACATAACTCCTCATGGTTTGAGAGTTATGACCTTATGATGTTGAAGGACCCCCATATGTAGGTTTGAAGCCCCAAAAACTCAAAGAAGTCAAAGAGCTTGCAAAGAAGAAATTATTATTTAAATGGTAAAGAAAAGTCACAAAGTCAAGGAGGAATATTTAAATGGAGAACTTTCTAATTGTGGAAAGTGGTTAACCTTAAAATAGTTTAAGTGACTTAGAAATAGGTTAAGTGACCTACAAATGGGTTAAGTGATCTAGAAGTGGGTTAAGTGACCTAGAATATGCTAATAAGGAAGCGACTTGGAGAGTATAAATAAGAGGTAAGGGTCTCTTTGAAAATATATCTTTTGTGAATCTCTTGTGTGCATATCTTGAGCATGCATTGAAGAAATATTCTGAGAGAGAGTGTATATGGAGAATCTCATGGACGCATCAAAGTTTCAACAAGTCTGAGATCATGATGACAAAAGTCACGGAAGTTCAGAAGCCCTAGTTTATGAGGTATATGCAGGCTGCCGTTAGCCAGGGTGTGTACATATGCATGATGAATGAAGACAAAGCACGTACAATGGGTGAATTCATGAAGACTTGTGTGTGAGTTGATGACAGGATCTTGAAGACTGAAGCAAGTTACAGATCTACACTCTATGGGCTTAGGTCTGCCATAGAAACTCTGGTCTAGTTACATTGTTGTCTTGATGGATACTCTTGCTTGTTGTATGGTGAATGCTTAAGGCATTCTTGGTATGGTTGTTGTGATGTGGTTTGTGTTGGTTGATGGAGTGAGCAACACTCTTATGATTCATTACTGATATGATTGCTATAGTATATTGGTTTCTTATACATGATGAGTAGTATTCATATTGTATGGTTGAGAGGCATGATTAAGTTGTTGGAGAGATTTGATGTGTTGTAATTGGTTATGGGTCAAATTGGACAGTGAGAGACAGAAAGAGAATATGATTGAAGGTTGCAGAGGATCTGAGTGTGTGATGAAAAAAAAAATTAATTGCTCATAAGTGATATGTAGGTTGTAGTACAGACTGACCACGTGCATACATGAGTTGTACTACTGGTAGGGCATGTACATACGCATGTTGCACTACCAACATGTCATGTACCTATTGACATATTGATATCTGTTGAGGATTGTAGCCTCATCTAAGTTGGTGCTAAGGGTGTAAGATGAGTCTTGCATTATAGAGATGGTGCTCTTGTAGAGTTGTACTCTATTCAGTTGTTGTTGATAACCCAAGGATTGTAGTCCATAATAAAAAGAAAATTGTACATACATCTTGTGTTCCTTGTTTTCCTTGTGRTGATGATTTGTTGATGATATATTGTTAATATATGTTGTTGATATATGTTCACATGTAACTGATTATAAATGACAACAATAAGTAATGAGTAAATGGTGATTGCTAACTAAGAGTTTTGTGAAGGGGAAGTTTTGGGAAAAAAAATCCCTACACTGTTAACCCCCCTCTTAGTGTAGTCAGTGTGTCCAACATTAGAGTCTCTCATCAACCAGTGTAAGAAGGAATTAGATTTTGAGTTTTATATGAAATATATTGGTCTCATGCACTATTACTTGGGACTAGAAGTATGGTAGAAGCGTGGTGAAATATTCCTTAGACAAGGAAAATATGTAGTGAATATTCTACAAAAATTTGGAATGATGGATTATAAATCCATGGAAAATCATATGACCATAGATATAAGAAAAGTAAGAGACTCATATTCTAATACAATAGACCCATCCCTATATCGACAATTGATTGGGTCATTTATGTATCTAGTGAATACTCGACCAGATATTTGCTTTGTTGTAAACACATTATGCTAGTTCCAGGTGGAACCCAGACATGAGCACTCGATAGCCACAAAGAATGTTATAAGATATATTCATAGAACATTAAACTATGGTTTAAGATACACCTCAACCAGTGATATACAACTTCATGTATTCACAGACTCAAATTGGGCAGGGAGTGCAAAAGATAGGAGTACTTCAGGGATGTGTTTTAGTTTGGGCTCTGTTATGATATCATGGGCCAGAAGGTAACAAAAGTCTGTCGCACTCAACACTACAGAAACAAAATATATCGCAGCATGTGAGGCATGTATCGAAGAAGTATGGTTGAGGAAGATGATTTCTGTATTATTTGGCCAAGTACTAGATTCAACTTTAATATACTGTGACAATCAAAATTGTATGAGGCTAT
The DNA here is from genome assembly GCA_000966675.3 of Picea glauca. NCBI lineage: Eukaryota > Viridiplantae > Streptophyta > Pinopsida > Pinales > Pinaceae > Picea > Picea glauca. The sequence goes on from JZKD02S1724827.1 coordinate 566,147, forward strand.
AAGAACAATCAATGTTTCATGAATAGTTGAAACATATTGAGATCAAATACTACTTTATTTGCGATAAAGTCCAAGCATTCTTGTAACCATAACAACTCAATTTTCAGTTCTCTTCATAACCAGAGAGCCTCATGTGCTCTTCTCTTATTGATTTTTCCTCAGACCCATTCTAGTGTCCCCTTTCTTCTTCCCTTTGCCCATGATTTTTTTACCTTTTTCAACAATATTTCGTGGGTCAGATCAAGAAGTTTCCAGATGGGTACTCTGCCCATCTCCTCATTGAATCCCAAGGGAAGACTTCCCAACTACCAATCTGAATGGTAATTCATTTTTTTGGGTCAAAAGGTTGTTTTGGTTCTGCGTGATTTATATCCAGTAGAGTACCGATCTAGCAGGGTTCATCTCACCATTACTGGTTCCCCTTACCATCCCTCTCACACATCATGACCCATATGGAAACCCTCTTTCAGCAGACATGCCACAATTTGATTTTATAAATTAACATAATATATACATTACCTTTTATAGCAAGGTTCATTGTTTGTCCAACATTCTCATGACATATATGTTTATAGTCTTGTTCACAATAATTATAATATTTAAAATATAGGGGAAAGATGGGGTGTTACAATTCCCTCCTCCTTAAAAGGAACATCACCTCAATGTTCTACCTAACGTTGTGGCTTTTATGTACATCAATGAACAAAAATGGATATGCATGTTTCATGGAATTCTCCAATTCCCATGTAGCCTCATCTGGACCAAAGTGTTTCCACAACTCCTTGACCTGGGCAATGGTTCTTTTCCTGAGTGGGATCTCTTTCTTGTCTAGTATGCATTGTGGTTCTAGTAGGAATCATCCTATGGTTCCACCTGGATCATAGACCAGTCAATTATATGATTAGAATCATGTACATATTTATTCAATAATGAAACATGGAAAACATTATGCGCTTTTACCGTGGGAGGAAGTGTTAGTCTATATGCCACAGGTCCCATTCTGTCCAGAATTTCAAAGTGTCCACAAAATTGAGGTGCCAATTGTTGGAGTTACTTCACACACCTAGAATTTATTTTTCCAAAGGTTTTTCCTTGTTTATTAGAGATTATTTAATCTCCTATATTTTAGGAAGAATATTCCTCTAGGGAGAATATTCTCTTCAGTTTTCACTTCAGTTTGACTAGTTGAGTGGAGTCTAGATGTTATATTGGTTTTGTCACCATGCAACATTGGGATCATCACCAAATAATGTGCATTGTCCCTGGGATAATCACCAGAATAGCACATTACTCATGATTCCCTAATCTCCTCCTCACCTCACTCTATTTCAGTCAGTTAACTGAAGATTAGTTGACTAGTTAACTCAACTAGGTGGCAATTCACTCCCGTAACTGCCTGGGAGACTAGACTAGGTGGTAGTTTACTCCCATAACTGTTGGTGTGTGTCTATATCACTACAGAACACCACTATGGCACATTAGTTACTCATGTATCCTATATCTATTGTAAATTATTCACTCTTTGAGTGTGGAAAACGGTTAATGAGAATTTTTTCATTCTTTTCTCTTCTTCTTCTTCTTTCTCAAATTCTCTCTAAAAATGTGTGTATTATTGTTTAGCTATATTTATTCTATGCAGGTTCAAAACATTTACATGGTATCAGAGCCAACGGACTGCTAAGTAAAAGCTACACCAAATTACTTTTGTAGGTACTGAATATTGAAGAATGCAGGAAAGATGGAATATATGTTTGAATCACCGATAATAATTCTCATGCCTCATAACTATTTGGAGTGGAAGCCGAATATTCTAGTTCTTCTCAGAAGTAGAGGCTTATACCAAATAACCATGGAAACAGAAGTAGAGCCTGATTCCACCGATGATAAAAATGAATTTTTCAATAGACAAGATATGGCCATAAGATTTATCTTCTTGTTTAGCTCTCCAGAAATTCTCCACCAAGTATATGATGACTCACAAGAATAAAATATAAATTAATTATGGACCATATTGGAGGTTCTATTCAGGAATAAAGAATATTGTGAATATTTCATGCAGGAGGTTTAACAGATAGAGCCAGAAGGGAAGCCATCAAAAGATCAAGACTATTATTATGAAGAGTCTTCTGCAAAAGTATTTGCACAAATTTGTACTCCATTAATTTAAAATGACGTCTACTCCATTTCATATTTATTTTCTAAATTTCATGTGGAATATATATGGCATGCATCTCAGGGGTCACATGCAGACACTTTTCCATGCACAATGCATGCATCTCAGGAGACAAAAAGGGAGCTGCACACATCAGACTCAATTCTGATCTTTTCTAAGAAAAATTTGCAGAAAAAATTGGATATTTTAATTCCTCTCGCGAAAATATCCAATTTCAAAAAAAATATCGTCTGAAACAGAGTCTGGTAAGTGAAGTTATGATCGTTTTAAAATCAATCAAAATTTCAGTGTTTTTCCGAAAATGGCCGCACGGTTTTCAAAATTTCATCCAAACTTTATTTGGATATTTTTCATTACAAGAAGAGAAAGTTGATATGTTTGGACATCTCAATGATGCATCTACTTCATCATATCCATGCAGACATCTACATCTTCAACAAAATCTGTTAGGGTCCTAACCCGCATATAGGTAGAGCAATATATTCAGATGTAATAAAGGTCTAAGGCCTTTCAATAAAATAGAATAAGGTGGATGTAAGAAGACCTAACATAAGCTTCCGCTTCTAGAAGGATATTCCTCTAGATTCTTCTCTTGATAGACATATTTAGTATAAATAAGAGTCGAGGGTATGAAAACCCTATCTTGGAGATTATTGTAATAGAGCGTTGCTCGACTGGAGGTTGCCCCCTCGAAGAGGGCCATGAACATTGCTTTTTGAATCAAAGTGTTATTTCTGTTGTTGTTCTTATATCATTTCTGGGTTATTGTGGAGATTTTGTTGGTTATATTACTGTTATTCTGCCATTTCTAGCATTTTAATTCTGTTATGCATACTTTTTATATCTGGTATATTACAAGTGGTATCAGAGCACTTTCCTTGGCAGAAATTGTGGGATTTTTTTTCTTCAGGGTAGAGACGTATTCCAACGTCTTTAAGCCATAGAGATCTGTCTTTACACGCATAAACCCACAGTTGAGGGATTCATACACGCAGGAAATACAAGTGGTTCTTAAGCACATTTGTTGGCCACCCTTTTAACCCCTATTGGTACCCCTTCAAGTTGTAGCACATCAGACAACACCTGTGTACGGATTAGCCTAGATTTCCTGAAGCCCTCTTTAGATAAACCGATTGGCCACCTGATTTCTATAGTGCCACTAAGAATAGCACTCGAGAAGATACTCTCTAGTACCTGGGTAGTCAGGTAGTATGGCTAAGGGCACGGTCTATCCTCCTTAGTTAGGGACCTGAGATATTGGGCCAAGTACTATTGTTGGACCCCACACGTATATCAGAGAGTTATAGCACAGGGAAAACCCTTGTCTATAGAACCCTTGAATACCTAACCCTTGAGGGACAAAAACATAAACAAATTAAAATAGACAAGATCTGTTGCCGCGCAACTATGTTCAGGTTGCCAAATCACTACACTTTTCTTACTGGTTAAGCATTTGGGGATTTCATCGCTGCAGTATTCTTCAGACCGGAGTATAACTCCGCAGGTGTAAAAAAAATAAAAAAATAAAAAAAAGTCTGGAAATATTTTCACCATTATTTGAGACCTATTCCATTGGATTCATCTCTTCACCCTTATCACATTCATTCCTATCATTTTTCGGTAAAATTTTTAACCCCACCCGCCCCTTTTCAGTTCACCCATCCTCATGGCCCATACCTGTAGCCAAGACCTGGAAGCTCGATTCAAAACCTTGCAATCTGGTCTCCTTGAGACCCAAAAATAAGTGAAACAACTCAGTGCGAATGTTGCCTCCATCGATACAACCATCAATACAACCATAAATACAACCATGTAGTCCTCAATGGAGGAAGTCAAACAAGAACTGACCACCCAGCTTGAATCTTTCTTTACATCACTCTGCACCAAATTGAAGATCCCTACAGATGACCCTTTCTCTGATGCACCTCTAAAGACTGAAGGTGAACATTCCTCCCATTCCCATACCTTTCAACACCATCACTTTCAATGTGACCTATGCCTTCCACGGGTGGATGTGACCAAATTTGATGGCTGGGACCCCACTATTTGGGTAACCCAAATGGAACATTATTTCTCTTTATACAACATTACAGATGACTTTGCCAAACTCCGATATGGTGTTCTCCATCTAGATCAAGAATGTTGGCAATGGTGGCAATGGAGAATAACTTCCCATCAAGGGTATATTGCTTGGACCCAATTTGTGACTGAGCTTTATGAACACTTTGACATTGACACCAACCATTTGGGCCATTTGACAAAGTTGAAACAATCAGGAATAGTAGAAGACTTCATAGCTACCTTTGAGCGCCTGGCTTTTCGAACATAGGGCATGACTAATGCTTTCTTTTGAGAGTGTTTTATCGGTGGCCTCAAGGATGAGATTTGGGCCCATGTCCTCATGGCTCAACCTTCGAGTTGGGTGGAGGCTACTAAAAGAACTAAAGAAGCACAATAGGTTGTATCCTCTCAAACCTGGAACCCCTCCTTTATCTCTCGCCCTAAACCCATAAATCCCACTACTCCCTCCGCCCCATTAAAGATCCAAAAATTGACCAGGGATGAAATGGTTGAATGCCAACTCAAAGGCCTTTGTTATAATTGTGATGACAAATATTTCCCGGGCCACAAGTGTAAGGATTTTTTTTTTTATGGCCATCTCTGAGGATATTTCGGAAGATGATGTTGAAACTCCCCTTGTGTCTAAGTCACTTGAAATCACTGACATAACCTTGCCCTCAGACCCTCCCAAAGTGGAACCAGTCATTTCCATCAATGCTCTCACTAGCTTCTCTGCTCCCCAAACCCTCAAGTTAATCAGTTACATCAAGCATCAGAAGGTCATCATTCTGGTTGATAGTGGAAGCACCCATAATTTTATTCATCGCCGCATTGCCTAAGAAACTCATTGCTACATCCATGTCGTCAACAGTTTCCAAATCATGATTTCCAATGGTGGTTCCATGAAATGTGGAGGGCGCGGTGAAAATGTTCGTCTTTAAATCAGTGACTACCACCTAAAATCCCATATGTTTGCTATCGACATGGGTGGTTGTGACATTGTGTTGGGTGTAGACTGGCTAAGGACTTTGGGTCCCATTTTCATGGATTTTAAGGAATTAACCATGCAATTCGACCAGGAAGGCCACCAATATAAATTCCAAGGCATCATTTCTGGTTCACCTAAGGTCATGAGTTCCCATCACATGGAAAAACTTCTCAAAAAAGGCCATTCTAGTGTCATTGCCCAACTCCATGCCATACAAGCAACAGAGACACCCCTGGTGTCGCAAGACCTCCAAGCCCTCATTTCTAAACATCAAATGGTATTTTCCACTCCCCAAGGACTCCCTCCTTCCTGCAGTTTTCATGATCATTCCATTCCCCTTGTACCCGAAAGCCTTCCTCCCAATATCCGTCCGTATCGCCACCCCTTTTCACAAAAAAATGAAATTGAGAAAATGGTCCAAGAACTCCTTAATGTAGGCATTATACACCCTAGTACAAGCCCTTAATCTTCTCCTGTAATCATGGTCCTGAAGAAATAAGGTTCTTGGAGAATGTGTCCTGACTTCCGTGCCCTCAACATACTGACCATTAAAGACAAATTTATCATTCATGTCATTGATGACCTCCTGGATGAATTGAGTGGCGCCCAATTCTTTACTAAACTTGATCTTTGCTCGGGCTATCACCAGATACGTATGAAAGAGGCATACATTCCCAAGACGACCTTTCAAACTCATGAGGGCCACTATGAGTTTTTGGTCATTCCCTTTGGCTTGTGTAATGCCCCCTCCACCTTCCAAAGCCTCATGAATCATGTCTTCTGTCCCTTTCTCCGTCATTTTGTCTTAGTTTTCTTTGATGATATCCTCATCTATAGAAAAACCTGGACAGGCCTTCTTACTCATGTGGATTGAGTTCTCCATCTACTCTCTCAGCACCAACTTTTCCTAAAACAGTCTAAATGTTCTTTTGGTGCCTCACAAGTAGAATACTTGGGTCATCTGGTTGGCAAGGATGGCGTCAAGGTAGATCCAAAAAAGATTGAGGCTATGCAAGACTGGCTGCACCCAAAGACTCTCAAAAGCTTGCATGGATTTCTGGGCTTAACAGGGTATTATCGTAGGTTTGTTAAGAATTATGGAAAGATTGCAACACCTCTCACTTCTCTCCTAAAAAAGAACTATTTCACTTAGACTCCAGCTATTGCTCAAGATTTTCAAACCTTGAAGATGTCCATGTGCACCACTCCAGTTCTAGCCCTTCCTGATTTCACAAAGATATTTATATTTGAATGTGATGCCTTAGGGAAAGGAATCAGTGTTGTCCTTATGCAAGAGGGTCGACCTTTGGCCTTCACCAGCAAGCAACTATCTGAAAGGAATCTAGGCAAACCCATATATGAAAAGGAAATGTTGGCTATTCTGCATGTCGTTGATCTGTGGTGCCCTTATATCTTGGGGAAACATTTCCAAATTAAGACAGACTAAGCCTCAAGTACTTTCTAGAACAATGCAATTCATCCCCGGAGCAACAAAAATGGGTGACTAATCTCTTTGGATATGATTATGAGATCATTTRCAAGAAAGGAAAAGGCAATGTGGTTGTAGATGCACTGTCCCGAAAATATGAAGAAGAAGGATCCCTTTTTTCTCTTTCCTTCATTGTACCCGATTGGCTCCAAGCTGTTCGCCAGGAATGGCTACAAGATCCCAAAAGTTCGCATCTGATCCAGCAATTGCAGACCAATGCTCTAGCTCCCCCAGGGTACTCTTGGCTCCAGGATGAGCTTCGATACAAAGGTTGTTTGTGTTTAAGTAAACAATCAAAGATTAAATCCATGATACTTTATGAACTTCATGCTACACCCACAGCGGGGCACTCCAGGTTCACCAAGACCTATGACAGGGTCAAACGTTCTTTTTTCTGGGATGGTATGAAAGAGGACATCCGTAATTTTGTCGCTGAATGTGATGTGTGTCAATGCAACAAGGGAGAAACCGTCAAATCTCCGGGCACACTACAACCACTTCCAATTCCACCTGTTATTTGGAAGGATATCTCTATGGAATTTATTTCTGGCTTACGCAAATCGGGAAATAAATCAGTCATAATGGTGGTTGTGGATCACCTTTCCAGGTATGCTCATTTATGTTCTCTTCAACACCCATTTACTACATCCATGGTGGCTCAAATTTTCATGGACTAGGTCTTCAAGCTTCATGGCATGCCGTAATCTATTGTTTCTGATCGTGACCCAACTTTCACAAGCAATTTTTGGCAAGAACTGTTCAAGCTATAGGGCACCCAATTGCATCTCAGCACAAATTATCATCCCCAGATTGATGGTCAAACAAAAGTTGTCAATAAGTGTTTGGAAACATATCTGAGGTGTTTTGCCTCTGAAAGGAAAAATCAGTGGGCTCAATGGTTACCCCTAGCTGAATGGTGGTACAACACTTCCTACCATACAGCTACACGCATGACTCCTTTTGAAGCGATATATGGATAGAAGCCACCTTTAGTTCTCTCATACTTACCGGGTACCTCGAAGGTACAGAGGGTTGACCAAACACTTACAGTTCGAGAGGATATTCTTCGTACCCTCAAAGAGAACTTGGTCATGGCACAAAATCGCATGAAGCAACAAGCAGATCAAGGTCGCTCTGAACGTCAATTTTTAGAAGGGGATCAGGTGTTTCTGCGACTGCAACCATACAAGAAAACTTCACTCAAGGCCGAGCATTGTCAGAAGCTAGTGCCCAAATTTTATGGTCCTTATACAGTTCTCAAGCGTGTGGGACAAGTCGCTTATCAGTTAGCTCTACCCAGTCATTCGAAGCTACATCCTGTTTTTCATGTTTCATGCTTAAAGAATGTGATTGGAACTAGGTGCCAAATTCAAACCAACCTTCCCGAGTTAGCTAAAGAAGGATTCATTTGGATACATCCAGAAGCATTTTTGGACCAATGTGAGCATCACCTGCGTCAGAGAACCATCAAGGAAGTGCTAGTCCAGTGGAAAGATACAACTCCAACAGATGCCACTTGGGAACCAACTACCATTCTGCAACAGTTTCCACATCTCAAGCCTTGAGGACATTGAGTTTTCACAATGAATTGGCATGTTGGTAGGACCTTTGTTACCTTTTTTTTTTTCCAGTGGTTAGTTGTACCAGCCATGATTTAGAATTTTTTACTGGTTGCGATTTACATTTTTCAATAGTTTGAGGGGTGACATAACTTAGATTAGAACGAGGGTCAATCAAAATAGAAGTAGGATGATTGGAAATCATACCTTCCATCTCCACCACTGAAGCTTGGTGGTCAACTTGTCTATTATCCAGGGCTGCATATATTTGTGGCACGCTCGTAGACACATCATTAATTGTGGTAGCTTCCTGGATGTTGTAGACTCTCCTATTGTCTTGTTGCCTATGTGGGTAGTCCCTTAAAAAAATGTTCTTCTCCACATCCCCAACATTTCAAGGGTTCTCTCTTTGTATTATTAGTCTTTCCTGGGGATGATCCCAAGAGTTTATTTCCACTATGATATGGAAAATTTTGTTGATACAAACTTTTAGTGGGAAGGCTCATCTTAGAGCCATTTCCATGGTTCTTAAATCTTGATGGTTTAAACCCCTTCTTCTTGAATCCCAAATTGTTTTCCTTTTTCCAATCCTTATGAGGTTGTTCCTTGTGCTTGAATTGCTCATAGAAGTACCTTTCCTTCCTAATGGTGTCTTCTAAGGTCTTAGGTTCATGAAACTTAATCATGTCTCGAAAGGATTGAGGCAATCCACTAATTAAAATTTGTTTTTTCATCCTTTATATAAGGCACATACCTCATCAGCTCAAGCAATTTGTTGACATATTCATCTATGGTGAGTTACCCTAGCTTGAGTTCATAGAACTCCTTAGTATTTTCATCATAGTACCTCTCAGATAGATATTTTTTCTTAAAATATTTCTCAAATTGTCTCCATGACAACTCCTCATGAATTCATTTCACATCCCTAAGGTCCTCCCTCTAGATGGAATCTTTTCCATTCAAGTTGAAAATGGGTATTTAGACCTTTAAATTTTCAGAGTAGTCATGGACTCTAAACTACTTCTTTAGGTCAAGTAGCCATGCATATACTTCTTCCCCCTTCTTAATCTCTCCATCAAAAGTGGGTGGATTAGCTTTCTTAAAATATTTAGGGTCACGACCCTTAACACTTTTTCTCCTCTTTCTTCTCCCTTGAAGGGGCGAGTTGGTATCTCTACTAGACAATTCCCTGGAGCTGTTAGTTCCCTTACTAAGGGATTCTTCTGATGAGTCCTTGATGTTAGTATGCCTCTTGGCTCCATGTTGAGCCTTCTTCGATGTGATTTTTCTTGTGTTATTACTTTCAAGGCCATGTTTTTGTATCTCATGTGGACTTTGGTTTTTCTTAGTATTTTTTTCATCCACATTATTGATTGTTAGCCCATGTTGCAATTTCCTTCGTATATATGAATATATGATAGGCTTTGCAGTAAGAGTGCATTAATTTAAATTTGTTTTTCCTGTTATTTTATCAACATTTCATTGTCTGCCTTACAACTTTGTAATTCTTCCATAAGGATTCTTATAGTGTCAATTAAATAATGGAGGGGTTTCCACCACCCTCATCTCATCATAATCTTCTTCTCTTTTATGTGAGTTTTCTCCAAACTCATGATGTGTCACCATTATTTATGTTGTAGTTTCCTTGCTATCCACTAACTGTTTGAGTGTTGATAACAAACTTTTCTGTTAGTTCGATGTCCTCAAATTTTCTGAACAACATGAGTAATTTTTGTAATATAAAATTAGCTTCATTATTTCACATACAACATGAACATGCAATTCATATTTAAAACATTTAAAAACAACAGAAGGTCTCACTCTTTTCAGTAGTAAAGATTAAATAAGCTCTTAAAGGTGGGTAGGGTAGGGTACCTTTCCCCTTAAAGGTTTTCTATTAGAATTTATTCCCTCTCTTTCATGAGCCCAAGAAGGCCAAGTATTATTTCTTGATCTGATACCACTTTGTCACACACCCAAACCTCTAAGTACTTATTTTAAGGGAGGGGGTATAAATTTTCCACTTTCCCTCCTTGAATTGCTCGGATGAGGACACCATCACCTTTTTCTCACTAAGAGCATTCCACTTACTATAACCTCATCCAAAATCGAGTTTTGGTTTGAAAGGTATGGTTTTTTTAAGTTTTTGGGGCGTCATTGGCCAATGGCCACCCCCTTTGCCACGTGGCATCCATGTGGCATCGCTTCTTTTGTGTCGTCTATCATGGTACTATCGTGACCCATGTCATAATTCTTTGGAAACGATGTGGCCGTGGAAGGAGGGGTTACAAGGAATATTTCCCCAAGTCTTCATGGATATCGGGCCTTCAACCCTTTGAAAAATCTTGTACAGGTCCAAAAACTTCCTCGGAGACCCGAAGTCCCAAAGTCTATTTCCATTCCCTATGTTGGAGTTCTATGCACCCTTAGATCTGACAGTTGAAATTTATCCTTGCTCAACATGTGGTTTAGATTTAAGAAGGTGGGGGGGGTCTTCCCACACCTAACTCGTGATCAAACCCATGACACCATGTGGTACTATCCAGGAACACCACATCATAATGGCATACGCAGGCCCATCCAATCGGAGTTGGACACTAAAACAAGGGAACTTCAGTGCTTCGACATTTACCACACCGTCCTATATCCTCAAATCTCTCGAAGCCCCAGAGTCCAAGAGTTTCAGAGTGGATCCCATGCACATACTTATGGATAGGAATTAGGGATAATCACAACATTTTCCTTAATCTCGTTAATTAAGTAATCTTCGACCTTCGGGCCATAGCCTAGGTTACACTCTACTGTAAACTCCTGAAATCCCAAAGGTCGAAACCTCAGAGTTCCACAAATCGTCAATCTAAGATCCTACGGGATCTTTCTCAATCGTTCTATCAAGAGAAGTGGAACGATAGAATAAGTGGGAGTATTAACCAAAAGAAAATGGTAGTCACTACCTTGTGACCACTTCATCCGGTAACACTCTGAAGAGGTTGAAAGGTTGGGTATTGCAAGAATAACGAAATCCCTCCAACTATCCGATCGAGTAACTAAATTCAGGCAACATCCCCATTGTTGGATCTATAAGATGACAAACATGAGAATCACACCGTTGATCTATGATCATGATCAACGGTGAAGAGAATACTTGTGGTCAAATGTTGGTAAGTGTTTAACACTAAGGCAGATCCCATGATAACGAATCAGAGACTGCCAACTGTCGGTCAAACTGTCTAATGATTCTTTTGAAAGGTTGCCTTTGGCAAGATTAGAGTGTTGGGAGGTTCAAACATCCCAGAGTCCTGGACCTCCGAAGTCCTGAAGCCTGGAAGGCTTAGCTCCTTTTTCATGTAGCAAAGGGTTCTAAGGTCCTAGTCATATGGAACTCCTACTGCCTCGAGGGATTAAGTAGACAAGTACACGTGAAAGGTAATAAACCCATGGTTTTAGGCTTATGGTCAGTTGGGACCCCTACATGCCCTAGAAGGCTACACTTCAAAATCTTAACTAAGAGTTGGTTAGGTCTGTGGTTTTGGACCCGAAGTCACATGGTAAAGTGGGTTGAGGGAAGCACCTTTCATCTATAGAAATCAAACTCTATAATAGGAAAATGTATTTTGAGGGATGGACGAGTTCAGAACCGTCCTATAGAGTCCATCTCGGATCTGTACTTGTGGACTTGATCCTTGGACAATCCTTTTGGAGGTTTAGCGCAAATAGACTCAGACTGAAGGTCAAATCACCTTATACCCCAAATTTCATATAAAATCCATTAATAATAGTCCTCCTTTGCTAAACAGGCTTAACCGAAAACCATTAGCACAACATGATATTCAAATTCTACTTCAATTTTTTCATGCCATAAGGCCATCAAAGTTACAATTTTTTTATCATTCAACAAGATAAAAAAATTATGCCATCATTTAGCTCAAGAAAACTCATTGTATAACAAAACCAATCAATACAATATAAACTCAAAATCACACTTATCTGAAACTTGGAAATTAGTTGGCAACTTCTAAAAGGGGTTCCCTTTTCCACCCAACCATAGCCACAGTTTCTCTTAGAGTATTCCTCAACGGGCCACCCCTAGCTAGATCATGATGCCATGAGAGGGATTTTTCTTAATCTCAGCAACACCAAGGGACAAAGGTTACTCTCCTTTTCCCACACGAGGTTGGAAATCCAGTTTTATATCCACCAAGAAAGGGTGTCTTCTAGGATTATTCACTCAATCCCTGTAGCTCTTCTTATCAACTTGATTAGAAAATATTGTCTAATCATTCATGTAACCAAAACAACTTAATTTTTATTTCTCTTCATAACCAGAGAGCCTCACACACTCTTCTCTTCTCGATTCATCCTTAGACCCATTTGAGTGTCCCCTTTCTTTTTCCCTCTGCCCATGATTTTTTTACCTTTTTCAGAAAGATTTCGTCAGTCAGATCAAGAATTTTCAAGGTGGGTACTCTTCCCATATCCCCATTGACTCCTGAGGGAAGAATTCCCAAATACTATCCTGACTGGTAATTAAGTTTTATGGGCCAGAACATTGTTACGAGTCTGCACAATTTATATCCAACAAGGTACCGATCTAGCAGGGGTCATCCCACCATTATTGATTCCCCTTACCATCCCTCTCACGCATCATGATCTATATGGAAACCCTCTTTCAACAGTCATTCCACAATTTCCTTTTATAAATTAACAAAATATATACATTACCTTCTATAGTAAGGTTCATTGTCTGTCCAACATTCACTTGACAAATCTATCTATAGTCTTGTTCACAATAATAATAATATTTACAATCTGGGGGAAATATGGGTGTTACACGGTCCCACAAATAAATAAAGACTAGATCATTTCATTATAACATCACTCACAATCTCTCCTCAGCAAGTGCGCAAGTCCCAGTTTCAGTTGCAGTTACAAAAGCAGTTACGGTTGTAGTTTCCAATTGCCATTTACAGTTGCAGTTGCAGTTTCCAATTGAAGTTGTAGTTTCCAGTTATAGTTGCAGTTTCCAGTTATGCAAATTTTGTGGTGCGCTATCTTTGTCTAGTGTTTCTCTAGCCTTGAGGGATCTTCCTCGTGCTATGGCACAACCTTATATATGTCAGGTTCTTCATTTTATGGTGATGTATTTTCTCTCTTGAATTCTTCTGGGTTTCCCAGGGTAAAAATATTGTGTCTACTGTGCATGGCCATCTTTTTATGATTCTATTATTTCCACTACAGTTTTATTTCAGTTGATATTTTCATTGTGTAATTATTCTATGATGATGGTGGCATTAAATTATGTTTGAAATCATAAGAAAATAATTATCAAATCTGGAAATTAGAAATTCAACAAAAATCCCCTAAAAAACAAACCACACATAGTGCATAGAGCACATAGATGAGAGACAAATCATTCTATGATGACTTACCTAAGGATTGAAGGGAAAACCTCCCTCTTGCGCACCATGGTCAACTATCCTAATAGATCCATCTTATGCTCCAAAGTAGAATTGGGTTATCTAGAGCCTCAAACCCAATCAAGTAAGAAAATAGATCAATTCCTCCCAGAGTTCTCATGATTCCAACATCGTCCATACTTCTCCTTATAAAAAAATGATCAACCAACTTCTTCTATTTAAGCCCTTCCTTCAAGACGTGCCTCCATATCATTAAATCGAGAGTCCATACAATGTACCAAGAATCTATGAAACTTGTTAGCCACATTATTTCAAAAATTGTGTTGGGGGGTGACATACCTTGCTCTGAAAATTCCACCATCCTCACCTCACACTAGAATATAAGCTCCCTTTCTCCTGCCTTGATGGGATTTTACTACATGGCGAAGAGGAAGTCTGGCATGATGTGTGTGCATTCGTGGCCCCACTTGTTGACACCCCATCCAGGTGAAATGCAAGATTATTTTTATTTAAAAATGTTGTGATAAATTTTATGTAGGAAGTCTACATTGGTGTGAGTTAGTTAATAAAATACAACAATAAAATCATACAAACAAGACACATAGTACACTACTCAAAAGATAATGGGGCCTCACCCTAATATGATCACTTGGAGAGGGGTTAATCCCC
>JZKD02S1724827.1:580704-626270 GCA_000966675.3 Picea glauca
AAGGAAGGCCTACTCATAACTCAATGATAATGATAAGAGTAATTATATAGCCAATTTTGAATTGAAAAAAAAAATACTTTCCTTTAGTGCATGCTATACAAGAAACCATTGAAATATTTCATTTACATCCTTAAACTATGAACTACCACATCAATAATAAAAACTATGTGAGAATATTTAACATGACCTAATCAACTATTAAATCCTAATGTCAAGTGTATCAATATGGTGTCACTTGTTTGAATGAAATTTGAGTTTGTATTGTACATAAGAAATCTAATCCTACCCATTTTTTTAAGTTGTGTGAAATGCATCAATAGGAAAATGATATAAAAAAAATAAAAAATGTGTAGCATATTATAAACCCCCAAAAAAATTACACAATGATTTGCAAACAAATGCAAAGTACTTATAAAATATATCTCAAATAATAAACCCCAAAACCTTATAACCTTCCTAATGGAAAAGAAACATTTCAAATAATAAACCCCAAAACCTTATAGCCTTTCTATGAAGGAGATGCCATAATAAGATCCATAGTTATTTGAAGAGAATAATGGGAAACTTCATACATATTCTAAAAGAGAACATGTACCAACAAATATCACATTTGTGAAGTTGAAATTGTATGAAGGATATGTTGTAATAAGATCCATAATTCTTTGAAGAGAATAATAAGTAACTTCTTACATATTTTAAAAGATAAAATGTAACAACAAAGATCACATTTGTGACGTTGAAATTGAATAGAATTAGGGTGGAATCTATTGAATTTTGTAACTATGGTCGGTCTTCATAATGTGAAAAGTGAAAAGTCATGTCTGTTGGAGAGGCCATTTTAGTATAAATAAGGAGCCAGTTTGGCTCATTTGTAACTTAAGCAATTCACATATCTTAGTAAATCTTGTGGTCTCTTTGTGATATCTACTATTTTTCTACAAACATTTATATTGTTGAATTTATGAAGTATAATTTCTTAATGATAAAGTGAAAAGTGAAAAACAACATCATTAGAAGTAATTATCAGATTTCAAAAATATTGTGTTTTATCTATTGCACTAGGAAAATCAACATGGTATCAAAACTTGATCAGACCTGCACAAGACTGCCCTAGACAATTGATCAATCCTAGATCGACTGTGTAGAAAAAATTCTCGTCCACACTCTGAGGAACAAATATTGGATGGTCTTGTGAGGCCAAGCTTCTGAAACCATTAGCGCAACTAGTCACAACATTTGTGTCATTATAAAATGGAATATTAGGCATGGCTAGAACTGATGTGATAGAGCTTCCCTCATATTCTAAAATGGCAGTGGTATTCGTGTTATCGAAAAAAAATTATTTCCCACTGGAATATGCACGAGAAACCATGTAGTATATGCCTATACCCTCATCCACAGTGAGAAATACGTATGTAGGACCGAGCATAATAAAATTGGTTTGAAGAGGCTTGGTATATGAAGCATCCACTACCAACACATGATTTTCTTATAGTGTTTCGATATTTTGCGAGGAGAACAGTTGATGTAGCAAAGTCTGTGATGTCAACTTATATTGTTAAGGAGACCATTGGACAAGCACGACATTGGTTTTTTTCTCATATGGGAAGTATTTTGTATCCAGATGGAAGAGTTGGCATGGAGCATAATAGGGTTTGGAAACCCTAATATCCAAAACACACACCTAATCACATAAGAAAAACATGTTGAAGAAACTAAGGATATATGTCATTAGCATTTTTTTTGAGTGAGTGGTTTCATGAGGATAAGTATGACATAAACGAGGAAGAGTTTCAGTCGTTCTCCTCATTGCCAAAAGTAATGGAAAGTATTTTCAACCTTGCAAAAATGTTTTTCGAAATTGATATTGAACCAGTGGATGGATATGAGATTGTAGAGTGTGTTGCCACCGAAACTGATCGAAAAGATATTAGCTTGCCTTCTACCTCCCAACTTCTTTTGAATGCATTCGATGTGAAAACACTAGTACTGTCTATTATTTTCCGACAACTTTCTTGAATTATGCGTCGACATTGCTCCGCAGAGGCATTGATATAGTCAATCCTCTACCTCGCCTCTACAATCTTGAATTAGGTAAGATAACCCAGGCCAATGGAATTCTTGACTGTATGAATTACATTCCTTTCAGGTAAGATAACCCAGACCAATGGAATTATCGACTGTAGACTAACATTTTCTGCAGAAAATGGTCTAGGACTGACATTCTCCTATGGCACAGATGGTGACTTGATCAGGATGAATGGTCTGCCCCCTATGGCACAGATGGTGACCTGATTAGGGAGGTTGGTACAGGAATGACATTTTCTCTATGTCACATATGGTGACCTGATTAGAGAAAATGGTTTGGGATGACATGCTTCTATAGCACATGTAGTGACCTGATTATAAGAATGGTCCATGTAGCCCATGGCGTGGCTTTCAGTATCTGAGAGAATTGATATTTTCCCTATGGCACATATCATGGCCTGATTAGGGAAAATGGTCTTGTTGACGATTAAATTCGTAACGAGTTTGGCCCACAAAGTGTTGCTAAAGTCTATTATTATAAAATATAAATAATACTAGTAGGTGGGACCCCCTCATAGATTGGAGATCAAGTCTGATGTTTTATTAATGTTCGACACTACTTTCATGGTTGACAATATATTGTTTTATTGGATAATGGATCAGGCATATTATACAGGGCTCCCTTGTTGTTCCAAGATCAAGTAACACCGAATTTATCATGGTTATCATCACTGATTGTTCTCATGACACCTGCAATAGACACATGTTAGTAATAATGAAGGAAAATAAACTAAAAGAAGAAATTTCCCTATGCTAACATGATATACTATGTGCATTAAAAAGGGTTGTGGAAAATCCAAGCTAACATAGGATAGCCATACAAGTTGTCAATATTGTATGTAGCATGGTTGGTATGTGTTTCTACGTAATAGAGGTGGTGCTATGCGATACAAGTGGCGCTCTTGGAAATTTAAGTTTGTTGATTCAAGGTGCATGGTTGTTTTGATTAGTAGCTGGCGCGTACTAATGAATTGAATGAACTCGTGGTAGGTAAGTGATGTGCATTTACTGCACATCACCTTACCCCTACCATTGGACGTTGCCCTAATCAAGCCATCTCCTAAACATTATTGTTGTGTTTATGCTCCGATTTTTCAACAGTGAGGAACCGCTCGACCAACTTGCATTTTAATACATTTGATTATAGGTATGTTATTTTTTTATCCCTTCATGAGTCTACTCGGTTATGAAATGGATATTGACTCAAGTGTATCAAATATGCTTTCCTTAAGTATTGCAACTGTGTAAAATGGTGTTTGTGATGACACATTGATGATTCTCTTTGAAATGGTGTTGAAGTCATAGCATTACCGGTTATCCTAGGCATTAACACTCACACAGAATCTCTATTACCCTTATTGGTTTAATTAGAAGATCCTCGTTGGTCTTGGTGGGATATTTTCACACTTTTGCATTGATGTATCCAGTCTGTGGGTTTTTATGGGGTTGAATGACTGAACCATTCATGTCACCACGCATTGTACATGTGAGAAGTTGATTGTTCTCACCACTAGAGGTCGCGAAGTGAGTTTCATGTTCCTACTCGGCCATGTCTTCACCTCTGTGTGGTAGTTGTTGATCGAAGGGCACGAGGGTTATACCCTGCGTGAAAATTGTTAATATTATGGTAGTTTCGGGAGCTATTTACCTCCACGTGTAAACCTGACGAGAAAAGAATATTTTGAGAAGCAATAAGAAACCCTAATAAGTTGGCTAATAACCCTGGAAGACAAGTCAACTCAAGAGGATAATTGGTATTAGGTTATTAGCCTACAAGAGAAGTCGGCCAGAAGAAATATTATATACTAAGTAAATAGACACCCAGTATGAGAAGTCGGCCCAGGCAGCTAGCCAGAATTAGTATAACTATAGGAGGCCAATCTTCATTCTGGAAGGCATTCTCAGAATTGCAGAGAAGCACTTGTGCACACTACATTTTCCTAGTTTGTGCGCAATTTTGGAGGAGAGTTGTCATTATAGTTGTTGCAACTAGAAGATTGCGTTAAGGCTTGGACTATCTCTTGGTTATGGTTCAGACTATCTGATCGTCTCTTTTTTGGTGTGCTATCCTTGGGGAAAGGTGTGCTACCCTTTTTTTGGCTATCTAGCCTAGGGTTTGCTTCCAGAGTGATTCTATGTCAAGGTTAAGTTGCTCAGAGGGTGGCTTCAGCCTATGGTTGGGTGACAATAGTGATATTGTCGATGGTAAAATGAGCACATCCATTATATTCTAATAGTTTATGGGCCCACACCTCCTTCATTCGGTCTAACCACTGGAAGGGAGCATAACCATAAAGATACTAAGCTCGTTGAAGAACTGTCACTAGGGTTTCTAGCAGGAACAGTCACCAAAGCACTACCGCTAGGGTTACTAGTAGGTGCAGTTGTATAAACTTAGATTGACCTGATTTATGGATAAACCAATGCGCCCTAGCCTAGCACACCTCTTGGTACTCTCAGGGAGTTAAAATGTCATTTTTGATTTTTTGGTCAAATCTAGGGTTGACCAAGTCAAGGAAACCATTAATTAATCTATGAAGTCAGAAAACAAGTTAGATGGAGCTTCTAACTCCAGAGCATCGAAGATAAGGATTGGCCTCATAATTTTTGAGAATAAAGTGTTGGATATCATGAAAGGAACAACCATGAAACCAGAGTTTGAAGAAGGAAAAGAGAAGGAACTGCAGAACGTTGTAGTTATGGAGAAGTTCAAATATGGTGACATCAATGCCATGAGTATTATAGTGGATTCTATAAAATACCACTTGATACCCTACATATCCCATCTTGACTCATCGAAGAAGATGTATGATGCCTTAACAAACCTCTTCTCAGTCAGAAACATTAGACAAGTAATGAGTCTGAAGAATGACCTCCGTGACATGAAGATGAATGATGATGACAACATAACATCATACTTTGTGAGAATATCTCAGTTAAAAGATCAGCTACAAGCTATTGAAGAGATCATTTCAGATAAATAATTGGTAAACATAGTACTCAATGATATTCCCAAGACGCGGGATGCATTTTCCCCAAGCATGAACACAAGGAAGGAGTATCCTACATTTGAAGAACTTTGGAATCGATGTGCACAAGAAGAATCAAGGATTAGTGCAAAAGAGAAACCTCAAAAGAAATATGATGATCAAGCATTCATAGCAAGACTCAATAATTTCAGGAACAAAAGGAAGTTTGGCTCAAGGAAGAAGCCAATTCAAGAGAAAGATATGTCAGAAATACAATGTTTCGACTGTCGAAAATACTATCACTACAAGAATCATTGTCCCAAGCTAAATAAAAGGAAGAAGACACATGAAGCATTAGTTTTCGAAGAAAAGGAACCTAAAAACAAGACTAAGCAGGATGAAAAAGACATCTTCCTCTGAGACAAGGTAACAATACTCTTCATAGTTCTTGTATATACCATGTTTTTTGTACATATCTTGCATATCTACTTCTTAGAAGATAATGTATTCAAAGATAAACTATACCTATGGAAGAAACAAAATTGATTGCTATCATTATGAATACAAGTCAGATAATACAAATGAAAGGATGAAGTAAATGAAACAATTCATGTGGAAGTTATTACATAATTAACAGCTGCAAGATAAGTCGAAATCATAATCAATCTTGAAGTAAAAGACATGAATAAGTCACCAATCAAGAGTAAATTGGAGAAAGACTTATGACACCTTGTAGAAGGCAATAAGGATGCACACAAAAGCGTGTATTATGGAGGGATTTGATTATATATTTCCAAAAGAAAAACATGCACTCATACATGAGGCAAGGATTAGGAGGGAGTTAATCCTATGATCCATTGAAGATGATGAAGTATATATCCATGGTAGTAGCCATGAAAGGCATTACATGTTCAATTTGACCTTAGAAGAAGTCTTCCTTGAAGAGCAGCCTTAAAGTATCTCTGGTTGTCCATCCACATCCATGATCATATGATGAAAGAAAGAAGTGGAATATCTAGGGCATGTAATCTATAAGAAACTCCATGGACCCAAGAGATAAAGAGAAACATGAGGAATAACATAAGAAAATCCAGAACAACCAGTCATTGTATCAAGAATCACAAGATTACCAGCCTAATATGAACTCACTAAAAGCAATCAAGCAAAGGAACTAAAAGTTGTGATGAAGAACAGTGTATGGAAGACTTATGAATGAAATCATTGCGAGATCTAGAACTAGAGGTTCTCCCAGATGGAGGGAGAAGACTATGATGATTACTCATTCCAGTAAACCAGACATACCTCTACATGAGTCATTATATCATCTACAATATCCATGGGTTGGAGTTCTACATCAAATGAATGGAAAGAATGTTCTCCAAAGCAATTGAACAAAGAGCCTATGAAGAGCAACCTCAAGGCTTTGAGGCATACGAGAAAGAAACCCTTGTATGTATATGGAATAAGACAACTTAGTGGAGAACCTCCAATGCACAACAAAAGCATGGTGAAGACTTTCTATAACATATATATTGTATCAGAATGATTACTTAGAATATCAGGATGATGGATTGTCAATCCATGACAAAGATCTCATGATGACAGAAGAAGTGCCACATGGATATGTTCCAGTTTGACCCTTGCCATGATGTTGTGAGCTAGCAGGAACCCAAGAGGAATCCAACAAAGATATAATTTATTGATCAGATCTATATGAAGCCTTTAAAGAAAACCAGTGTTCTAGACCAAAGTACATTTGAGATGAAACATTACATTCTCTATGATGAAGTCCAAAAAGGAGAAAGTGGTTCTCCAATATATATCTCCACAGATGAGCAGATAAGTAGACATTTTGGTAAAGCTTCTATCCAAGATGAAAGAGTTTGTTGGAGCTCATGGAGACGAATTCATTATTGAAAAAAGAAGAGACGACTCCCAGGTTGGGAGGGAGCACTAATATTTTATTGGTTGATGGACAGTCATTTTTCAGTTTAAAAAATGGTGCACGATGAGCAATTTCTTTCCAGATTCGAAAAGTGGTTTGAGATTTCTGATGAACAGGCATTTTCTAGTTCGGAAAATGGTCTAGATCGAACAATCATTTTTGTAATGAAAATGGTTCGATGGATTGTTGATGTACCATAAACAATGATGTCCAATTGTGGTTAACATGGGGAATGGTCTAGGGCAGTCTCTCTTCTTGAGGGTTACTCAAGAAGACTGACCCGCCTCGTCGGACAATGATTTCCCATTGTGGTTAACATGGGGAATGTTCCACTTTGGAGGTTGGTGTAGGATAGTCATTTCCTTAGGAAATGGTCCATGCAGTCATTCCTTAGGGAAGATTCATTCTCTCCATGTTGCACTTTGTTTAGTGTCGGAGGAATGGCCCAGGGTGGGGAATGGTTCAGGTTCAACAATTAGGGACAAACATTCGTTAGGGCAGACTCATTCTCTTTAGGTTACACTTTGTCTAGTGTCGGAGGAATGGCCCAATGTGGGGAATGGTCCAGGTTCAGAAATCAGGACAATTATTCTTCCTTGCCTTAGAAGAATAGTCCAGATAGCTCATAATTGATGTTTTACCTTTTGAGGGCAGATGCTCTTCCAAGATCTCACAGATGTGAGTGAAAGAATGACCCAGATGATTTAGTTTATATCATAACATTGTTTTTTTGCAGGTTGATATCAGATGATTGTTATGAAGACTGTATATCTCTAGACAGTAGATGTATACTACTGTGGTGGATGTGTTCCACTGTTTGTGGCTATATGTCACTAATCAAGTAGCTGTGTGCTACTTGGTGTGGTAATGTACCACTGGATTGAAGTTGTGTACTACTATCGATAGACACAGTTGTGCTTTATTGAATGATATTGTTTTGATTTCCTTGAAGACTATCAACAGTGTTGAAAATGATTATCAGCTACATGGATGATCAATGGACAGAGATTTCCCAAAAGGAAAATGGTTCAGGAATTTTATTTTTCTAGGACATATGTCCAGATTAGAAGAATGGCTCTTGTGTCACTCTGTGGTGTGAGTGACTTATCCAACATCATGTCTAATTACTCAGATAGAGTATGGTTTCGAGAGATGATGCAGCTAACGACACTGATGGTGATGATGGTGCTCATGATCTAGTTATGAGATAGTCTATACAACTATGTTGATGGTACCGAGTGAATGGTATGTGTTGGAGCCGCCTTGGTTTTTTAGCCCATTTTGAATTTCATATCTTAATGCTCGAAATCGAAAGATGGTTTTCATATTTTCCTTCATTTGTTCCAAAATCTCTGAAGTCTCATCATACTCTCAAGGTGAGTTCTACTTTTCATTCAAATGATTTCCCCCTTTGTTTTTACCTCGGGATTTCGTATGTCAGATGTTAAAGATCACATAGTTCACAAGTCTCGAAGAGCGAAATGGCGAAATCACTTTTAATTTTTACCCAAGTCAGTAGTGAGAGTAAAGTTTTTCTAAATTACGGTTAAGCATCATCGGGGTTTCTAAATTCTAAATCTTATGCCGAGATTTTGGCTCGGATACAAGCCCTGGCACCCGAAGAGAGGGCCGATGTTCTAAAATTCCAAGAACATCGATGCAGTTTTCTTCCCACAATATTGTGGGGTGAAAATCCAAGTACAACGGAGGTGAAACAGAAAGAAGCCAAAGGCTCCAAAGATGCGGCACCCAGCTAAGAAAAACACCAGGACGAGGAAGAGAAAACTAGGAGTCCAAAAACAGAGATAAAGACTCCCGAGCCGCCGAAAAAGAAGACTCCAGTCACTACTCCAGGACAGCCAGCTAAGAAAATCGGAGATCCCATCACCTACATTACTCCCTTGCAGTCAACTCAGGGAAACATAGACGCAAGGTGGATTTTAAATGAAGAATTGAGACCTATAAGGGTGGAAGAGCTCCCTCCAAATGAGTTATTTTTCGATAAGAAGAGAAAGGTTGTGGTAAAAAGAGAATTCTATTAGGAAGAAGGATCAACAACCAAGAAGTTCAAGGTGTTGACCGATGGAAAAGACAAGAAGAAAGAAGAGTTTGCTACAAAAATAGTTGGGACATTAGGGGCATATGCCACATCAAACCAATTTTCAGTCGGGGTTTTGAAAAATCAGCTAAAGCTAAAAAATCGCCTCATCAAAACCTCAGAAGCTAAACTAGATAGAGTAGAGGAGGTTACCAAGGACCAGGAAAGTGCAGGAATAGAACAAGCACAACTAGCCGATAAAAAGGAGATAGAGTTGTTCAAAACTAAGCTCGAACAAGCAGAGCTGCTAGTTCAGAACAATCAGATACAAGCAGACCAACAAAAAAACTTGATTGAGCAACTACAAGCTAGAGTGGAAATCGTCAAAAGTAAAGTTATAGATATCAGGATGTCCCAGTCCCAGGCAATAGAGATTCGGAGCAGGGTTTCTGCAACCCAACGAAGTTTACTCTCCAAGGTAGAGATAATTCGGGACAACTACTTACTCGTTGATGAAGTATTGGAAAATTTATCTGTCAGAGAAAGAGAAGCTGGAGTAGCTTGGGTCACATTTCAAGAGGCTGTAATAGCTACAAACAATAGGGAATCAAAAAGTACTCCTAGGTTTTCCATTTCAGAGCAGACCAGAGGAAATATTTTATTGAAAGAATGGGAGCACAGTATAGCAGAAGGTAAACTGCAAGCCAAGAAGGTAATGAAATACTTTGAAGAGGATTTTGGTTATATAGATGGTAATCTGTTAAGTATTGATAGCAAAGGCAATGCTAAGACATTGAGTCAAATGAATATAGCGAAAACATCAATGGATATAAACGAAAAAGAAGAAAGAGATTCGGCCGAAATCTCACAAGTAACTATGGTAGACATAGTTCAAATAGATAAATGTATGATTAAACCAAGTGTGCAATTATGCGCTATTGACATCATAGACTGGAATATGGAAGAAAGGTTGTCGCAATTAGCCCAAGATTGTTACTCTCTTGAGGCCAATTGTCAAGTGGAACCGTCAAGGTTGATATCTCAGCCAGTGGAAATATGTGTCACTTGTACCGAACATGTGAGAGGCCAAGCTTCTGGTAACAAATAAAGACAAAGATAAAGAAATGAAATTATTGATCTCCTTCTTGTTGTAACTGAAAATCCTAGAACGATTGAGATTACATCATATGTAAATCTGTATAAATATACAATCTAAGGAAGGAACAAAGGCTGTACCTTTTTGTGTCGATTGTAATAGAGGTTTTTGATTTTGAGAGTTAACCTAAAGCAAATCCGAAGATTCTCAATTTCGTCATGACTGTGTTATGAGTTTGTTTCCTTGTATCTCATATTTCATTTCATTTCATATTTGTATATCATGAATGCTTCACTATAATTTAGTACAACCTCTACTATAGTGAATGAATTCTGGTTTTCTATATTGTTTACTGTTTTTCCTCTATACCAGCTATCAGCAGGTATAAGACCAGTCAACACTTTAGAATTCTATATATATTTTATGCTTCATTGGGTTATTTCTTTACCTTTTTATTCTTCTGTTTATAAGTGAGATTCTCCCTT
Source organism: Picea glauca (assembly GCA_000966675.3). Classification (NCBI taxonomy): domain Eukaryota; kingdom Viridiplantae; phylum Streptophyta; class Pinopsida; order Pinales; family Pinaceae; genus Picea; species Picea glauca. Next base: position 591,326 of record JZKD02S1724827.1, read on the forward strand.
GATAGGAGCCTTACACGATAGATAACTTAATGTTTTCTCCCACCTCATACATATTTATTAAAATAAAACTCAGTTACGGGAAAGGGCCTTTGGTTTGCACCCTATTTTCACTCCTGGAACTGTAAAATCTCTTTTATACGACCAAAATTGAGACAACACCTAATTTTCCCCGAGTTTTTCTTATCTTTCTGTTCCTCTATGACTGTCCCTGTAACAAGACAGCCTAATATCGAACTTGAACTATCAGATCAAACACATATTGCCTTAAATCTTTTTGATACTATTCTTAAAATATCCACTACTTAGGTTGAACTCGAACATTCATGGGCAGCGATTGAAAGGGATATAAACATCTAGGAACAGTTGGAAGCTAGACAACCCCAACTCAGAAATCAGCCCTAGTTTCCCTTACCGAAGGTTGATATTTCTTCCTTCTCTACCCCTTACTCACTTTCGGATGCCTAGACACTGTACTTCTAAGCCTTAAGTACAGACTCTGGAACAACATCTTTTTTGCGCTGTTGCCGGGGACCGAAGCTACGAAATCTTTTTCCCTAGGAAAATGACATTTTTTTTTGTTGAAAGTGCCACCCTTTGATAGTGAACAAAGAGTGCACACCTTTTAAAGGATTTCCAATCTTTCACTTGGAGAATCCATGATTAATAAGATGGCATCCAGACGAAGGAATACTAGGCAAAACCCGGATGGTAAAAATACCACACCCATGACCGATCCTAAGAAGATTTTAAAGGCGAGAGGCTCTCTTAAGTCGACCCCTACAGTTTATTAGCCTAAGTACCCACAATTGAAGACCAAGAGTTCTTCTGAACCTTCAACTTCACGCAACCCTCTTTTTTACACTAAAGATCTAATGTCAAACTGCTCTGAAGTTAGAAGCGAAACCTGTACGATAACCCCTATAGAACATAAAGGAAAAAGTCCTGTAGAAAATTTATCTACTACCGATATATCATCGACTCTTTAGTTCAATTTTGTGACCTCACACAGTGTCGAAGAACATTTCACAGATCCAGCTTCCACACCCATTGGTTCCCCTGACTACATCTCTTGCAAGTCCGAAGAGCCAAGCCCTCGCATCCCTTACCAATCATCCTCGGATTTTTCACCCCGCGAAGAAAGTAAATATTCACTTTTAATCTTCCAAAACCCCCTTTACAAATTTCCACTAATAATGATGGCAGCTGCCGGAGGAGGAGGTGGAGGGGTTGTCAGAGGAGGAGGTGGCGGTGCTCCTAGGGGAGGAGCTAAAGGCCAAGGGCCTTCCCCCCCTCCCAGAGTGTTTACTAAAGTGGCAACAAGATACGCTCGGTGTTGCCCATTCCTCTGCACGACCTTCCCAAAAATTATATAAAAAATTTGCCAAAATTCACTGGGGAAGGAGATCTGAAAGCAACCGAACACATAAATTTATTTGATCAATTCGCAGAAATCCTAGGTCTCGAACATGAAGATGTGTGTTCGAGGCTTCTCATCCAAACCTTCGAAGGTCAGGTCCGAACTTGGTTTCAGAGTCTACCTGCAGGATCTATCTTATCCTATGACGCCTTGGAAGATGCTTTCCTTAGACAATGGGGTGAAAGAAAGGACCACCTATATTATTTAACTGAGTTTGGGTCTTTAAGAAAAAATAATTCAGAAACAGTTATGGAGTTTATTCAAATATTCAGTAAGCTGTATAACAAAATCCCAGCCGAGGTTAAACCATCCCAACCCGCAGCCAAAGTAACTTTTGCGGGGGATTTCGAACCAGATTTTGCACTTCTTTTACGGAAAAGAAGGGGAGCTACTCTAAACTGAATGCAAGATGTCATTGTAGAAATTGAGTCAAATATGATGGCTTCTGGTAAGTTAAAAGATAAAGTAGAAACGGGAAATCTAGAAACTAGATGCTTTAGAGAACAAGCAGGGTCGTCAGGGTCTAATAGATACATAGATGACAAAGTAGACGATATGGCCAGGGTAATTAAGGAACTGTCTAATAAAATATCCAGAATGGATCTAGAACAGGCCAAAGACGATTCTTTCGCCAAAAAGGATTTCAAGAGGAATCCCAACCCCCCAAACCAGCAAATACAGATAAAAAATGAAGATCAAAAAATACAAACTCCCCTAAAGAACGAAATTTTTTTAGGAGCGAATGATATCCAAGATTTCAGAGATTCAGATGATGATGTGACAAACTTCGGTGATGACTGCACACAACCGTATCTGACTAGAGAAGATTATGAAAAATCTCTAAACACTCAACAATCGTCGGTTAAGGGTGAAGAAAGAGATCATACTAACCTCTGTAGCTCTCAAGAAGAAACTGAAATGATAATGGCCGAGGTCCAACCTAAGTATAACTTGAGATCTAAGAGTAAGCCCATTTCAACTACTCAACCTAAGAAAATTATCCCAAGAGGTCAAACTTATGAGCCTACTCCAGAAGAAACCCTGTTACCTAATAGCAAAGCGAAAGTAGTAAACACACAAGTACCCGAAGTGGGAAAAGTTGAGACCCAAACAAAAGGAACTGAAACAGCTAATACAATTACATCTTCAACCAAGATCATGAGTAATAAAGCGGTCCAGGCAAATAAGTCGGAAAGGAAGGATTTGGAAGTCCGAGCTAGAGAAACAGACAAGGTGAGCGGAGTTTTCAGTTTCAAAAACGAGATAAATAAAATTAAGATACCAATTCCTCTGGTAGAGTTAGCAAAAAACACAGTTTATTGAAAGCAGATTACCAAAGTGATAGGTGTCTCAGAGCTAGAAAGCCAATCTAACATTTTAAACCTAGAAGATGATAAACCCAACATCACTTTTGGTCCACATTTTGAAGGGGCCAAAGACATTGTTGCTCCCTTTTATATCATCTTAAATGTATACGATCAACTGTAACATAATTGCATGCTAGACTCCGGAGCCTCCCATAACGTGATGCCTAAAATTATTATGGACAAATTGGGTCTCCAGATCACTAGACCTTATGGAGATCTTTACTTTTTTGACTTGAGAAGAGTTAAGTGTATGGGAATGATAAAGGATTTAGTAGTCACCCTGGCATAGGTCCTAGTTAAGAGTATCTTGATGGATGTGGTTATTGTTGATATTCCCCCCAAGTATGGCTTACTGTTGTCTAGGTCATGGGTAGCCAAGTTGGGGGGTTCTCTTCAACTAGATATGACATTCGCCACAATTCCTGTGTTTGGTGGACAGTTTACTCGGTTGTACAGGGAGACGAGGTTAGCATATACAGTAAGCAACCCTCAAAATCTGAACAATTTCCCTATTTACATTGCAGATAAAGATTTAGGAAATTGTATCTTATCTTTTGAAGACGGTTTAGATGGTTGCACAGAGGAAAACGATATAGAGCATGAAGATTCATGTTACATGACCAAGGATATGTGTAGTACTGGTATCTGGAAAATGTTTTTTGATAGTGCCTCGTCTTGCGAAGGGGCTGGTGCAGGAGTGCTTTTTGTGGCTCCTGAAGAAAAGTCTATTGTTCCTTTTTCTTACAGACTGCAATGGGATATAGATTATACTAACAATGTATGTGAATACGAATCTTTGGTCCTAGGATTAGAGGCTGCCAGGAAGCTAAAAATAAATAACCTAGAGGTATACAAAGATGCGGAGTTAATAGTCAAATAAGTAAATCGATAGTACCAAGCCAAGCATCCCATATTAAGATCATACAGGAATTGTGCCTAGGATCTGATGGAAATTTTTTTCTCATCTGTAAATGTCCACTTCATCCCACGCGCAGAAAAATTACATGCTGATGCATTAGCTAAAGCAACTTCAACTTTCACTCCTCCTACAACCTTTAAATTGAAGTATCACATAGAGATAAGACACAGACCATCTATACCAGATAATATCCAACACTAGCAGGTTTTTGAGGATGATGAACAAATTAAGAAGTTTCTTGAAGCAGTGGGTGAATTTTTTGAAACTCACGCAGATCAAGAAAATCAGAATGACGAGATATGGATCATGCAAGAAGGGGAGGACCCTCAAGCTTTCCAAGACAAAATCGCAAATCATCGTATGATGGTCCTAAAAAATAACCAGATTTCGAAGGGACCGATCCCTCTGGAAAGACTGTTTGATCAAAATGACATACCTTTAAAATCCACCTTACAACCCCAACCAGAAGAGGTTGAGGACTGTGACATAGGAACCAAAGAAGATTCCAGGATGGTTAAAATATCTAAACTCCTCCCCCCTAAAATAAAGAACAAATATAAGGACTTACTCAGACAATTTAAAGACATTTTTGCTTGGTCTTGTGACAAGTTAAGAACCTACGACACTATCGTGATCGATCACAAGATACCTTTAAAGCCTGGGGTCAAACCTTTTAGAAAAAATCTTAGGCAGATCAACCCCATTTTATTTCCTATGGTAAAGAGAGAAGTGAAGAAACTTTTGGAGGAAAAAATTATAGTACCTCTAAGATATTCTGACTGGGTAGCAAATCTGGTCCTGGTCAGAAAAAAGAGAGGAGAAATTAGATTGTGATTGTGCGTGGATTTCAGAAATTTAAATAAGTCCTCTCTTAAAGACAACTATCCGCTGCCTAAAATGGATCATGTGCTAGAAAGGGTAGTTGGGGCGAATAGAATGTCTATGATTGACGATGTCTCTGGATATAATCAAATTGCCATGAATGAACAAGATAAAGAAAACATAGCTTTTACTACCCCTTGGGGTACGTTCATGTATGATAAAATGCCTTTCGGTTTGATGAATGCAGGAGTCGTGTTCCAATGCGCTATGGACATCTCTTTCATCGGAGAGAGGGACAAGTTCATAGTAATCTATCTCGATGATTTAACAGTTTTCTCCAAATCCAATGAAGAGCATCTGGTACATCTTAAACAAACATTCAAAAAATGTCGTAGGTTTGGTCTATCCTTAAACGCCAAGAAATCACACTTCGCCATGCAAGAGGGTAAATTATTGGGTCATATTGTATCTAAGGATGGAATTAAGATTTATCCTAAGAGGGTTGAAGCAATAGACACTATAAACATTCCTAGAAATGTAAAAGAAATTCAATCCTTCTTAGGAAAAATAATTTTTTTACGAAGATTTATCCCAAATTTCCCTGAAATTGTAAAATTGATCATAGATATGTTGAAAAAGAAGAGTGAAGTAAAGTGGACAACAAAGGCCAAATAATCATTCGCACACATTAAGAAAGTCATAGCCAAGGCACCTGTATTGACAAGTCCCAATTATCTGAAAGACTTTCTTATTTTCTCATTTTCCTCCGAACACACGATTGTCATGGTGCTCCTCCAAAAGAATGAAGAGGGTTTCGAACAGTCGATTGCGTTTTTTAGAAAGAGCCTCAGAGACTCAAAACTTAAATATGATATAATAGAAAAAAAAGTGTACGCCATGGTAAAAGAACTGAAGGCATTTAGAACATATTTATTACATTCCAAGATCATTGTGTACGTACCGACCAGTTTTGTGAAAGATATTTTGGTACAACCAGACAGTGACGGGAAAAGAGAATGATGGCTAGCTAAGATTCAAGAATTTGACCTGGAAATCAAACCTACTAAATTGATAAAAGGACAAGGCCTGGCCAAACTTTTGGATGAATCAAATATCAGAGCTCTGAATATAAACTGCATACCGGGATATGAGGAAAATATGAACGTAAATGAGCTTGATGAACCAACAAGTGCAATTAAGATCGAGGAAAAGTTTGTATCATCAGAATGGTACAGAAACATAGTATCCTACCTGCTGACTCTAAAATGTCTGAGTGAACTATCACCATCAAAATCCAGGACTTTAAATCTTCATGCAGTTAAGTATTGTATCGCTGAAAATCAACTATATTGGAAAGACCTGCTCGATTTCTTGTTAGTCTTCTTAGTCAAATCGAAAACAGAAACAATTATCAGTGAATTTCACGAAGGAGTTTGTGTAGGACATCATGCTTAGAGGGCCACAACTTACAAAGTTCTGAGGGTTGGGTATTACTTGCCAAAATTCTTTTCAGACGTTAACGCAAAGGTCCGAGCCTGTAACCCTTGTCATCTGTTTGTAGGTAAACATAAACTCCCGACGCTACCTTTAGTTCCGATCAAAACTGAAGCCCCTTTTCAACAATGGGGGCTAGATTTTATAGGAGAGATTAATCCACATTCTAGCGCCCAACACAAGTGGATTTTAACTGCCATAGACTACTTTACCAAATGGGTGGAAGGTATTCCAACTAAAAGGGAAACTGACTCGGTGGTAATAGATTTCTTAGAAGACAATATCTTGTCAAGATTTGGCTGCACCCAAAAGATAGTCCTGGATAATGCCCGGGATTTCAAATCTATGGCTATGATCAACTTATGCCAAAAGTATAATATCATTCTTGGCCATTCTACAACGTACTACCCCCAAGGAAATGGATTGGTCGAGTCATCTAACAAGAGCCTGATCAATATAATTAAGAAAGTATTGGATGAAAACAAAAAGTCTTGGCATGTACATTTAAAGTACGCTTTGTGGGAAAATCGCATAGGCACTAAAAAGTCTATCGACATGTCTCCTTTTCAGATGGTATATGGGACAGATGCGGTGTTACCAATAAATTTAGCACTCCCCGTGATGAAATTGTGGCAAGATTAGAAAGAAGAACCAAATCACATCACCAGGAGGATAAATCAACTAATCGAGGTTCAACAACATAGGGTCGAAATGGATGAAAGGTTGCAGAAGTATCAAGATGACATGAAGGCATTATTCGACCGTAGGGTGAAGGACAAAGATTTCCTCCCAGGTGATTTAGTATTAAGGTGGGATGCAAAGAGGGAAGAAGCAGTGAAACATGGTAAATTCGATCACCTCTGGTATGGGCCATTCAAAGTCTTGGCTCTCGAAGGAAAAAATTCTTTCCTATTGGAAAATCTAGACGGTGAAATCCTCAATGCCCCTATCAATGGGTGTTATCTGAAGCATTATATGACATAAACAATCACCACAAAAAAAATTAAAAATAAATAAAAATAAATAAATAAATAAAAATAAATTTCATTTAATTTTAGATTGATATATTCATATATAGAATTTTTACTTATGTATATATATTTTTCATTTCGCTTTGTTATTCTGATTTTCTTTCGTGATTTTTCGACACCTTTCAGATAGCCTCGATAACCTTCACATTTTCCTTTTACAGGATTCCAACTGCAAACAAAACAAGCAAGATAAGTAAACTGAAAGTTGGGTGTCTGAAATAAATTGGCTTAAACAGGTGATTCCAAATATTTTTGATATTTTGCAAAGAAAATGAAACAATAATGTAAAGGTGAGATTTACTAAAAGACTTGTCCTAAAGGGCTATCAAAGAAAACCAAAATAACCTCATTCAGACAACAACATCGTCTGAACTAATAAATAACAAAATGTTTCCATGTTTAATCATTTACGAAAGAATAAGACAAAATAAACAAGCCACTCAAATTAAAGTAGACAGTCAAAGTAAAGCGCCCCCGAAAAAGATTTTAAAGAGTTAGTTTTGATTTTTTGACCTCTTCTTTTCAGTCCATAAATCTCTATCTGTCACCCTTTTCTGTTTTCGGGTTTACCCTTTAAAAAGTCAACATCTTTCCATTTTTTGCATACGTAGGGTGAAGAGATTACATTTCAACCTTGAGAGCTTCAAAGCAGATTGTGGAAAGAAAGTGGGTGTTCAGAACTCCTCGGTCCCTTGCTAAACAAAGTGATGCTTAAAGTGATCCTGATTTTCCTAGGTTTTTCAACAGTTTCGGAGGACTGAGGCTTGCTCAAATAGAATGCCCCCAAAAAGTTATTTTTCCCTTTCTCCCTGTGAATGAAGGTGTTGTGAAAATTAAGGGGAGGTTGGTACTGAGTAATCAAAGTAAGTTGACAGACCTATAATGAAAAATATTACACAGATATCAACCTTGATACAAACTGATTGCCCCCATCTTCATGCTCTAAAAAAAGCAAGTTATAAGAGAGACGATGAAAGGAAATTCAGAAATGCACAAAATATATTCTGAAGTGGTGAAAGGAAATTCAGTAAAAGGGGCCAGATAACTTCACCGAGGTACTATACAGGCTTGCTGGCAGTGAAGAAATATCAGAGATATGTGTAAGGCTGTTATACATGAATATCACTCTACTCTGGTAACCAATTCTTTTTAAAACCTAATCTACATCCCATGTTCAGACAGGGATTCCTGATTAAAAACATATAATCTTATTCTTTTGATTCAAGCTGATAGCCACAAGATCAGTTGGGTCTCCTAGAACTGTTTTGATTGTCTTAAGGTAGACCTAAATTCAATAATGGGAAGGAGAAATTCATGAAAGGGACTACAGCTAAGTTTAAAAAGTATCTGAGTTTTGAAAAGATTTTCAAAGGTAAAAAATGAAGTCCCTTTCCCCTTCGGTATCCTGTTCTTAGGAACTTTTTCATTGGAATAAAGCCATTGACTCCATTTACCCAATATCGACACGTGGTCTACTGTTCTTCCCATCTTACAGGAAAGAGGGATCCCTAGTTGGAGCCTATGTTGGAGCCGCCTTTGTTTTTTAGCCAGTTTTGAATTTCATATCTTAATGCTCGAAATCGAAAGATGGTTTTCATATTTTCCTTCATTTGTTCCAAAATCTCTGAAGTCTCATCACGTGAATGGCGACGATTATCATACTCTCAAAGCAAGTTCTACTTTTCGTTCAAATGATTTTCCCCTTTTTTTTACCTCGGGATTTCGTATGTCAGATGTTATAGATCACATAGTTCACAAGTCCCGAAGAGTGAAACGACGAAATCACTTTTAAGTTTTACCCAAGTCAGTAGCGAGAGTAATTTTTTTCTAAATTACGGTTAAGCATCATCGGGGTTTCATGTCTCGGTGTTTACTAACTCCAAAAGTCTTACTGTCATAATCCCGATAGCCGAAACCACGAGATTCTTGTTTTAGTAACTCGTGTTAATGTTAAAGGTAAAAATCTTAGCCGCGGTTAAGCTCTGTCGGGAATTCGCAACTTGGCGTATTTTCCTTTAAAAGCTACACTGTCAAAGCCCCGAGTCGTGAAGTCACGATAAATATAGGAACTTAATTAATTAAACACTTAATCCAGTTTTATTCCCTATTTTAATTAAAACATATCATTCTGATCTCACGATTTTGCAACTTGGCATACGAACTTCCCGGAAGCTATACCTTCGAAGCTCTGAGTCGCAAAGTCGCGATCTAGCGATTTCACAACTCGGCATACGAACTTCCCGAAAGCTATACCTTTGAAGCTCCGAGTCACGAAGTCGCGATCTCGCGATTTCACAACTCGGCATACAAACTTCCCAGAAGCTATACCTTGGAAGCTCCAAGTCGTGAAGTCGCGATCTCGCGATTTCGCAACTAGGCATACGAACTTTCAGGAAGCTATACCTTCAAAGCTCCGAGTCGTGAAGTTGCGGTATAAATAATCACGTAATTAATTAAGTGCCTAATCATAATTACATTTTTTATTAACCAAATACAATCATCGCAATATCGGGTCTTAGAGGTTCAAAGGGTTAAAGTGAAAACTCCCAATGTCGCGAGTACCGAAAGATTAATTAACGTCGATAAAACCTGATTAATTGAGCTAAGCCAGTATTTCTCGTGATTTGATGCATGCACAGTCTACGAGGAAGTCTTAATTTTTCCTTGCGCCAACTGACATTTCGAACTGGCAAAAATTTATGGCATTAATTATAAACAAGACGAATCAACAAGTAAGGATTGGGTTTTTATTGCTAAATTTATATTTAAGCATGATTTGACCGTTATGTTCTTGAAAAGTACCGAGTTTTAAATGGTCGAATATATAGAGCTGTTATTTGTTATTGCAAATTCATTTCTATATTACACAGAGCAAACTTTTCTCAGCGAACTAATTTCTGTATGTATACATATTTTTATCATAGAAGAGCTAAAGCATGATCCCCCACGAAAAGTGTCTAAAGCCAACGCTGAGGTTTCGGGACAAGGTTCAGACAACATCGCTGATACTTCACCTCGAAGTGTCAACTTTGTCAGGACATGGTCGTTTGTTTCTGATGTTCTACAGTCCGAATTGGTAGATTATTCTGATGATTCCAGTGACAATGAGAAAGATGACCCGACCACCAAATATAATATCGTCATCCAATATGGAATGCATAAAGTCGCGTCCAGGCCATGACTGCTTCCTTACTATGATATGGTTTGGTGGACATTAGACCATGTGGACATACCAACCATAACCATCATCAATGAACAGAAAGTCATTATTGGGACTTTCAGACCCAAACAACTATAGGCTATGTACAAGTTTCCTACCTTGTCGGACCTTACATATGATGCTGAATTCTTGGAGAACTTCAAACAGAAGGAATGTGTACAATATGACAAGACTATGTCCAGTTTAATTAGAGATTGGGTTTCACACCCTGCAAAGTTCAGGGAAGACAGTAATGGTATATATTCAATAGCTTCCTTGGAACTGCAGTTCAAATATGTAGCTATAATGACCTGTAGACTATATGGAAGAGAGGACACCACACATTTTTTTCTTCAGTGGGTGCCTCTAATACATTCAGTTGCCGAAGGTTGTTCCTTCGACTGGGATAAAATGTTGTCTGATAGCTTGACCAGTCAAGTTACAGAGTATCGGGCGCAGAGGGAGAGCAGAAAGATTGCTTCATTCTTTATGTCCGCGTACATTATGGATGCCATGTGTTTTCTAATGCCCTTTCCCTTAATGAGCTGGAGTTGGACTCCATCAGAGGCCGAGCCCATCCACGTCTGCCATTCAAAACTGTGGGAAAACAAAGAGGCAAATTTTGTGTATGAAATATTTAACTGGGTAATGGTATCGCTGCATGTCACTATTTTCGGCCACCCACCACCCAGGATCTCGGACAGCATAGCGACGAATCTGAGCAATATAGATGACTGGTATGTAGAAGCAGAATTCTCATATCTCAGGATTTTTAGGGCTTTTGTTCCCCCGCATGCATTACCATTATTCATACCCAAAAAAGCTGGCTTGTCGTGAGGTTGGTAGGCAAATTCTAATCGGTGGCATAAGAAAAGAGCTTAAGGGATATTCAAAGAAGGTATGGCCACCTTTTCCTATTCATTTAAATTCATATTCTTTGTTAGATTTCGAGCATGCTAAAGCTGAGACAACAACCCTGGAAGACCTAAAATTGGTTCATATTGAATTCAAGAAGCACGATCTGCAAAGGGTCATAAGTGATCACTTGGCCAGTTGCGGACTCAAAAGGTTTGAACACGAGAATTCTCCCTCGGGTGATTTTTTCCGAGGTGCAAGATCTTATGTCGAGATTTTGGCTCAGATACAATCCCTGGCACCCGAAGAGAGGGTCGATGTTCTAAAATTCCAAGAACATTGATGCAGTTGTCTTCCCGCAGTATTGCGGGGTGAGAATCCAAGTACAGGAGAGGTGAAACAAAAAGAAGATGAAGGCTCCAAAGATGTGACACCCAGCCAAGAAAAACACTAGGATGGAGAAGAGCAAACTAGGAGTCCGAAAACAGATATAAAGACTCCCGAGCCGCCGAAAAAGCAAACTCCAGTCACTACTCCAGGACAACCAGCTAAGCAAATCGGAGATCCCATCACCTCCATTACTCCCTTGGAGTCAACTTAGGGAAACATAGACGCAGGTTGGATTTTAAATGAACAATTGAGACCTATAACGATGGAAGAGATCCCTCCAAATGACTTCTTTTTCGATAAGAAGAGAAAGGCTGTGGTAAAAAGAGAATTCTATTAGGAAGAAGGATCAACAACCAAGAATTTCAAGGTGTTGACTGATGGAAAAGACAAGAAGAAAGAAGAGTTTGTTACAGAAATAGCCGAGACATTAGGGGCATATGCCACATCAAACCAATTTTTCAGTCAGGGTTTTGAAAAATCATCTAAAGCTAAAAAATCGCCTCATCAAAACCTTAGAAGCTAAACTAGCCACAACAGAGGAGGTTGCCAAGGACCAGGCAAGCACGGGAATAGAACAAGCACGGTTGGAAGATAAAAAGGAGATAGAGATGTTCAAAACTAAGCTCAAACAAGCAGAGCTGGTAGTTCAGAATGGTCAGATACAAGTGAACCAACAAAAGGACTTGATTGAGCAGCTACAGGCTAGAGTGGAAATTTCCGAAAGTAAAGTTATAGATATCAGGATGACCCAGTCCTAGGCAATGGAGATTTGGAGCAGGCTTTCTGCATCCCAGTGAAGTTTACTTGCCAAGGTAGATATAATTCGGGACAACTTCTTACTCATTGATGAAGTATTGGAAAATTTATCTGTCAGAGAAAGAGAAGCTGGAGCAGCTCGGGTCGCATTTCAAGAGGCTGTAATAGCTACAAACAACAGGGAATTGGAAAGTACTCCTAGGTTTTCCATTTCGGAGCAGACGAGAGGAAATATTTTATTGAAAGAATGCGAGCACAGTATTGCATAAGGTAAAATACAAGCCAAGAAGGTAATGAAATCCTTTGAGGGGGCTTTTGGTTCTATAGATGGTAATCTGTTAAGTATTGATAGAGAAGGCAATGCTGAGACATTGAGTCAAATGAATATAAATGAAAAAGAAGAAAGAGATTCAGACGAAATCTCACAAGTAACTATGGCATACATAGTTCAAATAGATAAATGTATGATTAAACCAAGTGTGCAATTATGCGCTATTGACATCATAGACCGACAGATGGAAGAAAGGTTGTCGCAATATGCTCGAGATTGTTACTCTTTTGAGACCAATTGTCAAGCATAATCGTCAAGGTTGATATCTCGGCTAGTGGAAATATGTGTCACTTGTACCGAGCATGCGAGAGGGAAAGCTTCTGGTACCAAATAAAGACAGAGATAAGGAAATGAAACGATTGATCTCCTTGTTGTAACTGAAAATCCTAGAATGATTGAGATTCCATCATATGTAAATCTGTATAAATATACAATAAAAGGAAGGAACAAAGGTTGGACCTTTTTGTGTCGATTGTAATAGAGGTTTTCTATTTTGAGAGTTAACCTAAAGCAAATCCAAAGATTCTCAATTCCGTCACGACTGTGTTATGAGTTTGTTTCCTTGTATCTAATATTTCATTTCATTTCATATTTGTATTTCATGAATGCTTCACTATAATTTAGTACAACATCTACTATAGTGAATGAATTCTGGTTTTCTATATTTTTTACTGTTTTTCCTCTATACCAGCTATCAACAGGAATTATATATATATTTTATGCTTCATCGGGTTATTTATTTACCTTTTTCTTCTTTTGTTTATAAGTGAGATTCTCCCTTGATAGGAGCCTTACACGATAGACAACTTAATGTTTTCTCCCACCTCATACATATTTATTAAAATATAAATCAATTATGGGAAAGGGCCTTTGGTTTGCACCCTGTTTTCACTCCTGGAACTGTAAACTCTCTTTTATACGACTGAAATTGAGACAACACCTAATTTTCCCCAAGTTTTTCTTATCTTTCTGTTCCTCTGTGACTGTCCTTGTAACAAGACAACCTAATATCAAACCCGGACTATCAGATCAAACACATATTGCCTTAAATATTTTTTATACTATTCTTAAAACAACCACTACTAGGGTTGAGATCGAACGTTCATGGGCAACGATTAAAAGGGATATAAACATCCAGGAACAGTTGGAAGCTAGACAACCCCAGCTCAGAAATTATCCCTAGTTTCCCTCACTGAAGGTTGAATGTTCTTCCTTCTCTACCCCTTACTCACTTTTGGATGCCTAGACACTGTACTTCTAATCCTTAAGTATAGACTCTGGAACAACATCTTTTTGGCACCTTTGCCGGGGACTGAAGCTACGAAATCTTTTTCCCTGGGAAAACGACATTTTTTTGTTGTTGAAAGTGCGACCCTTTGATAGTGAACAAAGAGTGCACACCTTTTAAAGGCTTTCCAATCTTTCACTTGGTGACTCCATGATTAATAAGCTGGAATCCGGATGAAGGAATACCAGGAAAAACCCGAATGGTAAACAGACCACACCCGTGACTGATCCTGAGAAGATTTTAAAGGTGAGAGGCTCTCTTAAGCTGACCCCTGTAGTCTATCAGCCTAAGTACCCACAACTAAAGACCAAGAGTTCTTTTGAACCTTCAACTTCACGCAGCCCTCTTTTTGACACTAAAGATCTAACTTCAAACTACTCTGAAGTTAGAAGCAAAACCCATTCGATAACCCCTATAGAACATAAAGGAAAAAGTACTGTAAATTTTTTATCTACTATCGATATAGCGTCGACTCTTCAGTTGAATTTCATGACCTCACACGGTCTCGAAGAATATTTCACACATCCAACTTCCACACCCATTGATTCCCCTGACTACATCTCTTGCAAGTCTGAAGAGCCAAGCCCTCGCATCCCTTACCAGTCATCCTTGGATTTTTCACCCCGCGAAGAATGTAAAGATTCACTTTTAATCTTCCAAAATCCCCTTTAGAACTTTCCACTAATAACGATGGCAGTCGCTGGAGGAGGAGGTGGAGGGGTTGTCGGAGGAGGAGACGGAGGTGCTCCTGGGGGAGGAGCTGGAGGCCAAGGGCCTGCCGCCCCTCCCAGAGTGTTTGCTAAAGTGGTAGCAAGATACGCTCCCTTGGTGTTGCCCATTCCTCTGCACGACCTTCCMGAAAATTATATAGAAAATTTGCGAAAATTCACTCTGGAAGATGATCTAACTGTAGCCGAACACACAAATTTATTTGATCAATTCGCAGACATCCTAGGTCTCGAACATGAAGATGTGTATTCGAGGCTTCTCATCCAAACCTTCGAAGGTCAGGTCCGAACTTGGTTTCAGAGTCTACCTGCAGGATCTATCTTGTCCTATGACGCCTTGGAAGATGCTTTCCTTAGACAATGGGGTGAAAGAAAGGACCACCTATATTATTTAACTGAGTTTGGGTCTTTAAGAAAAAAGAATTCAGATACAGTTATGGAGTTCAAAGATTCAATAAGCTGTATAACTAAATCCCAGCCGAGGTTAAACCATCCCAACCCGCAGCCAAAGTAACTTTCGCGGGAGCTTTCGAACCAGATTTTGCACTTCTTTTACGAAAAATAAGGGAAGCTACTCTAAACCGAATGCAAGATGTCGTTGTAGAAATTGAGTCAAATATGATGGTTTCTGATAAGTTAAAAGCTAAAGTAGAAATGGGAAATTGAGAAACTAGACGCTTTAGAGAACAAGCAGGGTCGTCGGGGTCTAATAGATACACAGATGATAAAGTAGACGATATGGCCAGGATAATTAAGGAACTATCTAATAAAATATACAAAATGGAGCTAGAACAGGCCAAAGGTGATTCTTTCCCCAAAAAGGATTTCAAGAGGAATCCCAACCCCCCAAACCAGCAAAGACAGATAAAAAATGAAGATCAAAAAATACAAACTCCCCTAAAGAACGAAAATTTTATAGGAACGAATGATCTCCAAGATTTTGGAGATTCAAATGATGATGTCACAAACTTCGGTGATGATTTCACACAACTATATCTGACTAGAGAAGATTATGAAAAATCTCTAAATACTCAACAATCATCAGTTAAGGGTGAAGAAAGATATCATACTGAACTTTGTAGCTCTCAAGAAGAAACCGAAATGATAATGGCCAAGGCCCAACCTAAGTATAACTTGAGATCTAAGAGTAAGCCCATTTCAACTACTCAACCTAAGAAAATTCTCCCAAGAGGTCAAACTTATGAGCCTACTCCGGAAGAAACCTTATTACCTAACAACAAAGCGAAAGGAGTAAACACACAAGAACTCGAAGTGGGAAAAGTTGAGACCCAAACACAAGGAACACAAATAGTTAATGCAATTACACCTTCAACCAAGATCATGAGTAATAAAGCGGTCCAAGAAAATAAGTTGAAAAGGAAGGATTCATAAGTCCCAACTAGAGAAATAGACAAGGTGAGCGGATTTTTCAGTTTCGAAAACGAGACGAATAAAATTAAGATACCAATTCCTCTGGTAGAGTTAGAAAAAAGCCCAGTTTATCGAAAGCAGATTACCAAAGTGATAGGTGTCTCAGAGCTAGAAAGCCAATCTGACGTTTTAAACCTGGAAGATGATAAAACCAACATCACTTTTGGTCCACATTTTGAAGGGGCCAAAGACACTGTTGCTCCCTTTTATATCACCTTAAATGTATACGATCAACTGCTACATAATTGCATGCTAGACTCTGGAGCCTCCCATAACGTGATGCCTAAAATTATTATGGACAAATTGTGTCTCCATATCACCAGACCTTATGGAGATCTTTACTCTTTTGACTTGAGAAGAGTTAAGTGTATGGGAATGATAAAGGATATAGTAGTCACCCTAGCACATGTCCCAATTAAGAGTATCTTGATGGATGTGGTTATTGCTGATATTCCCCCCAAGTATGGCTTACTGTTGTCTAGGTCATGGGTAGCCAAGTTGGGGGGTTCTCTTCAACTAAATATGACGTTCGCCAGAATTCCTGTGTTTGGTGGACAGTTTACTCGGTTGTATAAGGAGACAAGGTCATCATATACAATAAGCAACCCTCAAAATCCGAACAATTTCCCTATTTACATTGCAGATCAAGATTTAGGAAATTGTATCTTATCTTTTGACGACGGTTTAGATGGTTTCACAAAGGAAAACGATATAGAGCATGAAGAGTCAGGTTACATGACCAAGGATATGTGTAGTACCGGTATCTGGAAAATGTTTTTTGACGGTGCCTCGTCTTAAGAAGGGGCTGGTGCACGAGTGCTTTTTGTGGCTCCTGAAGAAAAGTTCGTTGTTCATTTTTCTTACAGACTGCAATGGGATATAGATTATACTAACAACGTATGTGAATACGAAGCTTTGGTCCTAGGAATAGAGGCTGCCAGGATGCTAAAAATAAATAACCTAGAGGTATACGGAGATGCAGAGTTAATAGTCAAACAAGTAAATCGACAGTACCAAGCCAAGCATCCCATATTAAGATCATACAGGAATTGTGCCTGGGATCTGATGGAATTTTTTTTCTTGTCTGTAAATGTCCACTTCATCCCACACACAGAAAACTTACATGCTGATGCATTAGCTAAAGCAACTTTGACTTTCACTCCTCCTACAACCTTTAAATTGAAGTATCACATAGAGATAAGACACAAACCATCTATACCAGATAATGTCCAACACTGGCAGGTTTTTGAGGATGATGAACAAATTAAGAAGTTTCTTGAAGCAATAGATGAATTTTCTGAAACTCACGTAGATCAAGAAAATCAGAATGACCAGATATGGATCATGCAAGAAGGAGACGACCCTCAATATTTCCAAGACAAAATCGCAAATCATCGTATGCTGGTCCTAAAAAATAACCAGATTTCGAAGGCACTGATCTCACTGGAAAGACTGTTTGATCAAAACGACATACCTATAAAATCCACCTTACAACCCTAACCAGAAGAGGTTGAGGACTGTGACATAGGAACCAAAGAAGAATCCAGGATGGTTAAAATATCTAAACTCCTCCTCCCTAAAATAAAGGACAAATATAAGGACCTACTCAGATAATTTAAAGACATTTTCGCCTGGTCTTACGACGAGTTAAGAACCTACGACACTGGCGTGATCGATCACAAGATACCTTTAAAGCCTGGGGTCAAACCTTTTAGACAAAATCTTAGGTAGATCAACCCCATTTTATTGTCTATGGTCGAGAGAGAAGTGAAGAAACTTTTGGAGGCAAAAATTATAGTACCTCTGAGATATTCTCACTAGGTGGCAAATCTGGTCCCGGTCAGAAAAAAGAGTGGAGAAATTAGACTGTGATTGTGCATGGATTTCATAAATTTAAATAAGTCATCTCTTAAAGACAACTATCCGCTGCCTAAAATGGATTATGTGCTAGAAAGGGTAGTTGGGGCGAATAGAATGTCTATGATTGACGGTTTCTCTGGATATAATCAAATTGCCATGAATGAACAAGATAAAGAACAAACAACGTTTACTACCCCTTGGGGTACGTTTATGTATGATAAAATGCCTTTCGGTTTGATGAATGCAGGAGCCACGTTCCAACGCACTATGGACATCGCTTTCATTGGAGAGAGGGATAAGTTTGTAGTCATGTATCTCAATGATTTAACAGTTTTCTCCAAATCCGACGAAGAGCATCTGGTACATCTTAAACAAACATTCGAAAAATTTCGCAAGTTCAGTCTATCCTTAAACCCCAAGAAATCACACTTCGCCATGCAAGAGGGTAAATTATTGGGTCATATTGTATCTAAGGATGGAATTAAGATTGATCCTAAGAGGGTTGAAGCAATAGACACTATAAACATTCCTAGAAATGTAAAAGAAATTCAATCCTTCTTAGGAAAAATAATTTTTTTACGAAGATTTATCCCAAATTTTGCTGAAATTGTAAAATTTATCATAGATGTGTTGAAAAAGAACAACGAAGTAAAGTGGACAAAAGAGGCCAAAGCGTCGTTCACACACATTAATAAAGTCATAGCTGAGGGACCTATATTAGCAAGTCCCGATTATCTAAAATATTTTATTATTTTCTCATTTTCCTCCGAACACACAATTGTCACGTGGCTCCTCCAAAAGAATGAAGAGGGCTTCGAACAGCCGATCGCCTTTTTCAGCAAGAGCCTTAGAGACGTAGAACTTAAATACGATATAATAGAAAAACAAGTGTACGCCATGGTAAAAGCACTGAAGGCATTTAGAACATATGCATTACATTCCAATATCATTGCATACGTACCCACAAGTTCTATGAAAGATATTTTGGTACAACCAGACAGTGATGGGAAAAGAAGACGATGGCCGGCTAAGATTCAAGAATTTGACCTGGAAATCAAACCTACTAAATTGATAAAAGGAAAAGGCCTGGCCAAACTTTTGGCTGAATCAAATCTCAAAGCTCTGGATATAAACTTCATACAAGGATATGAGGAAAATATGAACGTAAATGAGCTTGATGAACCAACAAGTGCAATTAAGATCGAGGAAAAGTTTGTATCATCAGAATGGTACAGAAACATAGTATCCTACCTGCTGACTCTAAAATGCTCAAGTGAACTATCACCATCAAAAGCCAGGACTTTAAAGATTCATGCAGTTAAGTATTGTAGTATTGTATCGCTGAAAATCAACTATATTGGAAAGACCCGCTTGGTTTCTTGTTAGTCTGCTTAGTCGAATCGAAAACATAAAGGGTTATAAGTGTGTGGAGGATATCACGCTTGGAGGGCTACAACTTACAAAATTATGAGGGCTGGGTATTACTGGCCAAAACTCTTTTCAGACGTTAACACCAAGGTTCGAGCCTGTAACGCTTTTCAGCTATTTGCAGGTAAACAAAAACTCCCGACACTACCTTTAGTTTCGGTCAAAACTGAAGCCCCTTTTCAATAATGGGGGCTAGATTTTATAGGAGAGATTAATCCACATTCTAGCGCCCAACACAAGTGGATCTTAACTACCACAGACTACTTTACCAAATGGGTGGAAGGTATTCCAACTAAAAGGGAAACTGAATCGGTGGTAATAGATTTATTAGAAGACAATATCTTGTCAAGATTTGGCTGCCCCCAAAAGATAGTCACGGATAATGCTCAGGCGTTCAAATCTATGGCTATGATCATCTTCTGCCAAAAGTATAATATCGTTCTTGGCCATTCTACAACATACTACCCCCAAGGAAATGGATTGGCCGAGTCATCTAACAAGAACCTGATCAATATAATTAAGAAAGTGTTGGATGAAAACAAAAATCTTGGCATGTACATTTAAAGTACGCTTTGTGGGAAAATTGCATAGGCACTAAAAAGTCTATCGGCATGTCTCCTTTTCAGATGGTATATGGGACATATGCGGTGTTACCTATAAATTTAGCACTCACCGTGATGAAATTGTGGCAAGATAAAAAATAAGAACCAAATGTCACCAGAAGGATAAATCAACTAATCGAGGTTCAACAACATAGGGTCGAAATGGACGAGAGGTTGCAGAAGTATCAAGACGACATGAAGGCATTATTTGACTGTAGGGAGAAGGACAGAGATTTCCTCCCATTTGATTTAGTATTAAGGTGGGATGCAAGGAGGGAAGAAGCAGTGAAACACGGTGAATTCGATCACCTCTGGTATGGGCCATTCAGAGTCTCGACTCTCGAAGGAAACAATTCTTTCCTACTGGAAAATCTAGACGGTGAAATCCTCAATGCCCCTGTCAATAGGCGTTATCTGAAGCACTATATGACATAAACAGTCGCCAAAAAAAATAAAAAATAAAAAATAAAGAAATAAATAAATAAAAATAAATTTCATTTAATTTTAGATTTATATATTCATATATAGAATTTTTACTTATGTATATATATTTTTCATTTCGCTTTGTTATTCTGATTTTCTTTCGTGAATTTTCGACACCTTTCAGATAGCCTCCATAACCTTCATATTTGTCTTTTACAGGATTCCAGCTGCAAACAAAACAAGCAGGAGAAGTAAACCGAAAGTTGGTTGTTAGAAATAAATTGGCTTAAACAGGTGATACCAAAGATTTTTGATATTTTGCAAAGAAAATGAAATGATAAGGTAAAGGTGAGATTTCCTAAAAGGATTGTCTTGAAGGGCTATCAAAGAAAACCGAGATAACCTCATTCAGACAACAACATCGTCTGAACTAATAAATAACATAATGTTTCCATGTTTAATCGTTTACGGAAGAATAAGACAAAATAAACAAGTCACTCAAATTAAAGCAGTCAGTCAAAGTAAAGCGCCCCCGCAAAAGATTTTGAAGAGTCAGTTTTGATTTTTTGACCTCTTCTTTTCAGTCCATAAATCTCTATCTGTCACCCTTTTCTGTTTTCGGGTTTACCCATTAAAAATTCAGCATCTTTCCGTTTTTTTCATATGTAGGGAGAAGAGATTACGTTTCAACCTCGAGAGTTTCAAAGCAGATTGTGGAAATAAAGCGGGTCTTCACAACTCCTCGGTCCCTTGCTAAACAAAGTGATGCTTAAAGTGATCATGACTTTCCTAGGTTTTTTAATGGTTTCAGAGGATTGAGGCTTGCTCAAACATAATACCCCAAAAAAGTTAGTTTTCCCTTTCCCCCTGTGAACGAAGGTGTTGTGAAAGTTAAGGGTAGGTTGGTACCTAGTAATC
The DNA here is from genome assembly GCA_000966675.3 of Picea glauca. Lineage (NCBI taxonomy): Eukaryota > Viridiplantae > Streptophyta > Pinopsida > Pinales > Pinaceae > Picea > Picea glauca. Next base: position 612,585 of record JZKD02S1724827.1, read on the forward strand.
AAAGTAAGTTGATAGACCTATAATGAAAAATATTACACAGATATCAGCCCTGATACAAACTGATCACCCCCATCTGCGCGCTCTAAAAAAAACAAGTTATAAGAAAGACAATGAAAGGAAATTAAAAAATGATTTCCCTCGTCTCAACATTTAAATGCACAAAATATATTTCGAATCCGTGAAAGGAAATTCAGTAGAAGGGGCTAGATAACTTCACCGGTGTACTAAACAGGCTCGCTGGCAGTGAAGCAATATCTGAGATATTTGTAATTCTGTTATACATGAATATCACTCTACTCTGGTAACCAATTCTTTTTAAAACCTGATCTACATCCCATGTTCAGACATGGCTTCTTGATTAAAAACATATAATCTTCTTTTTTTGATTCAAGCTGATAGCCACAAGATCTATTGGGTCTCCTAGAACTGTTTTGATTGTCTTAAGGCAGAACTGAATTTAGTAACAGGAAGGAGAAAGTCGTGAAAGGGACTACAACTAAGTTTAAAAAGTATCTGATTTTTGAAAATCTTTTCAAAGGTAAAAACCGAAGTCCCATTCCCCTTCGGTATCCTGTTCTCAGGAACTTTTTCGCTGGAATAAAGCCATTAAATCCATTTACCTAATATCGGCACGTGGTTTACTGTTCTTCCCGTCTTACAGGAAAACAGGATCCCTAGTTGGAGCCTATGTTGGAGCCGCCTTTGTTTCTTAGCCCGTTTTGAATTTCATATCTTAATGCTCGAAATCGAAAGATGGTTTTCATATTTTCCTTCATTTGTTCCAAAATCTCTGAAGTCTCATCACACGAACGACGACGGTTATCATACTCTCAAGGCAAGCTCTACTTTTCGTTCAAATGATTTTCCTCTTTTTTTTACCTTAGGATTTCGTATGTCGGATGTTATAGATCACATAGTTCATAAGTTCCGAAGAGTGAAATGACGAAATCACTTTTAAGTTTTACCCAAGTCAGTAGCAAGAGTAAATTTTTTCTAAATTACGGTTACGCATCATCAGGGTTTCGCGTCGTGGTGTTTACTAACTCGAAAAGAATTACTGTCATAATCCCGATAGACGAAACCACGAGATTCTTGTTTTAGTAACCCGCATTAATGTTAAAGGTAAAAAGCTTAGCCACGGTTAAGCTCTGTCGGGAATTCGTAGCTCAGCGTATTTTCCTTTAAAAGCTACATTGTCAAAGCTCCGAGTCGCGAAGTCGCGATAAAGATAGGAACGTAATTAATTAAACACCTAATCCAATTTTATCTCCTATTTTAATTAAAACATATCATCGCGATCTCATGATTTTGCAACTCGGCATACGAACTTCCTGGAAGCTATACCTTCGAAGCTCTGAGTCACGAAGTCGCGATCTCGCGATTTCGCAACTCAGCATACGAACTTCCTAGAAGCTATACCTTCGAAGCTCCGAGTCCCGAAGTCGCGATCTCACGATTTCGCAACTCGACATACGAACTTCCCGGAAGCTATACCTTCGAAGCTCCAAGTCGTGAAGTCGCGATCTCACGATTTCGTAACTCGGCATATGAACTTCCTAGAAGCTATACCTTGGAAGCTCCAAGTCGCGAAGTCGCGATCTCATGATTTTGCAACTCAGCATAGGATCTTCTCGGAAGTTATACCTTCAAAGCTCCGAGTCGCAAAGTTGCGATATAAATAATCACGTAATTAATTAAGTGCCTAATCATAATTACGTTTTTTATTAACCAAAAATAATCATCGAAATCTCGGGTCTTAGAGGTTCAAAGGGTTAAACAGAAAACTCCTGATGTAGCGAGTAACAAAAGATCAATTAACGTCGATAAAACCTGATTAATTGAGCTAAGCCAGTATTTATCGTGATTTGATGCATGCACAGTCTACGAGGCAGTCTTAATTTTTCCTTGCGCCAACTGGCATTTCGAACTGCCAAAAATGTATGGCATTAATTAGAAACAAGGCGAATCGACAACTAAGGATTGGGTTTTTATTGCTAAATTTATATTTAAGCATGATTTGACCGTTCTGTTCATGAAAAGTACCGAGTTTTAAATGGTTGAATATATAGAGCTATTATTTGTTATCACAAATTCATTTCTATATTACACAGAGCAAATTTTTCTCAGTGAACTAATTTCTATATGTATACATATTTCTATCGCAGAAGAGCTAAAGCAGGATTCCCTGTCATGGCCCAGCGAAAAATGTCTAAAGCCAATGCTGAGGTTTTGGGACAAGGTTCAGACAACGTCGCTGATACTTCACCTCGAAGTGTCGACTTTGTCAGGACCTGGTCGTTTGTTTATGATGTTCTACAGTCCGAATTGGTAGATTATTCTGATGATTCTAGTGACAATGAAAAAGACAACCTGACCACCAAATATAAGATCGTCATCCAATCTGGAATGCATAAAGTAGCGTCCAGGCCACGACTTGTCCCTTACTATGATATGGTCCGGTGGGCATTAGACCATGTGGACATACCAACTAAAACCATCATCAATGAACATAAAGTCACTATTGGGACTTTCAGACCCGAACAACTGCAGGCTATGTACAAGTTACCTATCGTGTCGGACCTTACATACGATGCTGAATTCTTGGAGAACTTAAAACAGAAGGAATGTGTGCAATATGAAAAAAATATGTCCAGTTTAATCAGAGATTGGGTTTCACACCCTCCGAAGTTCAGGGAAGACAACAATGGTATATATTCAATATATTTCTTGGAACCGCAGTTCAACTATGTAGCTATGATGAACTGTAGACTATACGGGAGAGAGAACACCACACATTTTTTTCTTCAGTATGTGCCTCTAATACATTCAGTTGCCGAAGGCTATTCCTTCGACTGGGCTAAAATGTTGTCTGATAGCTTGACCAGTCGAGTTACAGAGTATCGGGCACAGAGGGAGAGAAGAAAGATTGCTTCATTCTTTATGTCTGCGTACATTATGGACGCCGTCTGTTTTATAATTCCCTTTCCCTTAATTAGCTGGATTTGGACTCCATCAAAGGCCGATCCCATCCACGTCTACCATTCAGAACTGTGGGAACACAAAGCGACATATTTTGTGTATGAAATCTTTAACTGGGTAATGGTACCACTGCATGTCACTATTTTTGGCCACCCACCACCCAGGATCTCGGATAGTATAGCGACGAACCTGAGCAATATAGCTGACTGGTATGTAGAAGCATAATTATGATATCTCAGGGTTTTTGGTGCTTATGTTCCCCCGCATGCATTACCATTATTCATACCTGACAAGCTGGCTTGTGAGCTTGCTAGGAAAACCATAATCAGTGGCATAAGCAAGGAGCTTAAGGGATATTCAAAGAAGGTATGGCCACCTTTTCTTGTTCATTTAAATTCATATTCTTTGTTAGATTTAGGGCATGCTAAAGCTGAGGCAGTAGCCCTGGAAGACCTAAAATTGGTTCATATTGAATTCAAGAAGCACGATTCGCAAAGGGTCATAAGTAATCACTTGGTCAGTTGCAGACTCAAAAGGTTCGAACACAAGAATTCTCCCTCGGCTGATTTTTTCGGAGGTGCAAGATGTTATGTCGAGATTTTGGCTCGGATACAAGCCCTGGCACCCAAAGAGAGGGCCGATGTTCTAAAATTCCAAGAACATCGACGTAGTTGTCTTCCCGTAGTATTGTGGGGTGAGAATCCAAGTACATTAGAGGTGAAACAAAAAGAAGCCGAAGGCTCCAAAGATGCGACACCCAACCAAGAAAAGCACCAGGACAGGAAAGAGCAAACTAGGAGTCCAAAAATAGAGATAAAGACTCCCGTGCCGCCGAAAAAGCAGACTCTAGTCACTACTCCAGGACAGCCAACTAAGCAAACCGGAGATCCCATCGCCTCCATTACTCCCTTGCAGTCAACTCAGGGAAACATAGATGCAGGGTGGATTTTAAATGAATAATTGAGGCCTATAAGGGTGGAAGAGCTCCCTCCAAATGAGTTCTTTTTCGATAAGAAGAGAAAGGCTGTGGTAAAAAGAGAATTCTATCAAGAAGAAGGATCAACAACCAAGAAGTTCAAGGTGTTGACCGATGGAAAAGACAAGAAGAAAGAAGAGTTTTCTACAGAAATGGCTGGGACATTAGGGGCATATGCCACAACAAACCAATTTTCAGTGGGTTTTGAAAAATCAATTAAAGCTAAAAAATCGCCTCATCAAAACCTTAGAAGCTAAACTAGCCATAGCAGAGGAGGTTGCCAAGGACCAGGCAAGCACAGGAATAAAACACGCACGACTGACTAATAAAAAGGAGATAGAGTTGTTCCAAACTAAGATCGAACAAGCAGAGCTAGTAGTTCAGGACGGTCAGATACAAGCGGACCAACAAAAGGACTTGATTGAGCAACTACAAGCTAGAGTGGAAATCGCCAAAAGTAAAGTTATAGATATCAGGATGTCCCAGTCCCAAGCAATGGAGATTTGGAGCAGGGTTTCTGCAGCCCAGCGAAGTTTAGTTGCCAAGGTAGAGATAATTCAGGACAACTTCTTACTCATTGATGAAGTATTGGAAAATTTATCTGTGAGAGAAAGAGAAGTTGGAGCAGTTTGGGTCGCATTTCAAGAGTCTGTAATAGCTACAAACAACAGGGAATCGGAAAGTACTCCCAGGTTTTCCATTTCAGGGCAGACCAAAGGAAATATTTTATTAAAAGAATGGGAGTACAATATAGCATAAGGTAAACTGCAAGCCAAGAAGGTAATGCAATCCTTTGAAGAGGAAATTGGTTCTATAGACGATAATCTGTTAAGTATTGATAGCGAAGGAAATGATGAGACATTGAGTCAAATGAATATAGCGAGAATATCGCATGATATAAACGAAAAAGAAGAAAGAGATTCGGCCGAAATCTCACAAGTAACTATGGCAGACATAGTTCAAATAGATAAATGTATGATTAAACCAAGTGTGCAATTATGAGCTATTGACATCATAGACCGACAGATGGAAAAAAGGTTGTCTCAATTAGCTTGAGATTGTTACTCTTTTGAGGCCAATTGTCAAGCGGAACCGTCAAGGTTGATATCTCAGCTAGTGGAAAGATGTGTCACTTGTACCGAGCATGCGAGAGGGCAAGCCTCTAGTACCAAATAAAGACAAAGATAAGGAAATGAAACGATTGATATCCTTCTTGTTGTAACTGAAAATCCTAGAACGATTGAGATTCCATCATATGTAAATATGTATAAATATACAATAGAAGGAAGGAACAAAGGCTGGACCTTTTTGTGTCGATTGTAATAGAGGTTTTCTATTTTGAGAGTTAACCTAAAGAAAATCCGAAGATTCTCAATTCCGTCACGATTGTGTTATGAGTTTGTTTCCTTGTATCTCATATTTCATTTCATTTCATATTTGTATCTCATGAATGCTTCATTATAATTTAGTACAACCTCTACTATAGTGAATGAATTCTGGTTTTCTATATTGTTACTGTTTTTCCTCTATACCAGCTATCAACAGGTATAAGACCAGTCAACACTTTAGAATTATATATATATATATATATATATATATATATATATATATATTATGCTTCATCGAGTTATTTCTTTACCTTTTTCTTCTTTTGTTTATAAGTGATATTCTCCCTTGATAAGAGCCTTACATGATAGACAACTTATTGTTTTCTCCCACCTCATACATATTTATTAAAATATAACTCAGTTACGGGAAAGTGCCTTTGGTTTTCACCCTATTTTCACTCCTGGAACTGTAAAATCTCTTTTATACGACCGGAATTGAGACAACACCTAATTTTCCCCGAGTTTTTCTTATCTTTCTATTCCTCTATGACTGTCCTTGTAACAAGACAGTCTAATATCGAACCTAGACTATCAGATCAAACACATATTGCCTTAAATATTTTTGATACTATTATTAAAACAACCACTACTCGGGTTGAGCTCAAACGTTCATGGGCAATGATTGAAAGGGATATAAACATCCAGGAACAGTTGGAAGCTAGACAACCCCTACTCAGAAATCATCCCTAGTTTCCCTTACCGAAAGTTGACGTTTCTTCCTTCTCTACCCCTTACTCACTTTCGGATGCCTAGACACTGTACTTCTAAGCATTAAGTACAGACTCTATAACAACATCTTTTTGGCGCCATTTTCAGGGATCGAAGCTACAAAATCTTTTTCAATGGGAAAATGACATTTTTTTTGGTTGAAAGTGCCACCCTTTGATAGTGAACAAAGAGTGCACACCTTTTAAAGGCTTTCCAATATTTCACTTGGCAACTCCACGATTAATAGTTTGGCATCCGGACGAAGGAATACCTGGAAAAACCCAGATGGTAAATAGACCACACCCGTGACCGATCCTGAGAAGATTTTAAAGGCGAGAGGCTCTCTTAAGCCGACCCCTGCAATCTATCAGCCTAAGTGCCTACAACTGAAGACCAAGATTTCTTCTGAACCTTCAACTTCACGCAGCCCTCTTTTTGACACTAAAGATCTAACGTCAAACTTCTCTGTAGTTAGAATTGAAACCCATTCGATAACCGCTATAGAACATAAAGGAAAAAGTCTCGTAGAAAATTTATCTATTGTCGATATATCGTTCGACTCTTCAGTTGAATTTCGTGACCTCACACGGTCTCGAAGAATATTTCACGCATCCATCTTCTACACCTGTTGGTTCCCCTGACTACATCTCTTGCAAGTCCGAAGAGCCAAGCCCTTTCATCCCTTACCATTCATCCTCGGATTTTTCACCCCGCGAAGAAAGTAAAGATTCACTTTTAATCTTCCAAAACCCCCTTTACAACTTTCCAATAATAATGATGGCAACCGCGAGAGGAGGAGGTGGATGGGTTGTTAGAGGAGGAGGCAGAGGTGCTCCTAGGGGAGGAGCTGGAGGCCAAGGGTGTACCCCCCCTCCCAGAGTGTTTTATAAAGTGGTAGCAAGATACGCTCCCTTGGTGTTGCCCGTTCCTCTACACGACCTTCTTGAAAATTATATAAAAAATTTGCCAAAATTCACTGGGGAAGGAGATTTGACCGCAGCTGAACACATAAATTTATTTGATCAATTCATAGACATCCTAGGTCTCGAACATGAAGATGTGTATTCGAGGCTTCTCGTCCAAACCTTCGAAGGTCAGGTCCAAACTTGGTTTCAGAGTCTACCCACCTCGTCCAAACCTCTGTTTTTCAGTCCATAAATCTCTATCTATCACCCTTTTCTATTTTCGGGTTTAGCCTTTAAAAAGTCAACATCTTTCCATTTTTTCCTTACGTAGGGAGAAGAGATTACGTTTGAACCTTGAGAGCTTCAAAGCAGATTGTGGAAAGAAAGCGGGTCTTCACAACTCCTCGGTCCCTTGCTAAACAAAGTGACGCTTAAAGTGATCTTGATTTTCCTAGGTTTTTCAACAGTTTCAGAGGATTGAGACTTGCTCAAATAGAATACCCCCAAAAAGTTATTTTTCCCTTTCTCCCTGTGAACGAAGTTGTTGTGAAAGTTAAGGGAAGGTTGATACTGAGTAATCAAAGTAAGTTGACAGACCTATAATGCAAAATATTACACAGATATCATCCCTGAGACAAACTGATTGCCCCCATCTTCGCGCTCTAAAAAAATCAAGTTATAAGAGAGACGATGAAAGGAAATTCAGAAATGATTGCCCTTGTCTCAACATTTAAATGCACAAAATATATTCTGAAGTGGTGAAAGGAAATTCTGTAAAAGGGGCCAGATAAATTCACCAGGGTACTAAACAGGCTCGTTGGCAGTGAAGCAATATCTAAGATATGTGTAAGGCTGTTATACATGAATATCACTCTACTCTTGTAACGAATTCTTTTTAAAACCTGATCTACATCCCATGTTCAGACAGGGCTTCCTGATTAAAAACATATAATCTTCTTTTTTTGATTCAAGCCGATAGCCACAAGATCTATTGGGTCTCCTAGAAATGTTTTGATTGTCTTAAGGCAGACCTGAATTTAGTGACGGGAAGGAGAATGTCATGAAAGGGACTACAACTAAGTTTAAAAAGTATCTAAGTTTTGAAAAGCTTTTCAAAGGTAAAAAACGAAGTCTCTGTCCCCTTCGGTATCATGTTCTCATGAACTTTTTCACTGGAATAAAGCCATTGACTCCATTTACCCAATATCGGCACGTGGTCTACTGTTCTTCCCGTCTTACAGGAAAATGGGATCCCTAGTTGGAGCTTATGTTGGAGCCGCCTTTGTTTTCTAGCCCATTTTGAATTTCATATATTAATGCTTGAAATTGAAAGATGGTTTTCATATTTTCCTTCATTTGTTCCAAAATATCTGAAGTCTAATCACGTGAACGATGATGGTTATCATACTCTCAAGGCGAGTTCTACTTTTCGTGCAAATGATTTTCCCCTTTTTCTTACCTCGGGATTTCGTATGTTGGATGTTATAGATCACATGGTTCACAAGTCCCGAAGAGAAAAACGACGAAATCACTTTTAAGTTTTACCCAAGTCAGTAGCAAAAGTAAATTTTTTCTAAATTACAGTTAAGCATCATCGGGGTTTGCGTCTCGGTGTTTACTAACTCCAAAAGTCTTATTGTCGTAATCCCGATAGTCAAAACCACAAGATTCTTGATTTAGTAACCTGTGTTAATGTTAAAGGTAAAAATATTAGCTGTGGTTAAGCTCTGTCGGGAATTCGCAACTCGGAGTATTTTCCTTTAAAAGCTACACTGTCAAAGCCCCGAGTTGCGAAGTCACGATAAAGATAGGAACGTAATTAATTAAACACTTAATCTAGTTTTATCCCCTATTTTAATTAAAACATATCATTGCGATCTTGCGATTTCACAACTTGGCATGCGAACTTCCCAGAAGCTATACCTTCGAAGCTCCGAGTCATGAAGTCACGATCTCGCGATTTCGCAACTTGGCATACAAACTTCTCAAAAGATATACCTTCGAAGATCCGAGTCGCGAAGTCGCGATCTTGCGATTTCACAACTCGACATATGAACTTCCCAGAAGCTATACCTTGGAAGCTCCGAGTCACGAAGTCGCGATCTCACAATTTCGCAACTCGACATACGAACTTCCTGGAAGCCATACCTTTGAAGCTGTCAGTCGCGAAGTTGCAATATAAATAATCACATAATTGATTAAGTGCCTAATCATAATTACATTTTTTATTAACCCAATATAATCATCGCAATCTCGGGTTTTAGAGGTTCAAAGGGTTAAAGTGAAAACTCTCAATGTAGCGAGTACCGAAAGATTAATTAACGTTGATAAAATGTGATTAATTGAGCTAAGCCAATATTTCTTGTGATTTGATGCATGCACAGTCTATGAGGCAATCTTAATTTTTCCTTGCGCCAACTGACATTTCGAACTGCCAAAAATTTATGGCATTAATTAGAAACAAGGTGAATCGACAAGTAAGGATTGGGTTTTTATTGCTAAATTTATATTTAAGCATGATTTGACCGTTCTGTTCTTGAAAAGTACCAAGTTTTAAATGGTTGAATATATAGAGTTGTTATTTTTTTATCACAAATTCATTTCTATATTACACAAAGCAAACTTTTCTCAGCGAACTAATTTTTGTATGTATACATATTTCTATCGCAGAAGAGCTAAAGCAGGATCCCCTACCATGGCCCTGTGAAAAACGTCTAAAGCCAATGTTGAGGTTTCGTGACAAGGTTCAGGAAATGTCGCTGATACTTCACCTCGAAGTGTCGACTTTGCCAGGACCTGGTCATTTGTTTCTGATGTTCCACAGTCCGAATCGGTAGATTATTCTAATGATTCTAGTGACAATGAAAAAGATGACCTGACCACCAAATATAAGGTCGTCATCCAATCTGGAATGCATAAAGTAGCGGCCAGGCCACGACTTCTCCCTTACTATGATATGGTCTGGTGGGCATTAGACCATGTGGACATACCAACCAGAACCATCATCAATGAACAAAAAGTCACTATTGGGACTTTTAGACCCAAACAACTGCAGGCTATGTACAAGTTCCCTATTGTGTCAAACCTTACATACGATGTCGAATTCTTGGAGAAATTAAAACAAAAGGAATGTGTGCAATATGAAAAGACTATGTCCAGTTTAATCAGAGATTGGGTTTCACACCCTGCAAATTTCAGGGCAGATAGTAATGGTATATATTCAATAGCTTCCTTTGAACCGCAGTTCAAATATGTAGCTATGATGACCTGCAGACTATATGGGAGAGAGGACACCACACATTTTTTTCTTCAGTGGGTGCCTCTAATACATTAAGTTTTCGAAGGTTGTTCCTTCGACTGGGCTAAAATGTTGTCTGATAGCTTGACCAGTCGAGTTATAGAGTATCGGGCGCAGAGGGAGAGCGGAAAGATTGCTTCATTCTTTATGTCTACGTACATTATGGACGCCATGTGTTTTCTAACGCTCTTTCCCTTAATGTGCTGGAGTTGGACTCCATCAGAGGCCGAGCCCATCCATGTCTACCATTCAAAACTGTGGGAAAACAAAGCGACATATTTTGTGTATGAAATATTTAACTGGGTAATGGTACCGCTGCATGTCACTATTTTCGGCCACCCGCCACCCAGGATCTCGGATAGTATAGGGACGAATCTGAGCAATATAGTTGACTGGTATGTAGAAGCAGAATTCTCATATCTCAGGGTTTTCAGGACTTATGTTCCCCACATGCATTACCATTATTCATACCCAACAAGCTGGCTTGTCGTGAGGTTGCTAGGAAAATCATAATCGGTGGCATAAGCAAGGAGCTTAAGGGATATTCAAAGAAGGTATCGCCACCTTTTCCTGTTCATTTAAATTCATATTCTTTGTTAGATTCCAGACATGCTAAAGCTGAGCCAGCAGCCCTGGAAGACCTAAAATTGGTTCATATTGAATTCAAGAAGCATGATCCACAAAGGTTCATAAGTAATCACTTGGCCAGTTGCAGACTCAAAAGGTTCAAACACGAGAATTCTCCCTCAGATAATTTTTTCCGAGGTGCAAGATCTTATACAGAGATTTTGGCTCAGATACAAGCCCTAACACACGAAGAGAGGGCTGATGTTCTAAAATTTTGAGAACATCGACATAGTTGTCTTCTCGCAGTATTGTGGGGTGAGAATCCAAGTACCGGAGAGGTGAAACAAAAAGAAGACGAAGGCTCCAAATATGCGGCACCCAGCCAAGAAAAACACCAGGATGGGGAAGAGAAAACTAGGAGTCTAAAAACAGAGATACACACTCTCGAGCCATCGAAAAAGAAGACTCCAGTCACTACTCCAGGACATCCAACTAAGCAAATCGGAGATCCCATCGCCTCCATTACTCCCTTGCAGTCATCTCAGAGAAACATAGACGCAGGGTGGATTTTAAATGAAGAATTGAGACCTATAAGGGTGGAAGAGCTCCCTCCAAATGATTTCTTTTTCGATAAGAGGAGAAAGGCTGTGGTAAAAAGAGAATTCTATCAAGAAGAAGGATCAACAACCAAGAAGTTCAAGGTGTTGACCGATGGAAAAGACAAGAAGAAAGAAGAGTTTGCTACAGAAATAACCGGGACATTAGGGGCATATGGAACAACAAACCAATTTTCAGTCGGGGTTTTGAAAAATCAACTAAAGCTAAAAAATCGCCTCATCAAAACCTTAGAAGCTAAAATAGCCACAACAGAGGAGGTTGCCAAGGACCAGGCAAGCATAGGAATAGAACAAGCACGACTGGCCGATAAAAAAGAGATAGAGCTATTCAAAACTAAGCTCGAACAAGCAAAGCTGGTAGTTCAGAACGGTCAGATACAAGCGGACCAACAAAAAAACTTGATTGAGCAACTACAGGCTAGAGTGGAAATCGTTGAAAGTAAAGTTATAAATATTGAGATGTCCCAGTCCCAGGCAATGGAGATTTGGAGCAGGGTTTCTGCAGCCCAGCGAAGTTTACTCACCAAGGTAGAGATAATTCGGGACAACTGCTTACTCGTTGATGAAGTATTGAAAAATTTATCTGTTAGAGAAAGAGAAGCTGGAGTAGCTCGGGTAGAATTTCAAGAGGCTGTAATAGCTACAAACAACAGGGAATCGAAAATTACTCCCAGGTTTTCCATTTTGGAGCAGACCAGAGGAAATATTTTATTGAAATAATGGGAGCACAGTATAGCAGAAGGTAAACCGCAAGCCAAGAAGGTAATGAAATCCTTTGAAGAGACAATTGGTTCTATAGACGGTAATCTGTTAAGTGTTAATATCATGGTAGCTATGGGAGGTATTTACCTCCACATGTAAACCTGGCGAGAAAAGAATATTCTGGGAAGCAAGAAGAAACCCTAATGAGTTGGATAATAACCCTAGAAGACAAGTCGACTCAAGAGGATAATTGGTATTAGGTTATTAGTCTACAAGAGAAGAAGTCAGTCAGAAGAAATATTATATACTAAATAAATAGAAACCTAGAATGAGAAGTGGGCCTAGGCAGTTATCCAGAATTAGTATAAATACAAGAGGTCAGTCTTCATTATGGCAGGCATTCTCAGAATTGCAGAGAAGTACTTGTGCGTACTATAGTTGCCCAGTTTGTGTGCAAGTTTGGAGGAGAGTTGTCATTGCAACTACTGTAGCTAGTAGATTGCGTTTTGTCTTGCAATATCTCTTGGTTATGGTTTGGACTATCTGATCAGCTCTTGTTTGGTGCATTATCCTTTTGGAAAGGTGCAATACCCTTTGTTTGGCTATCTAGCCTAGGGTTTGCTTCTGGAGTGATTCTCTCTCAAGGTTAAGGTGCTTAGAGGGTGGCTTCGGCCTATGTTTGGGTGACAATAGTGATATTGTTGATGGTAAAATGACCACATCCATTATATTCTAACAAAAATAACATTTCCATGCTAAGTTAAAGCCTCACCTCCTGTTATGGCCCCTGTCATGGAATTGGTTCCCGTCCACAAATGAAGCATACCCTCTTTCGGTGTACACCTTTGGCATCGAAGTTTTCACTATTACGAGAAGTCAACTCCTGGGATGGATACCGAGAAAACCCTTAAATGTCCAGTCTAGGATTTCATAGGAAATTGTTGGGCATGTCAAGTTGTATTGGGTTATTGTGGATTGAATGTATGGTCGACTACTTTGGATACATACTCACCTAGTTGGGCATATGGAATTCATATTGGTTTGGCATTTGTTTACTACCTATGTGATAATGATGATAAGTAGTGCATCATACCAATTTCTTTCATATCGAATTCAGAAGCCAATGCATGCTTGCATTGTACAATAATGCTTTCTGAACTGGTGAGGAATAATTCATCGACATATAAGACCAAAATTAGGCACTCGCCACCAACAATTTTGTAGTATAGGTTGCGATTAACAACACTCTTGTTGAACCCCAAAATCATAAAGTATCCATCATTATTTTTGTACCATGCACGAGGTGCCTGATTTAGTCCATACAACACTTTATTCAACGTGCACACATGATACTCCTTCTCATGTATCACGAATCGATCTGGATGCTTGATGTAAACTACTTCCTCAATTTCTCCATTCAAAAAGGTTATCTTCACATCCATCTGATGTAGTCTCCAACCCATGGATGTGGCAATGGAAATAATCATACAGATGGAAGTGTATTGGGAAACATGAGCAAATGTCTCCTCATAATCTATTCCCTCCA
>JZKD02S1724827.1:629328-650661 GCA_000966675.3 Picea glauca
TACAAACAGATGTCCCTCAAGCAAGCCAAGAAGGATAATAAATTATCACCAAAGTACTATGGCCCTTATAAGGTGTTGCAAAAGACTGGTACTATGGCATACAAATTGGAGTTGCATCCATCTTCACGAGTACAGCCAGTTTTCCATGTTTCATGCTTAAAGAAGGTTATAGGTAACAAGATCCTGGTTCAAACTATATTCCCAGAACATGACGAGGAAGGAAAAATCATATTGGATCCAGAACCCATCACTAACACAAGAATTTGTTAGATGAGGAATAGATCCATTTCATAGTATCTCATTAAATGGAGGAAACTATCAGCTAAATATTCCACTTGGGAATATGAGTCTTTTATATATAAGCATCCATAGTTACTCAAGCATTGAGAACAACACTTATCTCAAGGGGAGGGGCATGTTAAGCCCTAAATAGTGGCTCATTACCCCTTAATGGGGCATATTACATTAGTAATGTTATTTTATTTGTGTTGGCTTTATTCCATTAGTTGTAATTATACCTCCTAGTCTCCTATATATACCAAGGAGACATTTTCATTTGGAATCATCTTGTAATTGTACATTTATGTGGGCATAAGGAGGCTTCCCTCTCGAAGAGGCTTATTATATGAATTTCTCTCTTTTTCAAGGCGCTGAGTACTTATTGTGAGGTTTTTCTTTGCTATATTGATATTTGGTTCTTAACATATGGTTTCAGAGCTCAAGGTCTTGGGGTTTCACTGCTACATCTGAGACACGTTGGCATTTTCATTTTCTACAACATTTCAGAAGGAACGGCTTGGAGAATATTTAGTATACTGAGCAAGGTACATTGAGTTACAATTTCAGCTCTTGAGGCCTTATACTTTCGGAGATACAGCCTGTACAAGATATGGTTATGCAATCATCCTGAATTGAATCATTGCACAAGATATGGTTCTGCAATCATCCTGAATTGAGTTATTGCAAAAAAACTTCTATAAAAAATTTTCTGTAAAGTTTCAGACCCTGAACTCTAGAAACTATTTACAGAAATTAGTAAGGTATCTATGGTAAAAATTTCAGCTTCTGAGTCATCTTACATTTTCAGATATACTCTGTGGAAGATAGGGTATCTGACTAGTCTCAAGACGGTTTTCTAGGTAAAAAAATAATAACTTCTTCCTAGAGTATCCAAATTGAGTGAGACCGATTGCATTGGACAATGGACAGTCAAGTTTGAGTTTTTGGTCAAATCTTGGGTTGACCAAGTCAAAGCAACGATGACTTATTCTATGAAGTCAGAAAAAAATTTAGATGGAGCTTCTAACTCCAGAGCGTGGAAGATAAGGATTGAACTCATCCTTGCCAAGAATAAAGTGTTGGATATCGTGAGAGGAAAGATCGTGAAACTAGGGTTTGAGAAAGGAAAAGAGAAGGAACTGCAAAACATTGCATTTATGGAGAAGTTCAAAGATGGTGACATCAATGCCATCAGTATTATAGTGGATTCTATAAAAGACAACTTGATACCATACATCTCCCATCTTGACTCATCGAAGAAGATGTGCGATGCCCTAACAAACCTCTTCTTGGTCAGAAACATTGGACAAGTAATGAGTCTAAAGAATGAGCTCCGTGACATGAAGATGAATGATGATGACAACATAACATCATACTTTGTGAGAATCTCTCAGTTAAGAGATCAACTACAAGCTATTGAAGAGATCATTTCAGAGAAGGAATTGGTTAACATAGTACTCAATGTTCTTCCCAAGACGTGGGATGCATTTTCCGCAAGCATCAACACAAGGAAGGAGTATCCTACGAAGCACTTTGGTCACTACAAGAATCATTATCCCAAGCTAAAGAAAAGTAAGAAGACACATGAAGCATTAGTTTCCGAAGAAAAGGAACCTAAAAAGAAGACTAAGCAGGATGAAAAAGACTTCTTCTGAGACAAGGTAAAAATACTCTTCATAGTTCTTGTATATACTTGTTTTCTATACATATCTTGCATATCTACTTCATAGAACATAATGTGTTGAAAGAGAAACTATACTATTAGAAGAAACAAAAAGGATTGTTATCATTATGACTACAAGTCAGACAATACAAATGAAAGGATGACGTACATCAAACAATTCATGTGGAAGTTATTACATAAGTAACAACTGCAAGATAAGCCAAAATCAAAATCAATCTTGAAGTAAAAGAGAAGAAGTAAAAGATAGGAAGAAGTCAGTAATCAAGAATAAATTGGAGAAAGATGTATGACACCTTGCAAAAGGCAATAAGGATGCAGATGGAAGCGTGGATTATGGAAGCAGTCGATTACATATTTCCAAAAGAAAAACATGCACTCATACATGAATCAAGGATTAGGAGGGAGTTAATCCTACGATCCATTGAAGATAATGAAGTATATATCCATTGTAGTAGCAATGAAAGACAATACATTTTCAGTTCGACCTTAGAAGAAGTCTTCTTCGAAGAGCAACCTTAAAGTATCCCTGGTTGTCCATCCACATCCGTGATCCTATGATGAAATAAAGAAGTGGAATCTTTAGGGCATGGAATCTATAAGAAACTCCATGGAACCAAGAGAAAAAGAGAAACATGAGGAAGAACATGAAGATTTCAAGAAAGAAAGAAAATCCAGAACAACCAGTCATTGTATCAAGAATCATAAGATTACTAGCCTGATATGAACTCACTAAAAGCAATCAAGCAAAGCAACTGATAGTTGTGATGAAGAACAATGTATGGAAGACTTATGAATGAAAGTATTGTGAGATTAGAACTAGAGGTTCTCCCATATGGAGGGAGAAGACTATGATGATTACTCCTTCCAGTAAACGAGACATACCTCTACATGAGTCATTATATCATACGCAATATCCATGGGTTGGAGTTCTACATAAGATGAATGCAAAGACTGTTCTCTAGAGAAATTAAACAAAGAGTGTATGAAGAGCAACCTCAAGGCTTTGAGGCATACCAGAAAGAGACCCTTGCATGGGAATGAAAGAAGACAACTTAGTGGAGAACCTCCAATGCACAGTAGAAGCATGGTGAAGAATTTCTATAACAGAGATATTGTATCAGAATGATTACTCAGAAGATCAGGATGATGGATTTCCAATCCATGACAAAGATCTCATGATGACAGAAGAAGTGCCACATGGATATGTTCCATTTTGACCCTTGCCACGATGTTGTGAGCTAGTAGGAACCCATCAATGATATACTTTATAGATCGGAGCTATATGAAGCCTTCAAAGAAAACTAGTGTTCCAGACTGAAGTGCATTTGAGATCAAGCATTACATTCTCTGTGATGAAGTCCAGAAAGGAGAAAGTGGTTCTCCAATATATATCTCCACAGATGAGCAGATAAGTAGACATTTTGGTAAATCTTATGTCCAAGATGAAAGAGTTTGCATACTCAAGCTGGAGCTCGTGGAGATGACTTCCTTATTGAAAAAGGAAGAGATGACTCCAAGGTTGGGAGGGAGCACTAATGTGTTATTGATTGATGAACAATAATTTTTCAATTTGAAAAATGGTCCAAGATGAGCAGTTTCTTTCCAGATTCGGAAAGTGGTTTGAGATTTCTGACAGACAGGCATTTTCTAGTTTGGAAAATTGTCCAGATCGAACGGTCATTTCCGTAATGAAAATGGTTCAATGGATTGTTGGTGTACCATAGACAATGATTTCCCATTGTGGTTAACATGGGGAATGGTCTAGGGCAGTCTCTCTTCTTGAGGATTACTCAAAAAGACTAGCCCGCCTCGCCGGACAACAATTTACCATTGTGGTTAACATGGGGAATGGTTCGTTTTGGAGGTTGGTATAGGATATTCGTTTCCTTAGGAAATGGTCCAGACAGTCATTCCTTAGGGAATATTAGTTCTCTCCAGGTTGCACTTTTTTTAGTGTCGGAGGAATGGCCCAGGGTGGGGAATGGTCCAGGTTCAACAATTAGGGACATACATTTCTTAGGATAGACTCATTCTCTCTAGTATACACTCTGTCTAGTGTCAGAGGAATGGCCGAGGGTGGGGAATAGTCCAGGCTTATAAATCAGGACAATTATTATTCCTTGCTTGAGAATAATAGTCTAGATAGCTCATCATTGATGTTTCACCTTTTGAGGGCAAATGCTCTTCTTACATATCACAGACTTGAGTGGAAGAATGGTCCAGATGATTCTATTTATATCATAACAATGTTTCTGTGCAGGTTGATATCATATGATTGTTATGAAGATTGCATGTCTCTAGACAATAGATGTATACTACTTTGGTGGATCTGTTCCACTGTTTGTGACTATACGTCATTGATCAAGTACTTGTGTGCTACTTTGTGTGGTAGTGTACCACTGGATTGTAGTTATGTACTAATATGCATAGACACAGTTGTGTTCTATTGAATGATATTGTTTTGATTTCCCTAAAGACTATCAACAGTGTTGAAAATGATTATTAGTTAGATGGATGATCAATGGACAGAGATTTCCCAGACGAAAAATGGTTCAGGACATTTATTTTTCTAGGACATATGTCCAGATTAGAAGAATGGCTCTTCGATGACTCTGTGGTGTGAGTGACTTATCTAGCATCATGTATAATTACTCGGATATAGTATGGTTTCGAGAGCTGATGCAACTGATGACACTGATGGTGATTATGGTGCTCATAATCTAGTCATGAGATAGTCTATAGAACTATGTTGATGCTCAATACCATTACCTCTAATACCTCCCTAGCTAGGAGGGAGTGTTAATATTATGGTAGTTACGGGAGGTATTTACCTCCCCGTGTAAACGTGACAAGAAAAGGATATTGTGAGAAGCAAGAAGAAACCCTAATGAGTTGGCTAATAACCCTACAAGACAAGTCGACTCAAGAGGATAATTGGTATTAGGTTATTAGCCTATAAGAGAAGAAGTCGGCTAGAATAAATATTATATACTAAGTAAATAGACACCCATAATGAGAAGTTGACCCAGGCAGTTAGCCAGAATTAGTATAAATACAGGAGGTCGGTCTTCATTCTGGCAAGAATTCTCAGAATTAAAGAGCGTCACTTGTGCGCACTACAGTTGCCCAGTTTGTGTGAAGTTTGGAGGAGAGTTATCGTTGCAGTTGCTGCAGCTAGCAGATTGAGTTTTGGCTTGGAATATCTCTTGGTTATGGTTTGGACTATCTGATTAGCTATTGTTTGGTGCGCTACCCTTTGTTTAGCTGTCTAGCCTAGGGTTTGCTTTCAGAGTGATTCTCTATCAAGTTTAAGGTGCTCGAACGGTGGCTTCGGCCTATGGTTGGGTGACAATAGTGATATACTAAGCTCGTTGAAGAACTGTCGCTAGGGTTTCTAGAAGAAATAGTGACCAAAGCATTGTCGCTAGGGTTACTAGTAGGTGCAGTTGCAAAAACCCTAACCCTCTCGTTGAGGTATCTTAACTGAAGGGTTTGACTTGATTTATGGATAAAATAGTGCACCCTAGCCTAGCGCACCTCTTGGTACTCTCAACAAGTTAAAACATCAAGTTTGAATTTTTGGTCAAATCTAGGGTTGACCAAGTCAAGGCAACCATGACTTAATCTATGAAGTCAGAAAACATTAGATGGAGCTTCTAACTTCAAAGCGTGGAAGATAAGGATTGACCTCATCCTTGCCAAGAATAAAGTGTTGGATATCGTGAAAGGAAAGATTGTGAAGCCAGAGTTTGAAAAAGGAAAAGAGAAGGAATCACATAACGTTGTAGTTATGGAGAAGTTCAAATACGGTGACATCAATGCCATGAATATTATAGTGGATTCTATAAAATACCATTTGATGCCCTACATCTCACATCTTGACTCATCGAAGAATATGTATGATTCCTTAACAAACCTCTTCTCAGTCAGAAACATTGGACAAGCAATGAGTCTGAAGAATGAGCTCCATGACATGAAGATGAATGAAGATGACAACATAACATCATAATTTATGAGAATCTCTCAATTAAGAGATCAACTACAAGCTATTGAAGAGATCATTTCAGAGAAGGAATTGGTAAACATAGTACTCAATGTTCTTCCCTAGACGTGGGATGCATTTTCTGCAAGCATGAACACAAGGAAGGAGTATCCTACATTTGAAGAACTTTGGAATTGTTATGCACAAGAAGAATCAAAGATTAGTGCAAAAGAGAAACCTCAAAAGAAACACGATGATCAAGAATTCACAACAAGATTTAATAATTTCAGAAACAAAGGGAATTTTGGCTCAAGGAAGAAGCCAAATCAAGAGAAAGATATGTGAAAAATACAATGCTTCAACTGTCAAAAATACGGTCACTACAAGAATCATTGTCCTAAGCTAAAGAAAAGAAAGAAGAAACACGAAGAATTGGTTTCCGAAGAAAAGGCACCTACAAAGAAGACTAAGCAAGATGAAAAAGACTTCTTGTTTTGAGACAAGGTAACAATACTCTTCATAGTTCATGTATATACCATGTTTTTTGTACATATCTTGCATATCTACTTCTTAGAAGATAATGTGTTCAAAGAGAAACTATACTTATGGAATATGGAAGACACAAAAAGGATTTCTATCATTATGACTACAAGTCAGACAATACAAATGAAAGGATGAAGTACATCAAACAATTCATGTGGAAGTTATTACATAAGTAACAACTACAAGATAAGCCGAAATCATAATCAATCTTGAAGTAAAAGACGGGAAGAAGCCAACAATCAAGAAGAAATTGGAGAAAGACTTATGACACCTTGTAGAAGGAAATAAGGAGGCAAACGGAAGCGTGGATTATGGAGGGAGTTGATTATATATTTCCAAAAAAAAAACATGCACTCATACATGAAGCAAGTATTAGGAGGGAGTTAATCCTATGATCCATTGAAGATAATGAAGTATATATCCATGGTAGCACCCATGAAAGGCAGTACATGTTCAGTTCGACCTTAGAAGAAGTCTTGTTCAAAGAGGAGCCTTAAAGTATCCCTGGTTGTCCATCCACATCCACGATCCTATGATGAAAGAATGAAGTGGAATCTCTAGGTCCTGGAATCTATAAGAAACTCCATCGACCCAAGAGATAAATAGAAACATGAGGAAGAACATGAAGATTCAAAGAAAGAAAGAAAAGCCAGAACAACCAGTCATTGTATCAAGAATCACAAGATTTCCGGCCTGATATGAACTCACTAAAAACAATCAAGCAAAGGCACTGAAAGTTGTGATGAAGAATAGTGTATGGAAGACTTATGAATGAAAGCATTGTGAGATCTAGAACTAGAGGTTCTCCCAGATGGAGGGAGAAGACTATGATGATTACTCATTCCAGTAAATGAGACATACCTCTACATGAGTCATTATATCATCTACAATATCCATGGGTTGGAGTTCTACATCAGATGAATGCGAAGATTGTTCTCCAGAGAAATTGAACAAAGAGCATATGAAGAGAAACCTCAAGGCTTTGAGGCATACTAGAAAGAGACCCTTGTATGCATATGGAAGAAGACAACTTGGTGGAGAACCTCCAATGCACAACAGAAGCATGGTGAAGACTTTCTATAATAGAAGATCAGAATGATGGGATCCATGAAAAAGTTCTCATGATGAGAGAAGAAGTGCCACATGGATATGTTCCAGTTTGACCCTTGCCATGATGTTGTGAGCTAGCATGAATCCAACAATGATATACTTTATTGATCAGAGATATATGAATCCTTAAGAGAAAACCAATGTTCCAGACCAAAGTGCATTTGAGAACAAGCAATACATTCTCTGTAATGAAGTCTAGAAAGGAGAAAGTGGTTCTCCAATATATATCTCCATTGATGAGCAGATAAGAAGACGTTTTGGTAAAGCTTCTGTCCAATATGAAAGAGTTTTCGTACTCAATATGGAGCTCGTGGAGACGAATTCCTCATTGAAAAAGGAAGAGATGACTCTCAGGCTAGGAGGGAGAACTAATGTGTTATTGATTGATGGAAAACCATTTTTCAGTTCGAAAAATGGTCCAGGATGAGAAGTTTCTATCCAGATTTGAAAAGTGGTTTGAGATTTCTGACAGACAGGCATTTTCCAATTCAGAAAATGGTCTAGATCGAATGATCATTTTCGTAATGAAAATGGTTCAACGGATTGTTGATGTACCATAGACAATGATTTCCCATTGTGGTTAACATGGGGAATGGTTTAGGGCAGCCTCTCTTCTTCAATGTTACTCAAGAAGACTGACCCGCCTCACCGGACAATGATTTCCCATTGTGGTTAATATGGGGAATGGTCTGTTTTGGAGGTTGGTGTAGGACAATCATTTCCTTAGGAAATGGTCTGGACAGTCATTCCTTAGGGCAGATTAACTCTCTCCAGGTTGCACTTTGTTTAGTGCTAGAGGAATGGTCGAGCATGGGGAATGGTCCAGGTTCAACAATCAGGGACAGACATTCCTTAGGACAGACTCATTCTCTCCATGTTACACTTTATCTAGTGTCAGAGGAATGGCCTAGGGTGGGGAATGGTCCAGGCTCAGAAATCAGGACAGTTATACTTCCTTACTTAAGAAGAATAGTCCATATAGCTCATCATTGATGTTTTACCTTTTGAGAGCATATGTTCTTCCAAGATCTCACAGATGTGAGTGAAAGAATGGTCTAGATGATTCAATTTATATCATAACATTGTTTCTGTACAGGTTGATATCAGATGATTGTTATGAAGACTGTATGTCTCTAGACAATAGATGTATACTACTATGGTGGATGTGTTCCATTGTTTGTGACTATACATCATTGATCAAGTACCTGTGTGCTACTTGGTGTGGTAGTTTACCACTAGATTGTAGTTGTGTACTACTATGGATAGACACAGTTGTGTTCTATTGAATGATATTGTTTTGATTGCCTTGAAGACTATCAACAATGTTGAAAATGATTATCAGCTAGATGGATGATCAATGGACAGAGATTTCCCAGATGGAAAATGGTTCAGGACATTTATTTTTCTAGGACATATGTCCAGATTAGATGAATGGCCCTTGCGTCACTCTATGGTGTGAGTGACTTATCCAACATCACGTCTAATTACTCGGATATAGTATGGTTAGAGTTGATGCAGATGATGACACTGATGGTGATGATGGTACTCATGATCTAGTCATGAGATAGTCTATACAACTATGTTGATGCTACCGAGTGAATGGTATGTTTGCGCTCAAGACCATTACCTGTAATACCTCGCTAGCTAGGAGGGAGTGTTAATATTATGGTAGTTGCGGGAGGTTTTTACCTCCATGTAAACCTTACGAGAAAATAACATTCCAAGAAGCAAGAAGAAGCGCTAATGATTTGGCTAATAACCCTATAAGAGAAGTCGGCTCAAGGGGATAATTGGTATTAGGTTATTAGCCTACAAGAGAAGAAGTCGGCCAGAAGAAATATTATATACTAAGTAAATAGACACCCAGAATGAGAAGTCGACCCAGGCCATTAGCCAGAATTATTATAAATACAAGAGGTCGATCTTCATTCTGGTAGGCATTCTCAGAATTGCAGAGCAACACTTGTTCACAGAACAGTTGTCTATATTTCGTGCAAGTTTGGATCAGAGTTGTCGTTGCAGCTATTGCAGCTAGAAGATTGCACTTTGGCTTGGACTATCTCTTGGTTATGGTTTGGACTATCTGATAATCTCTTGTTTGGTGTGCTACCCTTTGTTTCACTATCTAGCCTAGGGTTTGCTTCCGGAGTGATTCTATGTCAAGTTTAAGGTGCTCAAAGGGTGGCTTCGGCCTATGGTTGGGTGACAATAGTAATATTACTGATGGTAAAATGAGCACATCCATTATATTCTAATAGGTTATGGGACCACACCTCCTTCATTCATTCTAACCACTCGAAGGGAGCATAGCCATAAGTATACTAAGCTCGTTGAAGAACTATCGCTAGGGTTTCTAGTAGAAACAATCACCAAAGCACTGCCGTTAGGGTTACTAGGAGGTGCAGTTGCAGAAACCCTAAACCTCTCATTGAGGAGCATTAAGTGAAGGGATTGACTTGATTTCCATATAAACCAATGCGCCCTAGCCTAACACACCTCCTGGTACTCTCAGCAAGATAAAATGACAAGTTTGAGTTTTTGGTCAAATCTAGGGTTGACAAAGTCAAGGAAACCATGACTTAATCTATGAAGTTAGAAAACAAGTTAGATGGAGCTTCTAACTCTAGAGCATGGAAGACAAGGATTGACTTCATCCTTGCGAAGAATAAAGTGTTGGATATCGTGAAACCAGAGTTTGAAAAAGGAAAAGAGAAGGAACCGCAAAACCTCAAGTTTAATTTTTTGGTCAAATCTAGGGTTGACCAAGTCAAGGCAACCATGACTTAATATATGAAGTCAGAAAACAAGTTAGATGGAGCTTCTAACTCTAGAGCGTGGAAGACAAGGATTGACCTCATCCTTACCAAGAATAAAGTGTTGGATATCATGAAAGGAAATATCGTGAAACTAGAGTTTGAAAAAGGAAAAGAGAAGGAACCGCAAAACGTTGCAGTTATGGAGAAGTTCAAAGATGGTGACATCAATGCCATGAGTATTATAGTGGATTCTATAAAATACCACTTGATACCCTACATCTCCCATCTTTACTCATCGAAGAAGATGTACGATTCCCTAACAAACCTCTTCTCAGTTAGAAACATTGGATAAGTAATGAATCTGAAGAATGAGCTCTGTGACATGAAGATGAATGATGATGACAACATAACATCATACTTTGGGAGAATCTCTCAGTTAAGAGATCAACTAAAAGCTATTGAAGAGATCATTTCAGAGAAGGAATTGGTAAAAATAGTACTCAATGGTCTTCCCAAGACGTGGGATGCATTTTCCGCAAGCATGAACACAAGGAAGGAGTATCCTACATTTGAAGAACTTTGGACTTGTTGTGCACAAGAAGAATCAATGATTAGTGCAAAAGAGAAACCTTAAAATAAATACGATGATCAAGAATTCACAGTAAGATTTAAGAATTTCATAAACAAAAGAAAGTTTGGCTCAAGTAAGAATCCAAATCAAGAGAAAGATATGTCAGAAATAAAATGCTTCAACTGTTGAAAATACAGTCACTACAAGAATCATTGTCCCTCTTTGTGTGTACACCTTTGGCCTCAAAGTTTTCACTATTACGAGAAGTTAGATCCGTTCCTCCAAGGATGGGTACTGAGCAAACCCTTAACCATCGAGTCTGGGGTTTCATAGGAAGATTGTTGGGCATGTCAAGTTGTTTTGGGTTATTGTGGATTGAATGTATGGTCCACTACTTTGGATACGGACTCACCCAGTTGGGCGTATGGAACTCGTATTGGTTTGGCATTTGGTTACTGCCTATGTGATAATGATGATAAGTAGTGCATCATACCAAGGTATTTCATCTCAAATTCAGAAGCCAATGCACGCTTGCATTCAACAATAATGCTTTCTAAACTGGTGAGGACTAATTCATCAACATATAGGACCAAAATCAGGCACTTGTCACCAACAATGTTGTAGTATAGGTTGTGATCAACAACACTCTTTTTGAATCCCAAACTCATAAAGTATCCATCAATATTTTCATACCATGCACGAGGTGCCTACTTTAGTCAATACAGGGCTTTCTTAAACCTGCACACATGAGACTCCTTCTCATGTGTCACGAATTGATTTGGATGCTCAATGTAAACTGGTTCCTCAATTTCTCCATTGAGAAAGGTTGTCTTCAAATCTATCTGATGTAGTCTCCAACCCATGGATGTGGTAAGGGAAATAATCATACGGATCGAAGTGTATCGTGAAACATGAGCAAATGTCTCATCATAATCTATTCCCTCCACCTGAGAGAATCCTCTATCCACAAATATCGATTTGTAATTCTCTTGGAAGTCACTACAGACTTCCCTTTCGGTCTTGGAACAATATCCCACACATCATTCTTCATGATGGACTAATACTCTTCAGTCATGGAATCTTTCCAGCCTATTTCTTCCCCATGACAAGAAGGCTCAATATCAATGATGTGGCTCATAGCTGAAACATAGCTCAAAAATTTGTGGTCTCTTTCTCTCTCAGAATGTACCACGAGGAGTTGCATGTCCTTCTGCCTCCTGCAGATTCTGTCGAGCCCATGCAGGCCACTTCTGGTTTACTGCAATGTCTATGGGAACATCAACTAGAACTAAGGGATCAATTGGATCAATAACTGACTCCCTCTAAAATGTTGAAGGGGGAGAAGGTATTGGCTCTTCTTTCTTCTCGTTATCAATCTCCATATGAGATTCTATGGATAGTTTGAAGGTTATCTCTTCCTCAAAGGTGACATCTCTGCTAACCTTGTTTTGTCTCTGACCAGGAATGTATATGCGGTATGCCTTCAAAGATTTATTCAACCCCACAAATGTACCCTTTTTTCGTGAAAGGTCTAGCTTCGCTCTCTTTTCCTTGGATAAATGAATGTATACTGGACACCCAAATATCCCGAAGTGTCCAACCTTAGGCTTCACTACGGTGAAATCTTCTTGGGGAGTCTTGTTATTTAGAATCTTATGAGGACTCTTGTTCTAAACGTACATAATTTTCATGAATTCCTTTGCCCACAAAATCATAGATAGATTATGATCATGTATCATCTCTTTGGTTGCCTCAACAATGGATTTTTTCTTCCTCTTTATAAGCCCCTTATGTTGAGGGTTATAAGGGACTGTGTACTCCCTCTTGATTATTGCCTCAATACAAAATCATTAAAATACCTGGAGGTGTACCTTCCTCCATTATCTGATCTCAACACTTTGATCTTCCTCCTAGTCAGGTTCTCAACCCGAGGTCTAAACTTTTGAAATCTCCCAAGGACTCCATCCTTGGTCTTCAAGAAGTAAATCTACGTCTTCTGAGAGTGATCATCGATGAAGAGAACATAGTACAAGTATCCACTCAATGAAGCAATGGTCATGGTTCCACAAACATCTGTATGTATCAAGTCCAATATCCTTTTGGATCTACAATCACTGCTCGAAAAGGACCCCTTGACATTCTTGCCAAGAACACAACCTCTGCAAATGACATCAAGCTTGATATGTATCTCTGGAAGGCCTGTCACCATATTTCCAAGAGTGGGAAGGTCTCTATAATGTAAGTGAGAAAGTCTAATATGCCATAGCTCGCTCAAGCTGATAGTATCATGTAACAAGGCCTAGACTAGTCAGACAATCAAATTGTTTGGTGTGTAGTTGAGATATTCTGTCAACCTCTCCTTTTATATTGGGAATAAGTTAGACCTCATAATAACTTGTGAACTCTATATAATGGATTCACGATCTATTATAAATAATTCAATTATTCAATAGAGTTTTGTTTGTGTGTGGCAAGGTTTGTTATAGCAAGATTTGCCTCACCATTGTTATCTTGCAYAGAGGGCCTTTTTCCATTTCCCTATGGAGACTTGTCATCCATTTTTGATGAATCCAGAGCCAAAAATACATATTTTCCACATATACGTGCCCTATCTKCTATACAACATGTGTATACGCAGGTTTCTCCACTACAACCCGTGTACATCGAGATTTGTGCCAGAAAATACAAAAAATGGAGTCGGGTTTCCATGTCACGACAGGAGATCTCTGATCCTTGGCCTTCCACATACTGGAAACATTTCAACTTGGCCCTTCAGATGCATTTCAAAGACTTTAAAAGCACAATTCCAGGCTATGGAAAAGAGGAGAAAGCATTCAACTTTGAGAGCAAAGTTACTCTAGAGAAATTACTTCATATTGAGTCTGCATCACTTTGTCCCTTCCCTTTGTCCCTCAAATATGAACACAATGTTCAAGCCCCAAGCTCTTTCCCTATTGTTGAGAGAACCTCATTGTCTATTTCCTATGAGCTTGCTTTTGGTGGAGGATTGAAGTGGTGGAGACTTAGTTGGAAGGAACTTGGTTTTTTGGTTTCAAACCATGCCGACACAAAAGGATGATCATTTATTAATAGAAATACTCCTTTCACGTCCTATTAGTATCGTGCAAATATATAGCGATATCCAACCTAGAGCGAAATACAAGGGGTGGACTGTCGAAGCCTAGAGCGAAATAAAAGGGGTGGACTGTCGAATTCGACCTGCTCTTTTTTCCAGACCATCGACTTCAGAATGATATCCAACCAACTCGAGTGTCAGTGAGGGATAAAGTTTAGTGGTTGGCATAAAACCCCCTCGGCTAGATATTTGACCCTCTGACTTGCTAGGAATGAAACACATGAATAATTAGCTTGCATTCTTGTTGTCTCCACATATGGGGATTGATGAAGGAAGCTCTACATAGGCACATGCATCCTCAAACACAACTTCCTATGTTGTGCATAATAATAACGAAATGCCTTAATTGACCATGGGAAGAGTTTCTACACAATGCATTCTTAGGAAGTCAATACTTTATCAACCATGAAACCCAGTCACAGGCTAGCCTAGATGGTATGTACGATGTCAAGGATGGATTTCATAGAGAGCACAATAACGAGAAGACAAATGTGAACTTTCCATTCAAGCAATGTAGGCAGATAGAGGTTCGACTCTCATTCTTGTGAAGCCCAGCCGAGGTTCGACTCTCATTGGTTCGAATCTCATTCTTGTGAAGCCCAACCGAGGTCTTTGTAGATGCAACAGAAGCACTATGATCTGTTTTTCAAGGTTCAAATAGACCCTAATTCTAACGAACACTATGTTTGCAAATTGTAGCCTTCAGCTTTCATCGAGTTCGAGAATGGTGGGTTTATCGACACTCAAAATGTGGCTGAGACAGAACCCATATAATGCAAGTCATCACAAGGTTTCTTCAGGGTTTGTCAGTATAGGAAAATCGAACCTGGGTGGTGGATTGGGGGGTTTTTAGTCTCTTACGCTTTCAATGAGACCGAGCCCTCATACCAACTTGGCTATTATTTCACAGTCAACCATCATTGATCAATGTAGCCCCTGTTGAAACCAAAAAATGAGGTGCAGGAAAGTGTAGCCCCTATTGATCACTCTATACCCACAGTTTATTTTGGTACGTTTCCTTTTATGAAAGTCTATATCAGGAAAACAAAGTTGTTTTTGGGATTTTCTTGGATTATAATTTAATGGCAACGATTCATTTATCTCTGGACTTCAGGAGGTTATGAAACAAAAGAAAAATCAGCAAGGGCATATGACTTGGCAGCTCTCAAGTACTGGGGGATTAGCAGTAATGCACATTTATGTAATTAGGCAGTAGAAACAAAGAAGAGATATCCAAGTCAAGTTAAGTGAAGTTCAGTAAGTTCTCATTGCTAGCCCTTTTATGTTGATCTTAAATTGATAAATATTTCATGTATTTTTTTATTTTTTTTTCTAAATAAAAGATTGTTTTGTTTGTGTTGTGGATCAATATATTTGGTGCAGAAAAAGAAGTGGTTGTTGTAAATAAACGTTAGCCACCTCGAGATATCCAACTGGAGGAAATGCAAAATAGGAAGCTTCTCAAGTTGATAATAGTAAATCGGGTTCAACATGATATGTCACCCCAAGCTCGGTCCCATGAACATTACCCTAGCCCCGACCATGTTTCTTGTTCATACCAGGTCATGGAAGTAAAATATAGTTTTATCCATATACCGACCTAGACAGGGTTATAGACAGGTCAAAGTTAAAGAAAAGACTTAACGGTTGTATTATAGATGATTTTGAAATAGTCTATAAAAAAGGGAAGCAAAATGTTGTGGCAGATGCACCCTCAAGAAATGATGAAGATGTTGAGGCCTTTCTCTGTTCTATCTCGATCATCCAATCCAATTGGATAATAGAAGCAAGGGATGAATGGAAGAATGACGAAAAAGTGTGGACTCTCATTCAGAGGTTGCAGCAGGATTCCAATACATCAGATACATTTACATGGAAAAATGATTCACTATGGTACAAAGATAGCTTATATTTATGTAAGAAATCTCAACTCAAACAAAAGGTACTATTGGAATTTCACACCTCTCCAATAGGAGGGCACTCGGGATTTTTGAAAACCTACCATAGGGTCAAGTAGGAAGTTTTTTGTGATGGCCTTAAAACTAATGTTCAAAGGTTTGTGGCAGAATGTTTGGTTTTCAAACAAAATAAGGTGGAATCTATTAAGACCCCAGGTCTTTTACAACCATTAGCCATCCCAAGTCAACACTAGGAGGAGGTTTCCATGGATTTCATCACTAAGTTACAGAAGTCTGAAGGAAAGAGTGTCATCATGGTGATTTTTGATAGACTAACCAAGTACACACACTTTCGTGCACTCTCTCATCCCTTCAAATATAGTACAGTTGCCACTGCATTCATGCATATAGTTCAAAAGCTACATTACAGCCCAAAGATTATTGTAAGTGACATATATCCCATCTTCACTAGACATTTTTGGACAAAATTATTTTCTTGTTTGGGTACTCAATTGGCTCATAGCTCATCTTATCATCCTCAATCTGATGGATAGACCAAGATAATGAAAAAATGTCTGGAAGGCTACCTTCATTGCTTTGTCTCTGATAAACAAACACAATGGTTCAAATGGTTACCCTTGGAAGAATGGTGGTATAACACTTCCTTTCATACTGCAACAAAAATGAAAAAAATTATGTCACTCTATGGATACCACCCTCCTTCCATCACTTCTTCTCTAAAAGAAAAATCTAAGGTTCAAGCAGTGGAAGATCACATCGAGCATCGACAACAAGTTCTCCAAATATTAAAGGACAACCTGATCATGGCAGAAAATCACATGAAACAACAAGCAGATCAACATCGTAGTGAAAGAAGTTTTGAAGCAGGGGATTGAGTGTTTTTAAGACTACAACCATACAAACAAATGTCCCTCAAGCAAGCCAAGAAGGATAAGAAATTATCACCAAAGTACCATGGCCCTTATAATGTGTTGCAAAAGATTGGTACTATTGCATACAAATTGGAGTTGCTTGCATCTTCACGAGTACATCCAGTTTTCCATGTTTCATGCTTAAAGAAGGTTATAGTTGACAAGATCCCAGTTCAAACTATATTTCCAGAACTTTACGAGGAAGGAAAAATCATATTGGAACCGGAAGCCATCACTAACACAAGAATTTGCCAATTGAGGAATAGATCCATTTCAGAGTATCTCATTAAATGGAGAAACATTCAAAGTTACTCAAGAATTGCAGACAACACTTGTCTCAAGGGGCTCATTACCCCTTAATTGGGGCATTTTACATTAATAATGTTATTTTATTTATGTTGGCTTTATTCCATTAGTTGTAATTATACCTCCTAGTCTCCTATATATACCAAGGAGACATTTTCATTTGGAATCATCTTGTAATTGTACATTTATGTGGGCATAAGGAGGTTTCCCCCTCCAAGGGGATTATTATCTGAATTTCTCTCTTTTTCAAGGCATCGAGTATTTATTCTGAGGTTTTTCTATGCTATATTGATATTTGGTTCTTAGCATATGGTTTCAAAGCTCAAGGTCTTGGGGTTTCACTGATACATCTGAGACACCTTGTCATTTTTGCTATAACTTATTTTCTACAATGTTTCAGAAGTAATGTCTTGCAAGATATTTAGTACACAGAGCAAGGTACGTTGGGTTACAATTTTAGCTCCTGAATCCTTATACTTTCTGAGATATAGCCTGTACAAGATATGGTTCTGAAATCATCCTGAATTGAGTCATTGTGGAATTTTTGCTATAAGAATTTTTCTGTAACATTTCAGACCCTAAAATACGAAGGATATTTACAAAAATTAATAAGTTATATGTAGTAAAAATTTCATCTTTTGGGCCATCTTACATTTTCATATACACCCTGTGGAAGATAGGGTATCTGACTAGTCCTTCAAGAAGGTTTTCCAGGTAAAACAATCATAACTTTTTCATAGATTATCCAAACTGAGTGCGGCTAGTTTCATTGGATAGTGGACATTCTTTAGTATTTATGGTATGAGTTTCAGAATTTTATATCAATTATTTTGTGCGGGGCACGCTATACAAGTGAGATCTCCTAGAAAGGACAAAAATCACCAAGTTGTGGGGAAGTTACCGTAAATTCCATTTGGAACATCCAATTTTGATAGACCTATGGAATTGCAGAGAAGAAATATCATAGAACTACAAAAAATAAAGTTTCATACCCAGAAGGGCTGAAAATTTGGAGATACAGTAGAAGAAACATTGTTTAGCAGAACCACTTCAAAATAGGGGTTCAAAAGTGATACCTGGCCAACATGCCACCCAAAAAGGGAACTTCTACACAAAATAAGCCTCCAGACAATCCTACATGGACTCTTGATGAAGGTGAAGAAATAAGTACAGACATAAATTATTTACAAAAAAATATAGTAACAAAAGATGAACTACAAGAG
Organism: Picea glauca; assembly: GCA_000966675.3. NCBI lineage: Eukaryota > Viridiplantae > Streptophyta > Pinopsida > Pinales > Pinaceae > Picea > Picea glauca. The sequence continues at coordinate 647,749 of JZKD02S1724827.1, forward strand.
ATGATGGATTTAATGAAATCTAAGTTTGAGGCAATAAATACTAAGATGGATGATTTAAAAGGAGAGATCGTGGAATAATTGAAAAACTTCATAATAGAAAGGATACCTAAAAGTGAAAATGTATCTCATGAAATTCATGATGAGGACATAAGGTGAATCAAGAATGGAGAAGCTCCCACTTTGGGTTGAAGACTAACCACGTTCCTAAGACCGATATGAGGAAGTTTGATGGAAATGACTCAATCACATGGATACTTCAGATGAGAAATTCTTTGATCTACATAATGTGCCACATACACAAAAGGTATGAATTGCTTCTTTATATTTAGAACTCAATCAATTTGTATGGTATCGATGGCTTTGTTCTCGCAAATCACTCGTTACTTGGACAATTTTCATGGAAGAAATGATGGCACACTATGAGGATACAAGGAGCAATACCTTCTTTAGCCATTTGATAAATCTCAAGCAAAAGGGTTCAGCTACAGAGCACATTGAGAACTTCCAAAGATTGAATATAAAGGTAATAGATATTCCAGATGATCACTTGATTGATGTATTCATAGGAACTTTCAAGGATAACATTCAACATGAGGTTCTCCTTTGGGAACCCAAATCATTGGAGAATGCTAAAACACCTCAACCTACAAGGTTGACACCTCAACAAGTAGAGGAAAGAAAAGAAAAAGGTTTATGCTTTAGTTATTCGACATAGATTGTGAAGAAGAACAAGAACAAGAACGAGAACCATCTCAAGATGAAAATGTAGAAGCAATTTCGTCAGAAGAGTTGACTCTCACGATATCGTGTAATGCATTGGCTGGAATTAACACTCCTCAAACCCTCAAGATCGAAGGATATATCAAAAATAAAAAGGTAATAGTCCTAATTGATTCTGGAAGTACTCATAATTTCATTCACTATAAATTATCCAAAGCTCTCAATTGCTTTGTATATCCAGTGCCAGAGTTTCAAGTAATGATTGCAGATGGAGGAACTATCAATTGCTCAGGAAAATGCAATAAGATCAATCTTACTATGGGGGAATGTGTAATGAATAGTACAATGATTCTTATACCCATGGGTGGTGGTGAAGTTGTACTAGGAATCCAATGGTTACAATCATTAGGAACAATGGATTTTAATTTTCAATAACTTTTCATGAAATTTTCATTGGAAGAAAAATAAATTGGGTTAAGAGGTATCACAAGGAAACCCAGTAAGGTGATAAGCTCTAATGGCATGACAAAATTATTGAAAAAGGGGCATCAAAGTGTTATTGCACAACTATGCTCACTAGATGTTCAAACATCTAACCTATCTATTCCTCTATATCTCCAAGGGATCATAGATAAGCATTCCAAAGATTTGAAGATATTCTCAAAGGTCTTCCACCCATTTGAAATCATGATCATGATATTCACCTAATTCCTGGGAGTGTTCCTCATAACATCAGGCCATACAGATACCCTTATGGCCAGAAGAGTGAAATTGAGCGCATGGTTGAAGAAATGTTAGAGGTTGGCATTATTAGACCTAGACAAAGTTCTACTCTGCATCGGTGGTAATGGTATTCAAGAAAGATGGCTCATGGCATATGTGTCCAGATTATAGAGAGCTCAACAAGATCACTATTAAAGATAAGTTTCTCATTCCCATCATTGATGAATTGTTATATGAAATACATAGAGCAATATATTTCACAAAGTTGGATCTTCATTCAAGGTATCATCAGATTATAATGAAGGAAGAATATATACCAAAAACAACATTTCGAATTCATGAAGGCGATTATGAATTTTTGGTCATGCCTTTTGGCCTTACAAATTCACTTTCCACATTCCACATAGCAACACCTTTAACGAAACTAACTAAGAAGGATGAATTTTCATGGCCTCGGGAAATGGAATTGGTGTTTTCCTAAGCAAAGAAGGAAGGTCCCTAGCTTTTGAAAGTCAACCACTCAAGGGAAAAGACTTACACAAACCCATTTATGATAAGTAAATGATGGCAATACTACATGCATTGAAGAAATGGCATCCTTACCTAATAGGTAGGCACTTCAAGGTCAAAACAGATCATGATAGTCTTAAATACTTTTTGGAACAAATATTATCTTCAGAAGAACAACAAAAATGGGTAACCAAAATATTAGGTTATGATTTTGAAATTGTCTATAAAAAAGGGAAGCAAAATGTTGTGGTAGATGCACTCTCAAGAAAGAATGAATATGTTGAGGCATTTCTCTGTGCTGTCTCGATCATCTAGCCTGTTTGGATAATAGAAGCAAGGGATGAATGGAAGAATGACGAAAAAGTGTGGACTCTCATTCAAAGGTTGCAGCAGGATTCCAGTACATCATATACATTTACATGGAAAAATGATTCACTATGGTACAAAGATCGCTTATATTTATGTAAGAACTCTCAACTCAAACAAAAGGTACTATTGGAATTGCACACCTCTCTGGTAGGAGGGCACTCGGGATTTTTGAAAACCTACCATAGGGTCAAGAAGGATTTTTTTTGGATGGCCTTAAAACTGATGTTCAAAGGTTTGTGGCATAATGTTTGGTTTTCCAACAAAATAAGGTGGAAACAATTAAGACCCTGAGTCTTTTACAACCATTATCCATCCCAAGTCAACTCTAAGAGGAGGTTTCCATTGATTTCATCACCGGGTTTTCATGAAGGAGAAAGTGTCATCATGGTGATTGTTGATATACTGACCAAGTACACATACTTTTGTGCTCTCTTTCATCCCTTCAAAGCTAGTATAGATGCACCGCATTCATGGATACAGTTCAAAAGCTACATGGAAGCCCAAAGATTATTGTAAGTGACAGATATCCCATCTTCACTGGACATTTTTGGATAGAATTATTTTCTTTTTTGGGTACTCAATTGGCTCATA
>JZKD02S1724827.1:651611-669605 GCA_000966675.3 Picea glauca
ATCTAAGGTTCAAGAAGTGGAAGATCACATTGAGCATCAACAACAAGTTCTCCAAATATTAAAGGACAACCCGACCATGGCACAAAATCGCATGAAACAACAAGCAGATCAACATTGTAGTGAAAGAGGTTTTGAAGTAGGGTATTGGGTGTTTTTAAGACTACAACCATACAATCAGATGTCCCTCAAGCAAGCCAAGTAGGATAATAAATTATCACCAAAGTACTATGGCCCTTATAAGGTGTTGCAAAAGATTGGTACTATGGCATACAAATTGGAGTTGCCTGCATCTTCACAAGTACACCAAGTTTTCCATGTTTCATGCTTAAAGAAGGTTATATGTAATAAGATCTCAGTTCAAACTATATTCCTAGAACATGATGAGGAAGGAAAAATCATATTGGAGCCGGAAGCCATCACTAACACAAGAATTTGTCAGCTGAGGAATAGATCCATTTCATAGTATCTCACTAAATGGAGGAAACTATCGACTGAAGATTCCACTTGGGAATACGAGTCTTTTATACAGAAGCATCCATAGTTACTCAAGCCTTGTGAACAACACTTATCTCAAGGGGAGGGACATGTTAAGCCCTAAATAGTGGTTCATTACCCCTTAAATGGGGCATATTACATTAGTAATGCTATTTTATTTATGTTGGTTTTATTCCATTAGTTGTAATTATACCTTCTAGTCTCCTATATATACCAAGCAGACATTTTCATTTGGAATCATCTTGTAATTGTACATTTATGTGGGAATAAGGAGGTTTCCCCCTTGAAGAAGCTTATTATCTCAATTTCTCTCTTTTTCAAGGTTTCTCTATGCTATATTGATATTTGGTTCTTAACATATGGTTTCAGAGCTCAAGGTCATGGGGTTTCAGTGCTACATCTGAGACACCATGACATTTTCTCTATGACTTTTTTTCAACATTTCAGAAGGAATAGCTTGGAGCATATTTAGTTTTATAGCAGAATTTTTGCTATAAAACTTTTTCTGTAAAGTTTCAGCCCCTGAACTCCGGAGGATTTTTACAGAAATTAGTAAGGTATCTATGGTAAAAATTTCATATTTTGGGTCATTGTACATTTTTAGATACACCCTGTAAAAGATAGGGTATCTCACTCGTCTCAAGAAGGTGTTCTAGGTAAAACAATCATAACTTCTTCCTAGAGTATCCAAATTGAGTGAGACTGGTTGCATTGGATAGTGGACAATCAATTTTGAGTTTTTGGTCAAATCTAGGGTTGACCAAGTCAAGGCAACGATGACTTAATCTATGAAGTCAGAAAACAATTTAGATGGAGCTTCTAACTCCAGAGCATGGAAGACAAGGATTGACCTCATCCTTTCCAAGAATAAAGTGTTGGATATCATGAGAGGAAAGATCGTGAAACCAGAGTTTGAAAAAGAAAAAGAGAAGGAATCACAGAAAGTTGCAGTTATGGAGAAGTTCAAAGTTGGTGACATCAATGCCATGAGTATTATAGTGAATTCTATAAAAGACCACTTGATACCCTACATCTCCCATATTGATTAATCGAAGAAGATGTACAATGCCCTAACAAACCTCTTCTGAGTTAGAAACATTGGACAAGTAATGAGTCTGAAGAATGAGCTCTGTGACATGTAGATGAATGATGATGACAACATAACATCATACTTTGTGAGAATTTCTCAATTAAGAGATCAACTACAAGCTATTGAAGAGATCATTTCAGAGAAGGAATTGGTAAACATAATACTCAATGGTCTTCCCAAGACGTGGGATGCATTTTTCGCAAGCATGAACACAAGGAAGGAGTATCCTACATTTGAAGAACTTTGTACTTGTTGTGCACAAGAAGACTCAAGGATTAGTGCAAAAGAGAAACCTCAGACTCAGACAGAGAGAGGTGGAAGTTCACAGTGAGGGCGATATGCTGAGCAAAAAGAACAACATACTGAGAAAAGAGGAGGATATGCTGATAATAATAGATTTCCTCGTACCAGAGATAGAGGAAGAGGAAGAGGTGGAGTAATTACATGCTTCACATGTGGAAAAAATGGACATAAGTCATTCGAGTGTCTAGATAAAAAGAGAGAAACAGGAGAAACTCACATCGCCGAGGCACAAAGTCAAGATGCTGAGATAGAGTACGCTGAAGGCGAAAGATCGCTAGTAATGCGGAAAGTCCTTTTGACGCCAGAAAAGGAGATGGAGAATTCAGCGTAGAGGAACAATCTTTTTAAGACTGCTTGCAAGACCAAGGATAGAGTATGCAAGGTCATCGTGGACAGTGGAAGCACTGATAATATCGTTTCAACCGAGATGGTAGAAAAGATGGAGCTGGAGACAACTTATCACCCAAGTCCATATAAAGTTTCATGGCTACAGAAGGGACATCAGGTAAATGTCACTAAACAATTCTTAGTTGACATTAAGATAGGAATATATAATGATAAAATTTTATGTGATGTTATTCCTATGGATGTTTGTCATTTATTGTTGGGTAGACCATGGCAATATGATAGAAATGTAATTCATGATGGAAGGATGAATACATATACCCTGGAGAAGAATGGGAGAACCCATATGTTGTGTCCAATTAAAGATAAAGAATTGAAACCGGAAGTAAGAAACATAGTACTTCTCATGAGTGGGAAGGAACTTCTTACAGAGGTTAAGAAGAAGGAATATCCACAATTCTTTGTGGTCAGAAAACTGAGAATTGTTCTGACTAGCACAAGAGTGGATGATTTACCAGGAGAAGTTCAGGAACTGCTGGAAGATTTCGCTGATATTGTAGTGGACGAACTACCTTGTTCGTTGCCACCAATGAGGAGTGTGAGTCATCACATTGATCTCATACCAGGAGCCAGTTTACCAAACAAAGCTGCGTACAGATTGACGCTGCAGGAGAATGAGGAGGTTAAAAGACAGGTCCAGGAGTTGTGGGACAAAGGCTTGGTCAAGGAAAGCTTGAGTCCATGTGTTGTTCCAACAGTACTAAGTCCGAAGAAAGATGGAGGCTGGAGGATGTGCACTGATTCAAGGGCGATAAATAAGATAACTATCATATATAGATTCCCATTGCCAAGAATGGATGATTTGATGGATTGCTTAAGTGGAGCAAATTTTTTTTCAAAAATAGATTTGAAGAGTGGATATCATCAAATTCACGTAAGAGAAGGTGACGAATGGAAGACAACATTCAAGACAAACGAAGGTTTGTATGAATGACTTGTCATGCCGTTTGGTTTGACGAATGCACCGAGTACCTTTATGAGGTTGATGAATGAAGTCCTGAAGGAGTTCATTGGGAAATTTGTCATCGTGTACCTGGATGACATATTGGCTTTCAGCAAGACAAAGGCTGAACATCTGAAGCATTTGACTATTGTAATGGAGAGATTACAACAAGAGAAGTTGTTGATAAACATGAAGAAGTCCTCATTCATGAAGAAAGAACTCATTTATTTGGGGTTTGTTATTTTAGCAAATGAGTTGAGGATGGATCCAGATAAGGTGGAGGTGATTAAGAATTGGCCATCACCGAGAAATATTTTTGAGGTAAGGAGTTTTCATGGACTGGCTAGTTTCTACCGAAAATTCATCAGGAATTTCAGTGGAATTAGTGCAACAATGATGGATACAGTAAAGAAAAGACATAAATCTTTTCACTGGACTAAAGAAGCTAAGAAAAGTTTCAATTTGTTGAAACGAAATATTACAGAGCAACCAATTCTGGTGTTGCCAGATTTTCAGAAGACATTTCAGGTGAAATGTGATGCAAGCGGGTTTGCAATTGGAGCGGTCTTGATTCAGGAGGACAGGTCGATTGCATATTTTAGCGAAAAGTTGAATGAGGCAAAAGAGAAATATTCCACATATGACAAAGAATTCTATGCCATCATACAAGCATTGAAGAAATGGAGACACTATTTGATTATGAAAGAATTTGTTTTATACAGTGATAACAATGCATTACAATTTGTGACTCAACAAAAAAAGTTGAATCAGAGGCATGCTAAATGGGTTGAATACATGCAGAATTTCACTTTTGTAATAAAGCATATTTCTGGTACTGCTAAGAAAGTTGCTGATGCTTTGAGCAGGAAGTGTTTGCTGTTGCAGGAGTTCAAAGTCAGGACGTTAGGCTTTGATGATCTTAAGGACATGTATGCAAATGATTCAGACTTTAAGGAGGCTTATGAAGCAAATGAGAATCCAGTTCTCAGAGACAGAAGCCAGTGGATAGAGTATGTGATCTAGGATGGATTGTTTTTCAAAGGCAATCAACTGTGTATTCCAAATTGCTCCATGAGGGAGAACTTGTTAAAAGAAAAACATAGTGGAGGATTGGCTGGACATTTTGGCCATGATAAGAAATTTGCAAAACTGAGCGAGTCATACTTTTGGCCAGGGATGCGGTCAGAAGTCAAGAAGTTCGTAGACAGATGCAGAATTTTCCAGCATTCAAAGGACAGGAAGCAGAATGCGGGTTTTTATCAGCCATTGCCCATACCTGAGAAGCCGTGGGGTGAGATTAGCATGGATTTCATGTTGGGATTGCCGAGGACACAAAGAGTTGTTGATTCAATCTTTGTGGTAGTTGACAAGTTTTCTAAGATGGCACACTTCATTCCATGCCAGAAGACCAGCGACGCGACTCATATCGCTAATTTGTTTTTCAAGGAGATTGTTCGACTTCATGGATTGCCGAAAAGCATAGTTTCGGACAGAGACACAAAGTTCCTAGGGAATTTCTGGAGAACATTGTGGAAGAAGATAGGAACTAATTTGATGTTTAGTTCTTCTTATCATCCTCAGACGGATGGACAAACAAAAGTAGTCAACAGAAGTCTGGGAGATTTGTTGAGGAGCTTGGTGACAGAGCACCATAGTAGTTGGGACAATATATTGCCACAGGCAGAGTTTGCTTACAATGATCCAGTGAATAGGAGCACAGGAAAATGTCCATTTCATATTGTATATGGAATGTAGCTGAGAGGAGTTTTTGAATTAAGGGATTCAGAACAGACTAATACTAGCAGTGCTAGCGTAGGAGAATTCGCTGAAGCAATGGAGTAACTTCACAGCCAGGTGAAGGAGCGACTGTTGAATTCAAGCCAGGAGTACAAGCGTAGAGTAGATCAGCATCGGAGACAACTTTAGTTTGAAGTTGATGATCTGGTTCTAGCACATTTAAGGAAGGAAAGGTTCCCAAGAGGAACATACAACAAGCTGAAGATGAAGAAGATCGAGCCATGCAAGGTCTTGAAGAATATGGGAGAGAATGCTTATGAGATCGAGTTACCAGAAGGCATTGGAATATCTCCGATATTTAATGTTTCGGATTTATATCCATATAGAGCTGATGAAGCAGGAGCATAAAGTGATAATCAACCAGAGATCCAGTGGTAGAAGCAGATGCCAGTTGCAGAGAAGCCACAGATGGAGCAGATACTGAATAAAAGAGTGGGTAAGAAAACCAGGAGGAAAGAGTACTTTGAATATTTAGTCAAGTGGAAGGGGCACCCAGTTGAAGATGCCAGCTGGGAGACCGAAGAAGAAATTATGAAGCATGGACGTACCATGCAGGAGCTCATGGATAGGATCCCATGCATTTTTTCAAGAGAGGGAGTATGATACAGGAGCATCCCTCACAACAAGCAAAACCAACGTGGAAATAGAAAGCAGCTGGAAGGCGTCCAGCGCAAGTTTCAGAATTTTTTAAATTTTTCTCTCTTGAAGTTGACGCGCCAAACTTAAATGAGATCATTTAATGGAAGCTCTTTGGAAGAAATGAAATCAGACCTCGAGCCATATGCTCTCGTCTGAGATAGATAGAAGCATTTATAGTAGTAGTTGCAGGTAGGTAGATTTGAATTCTTAGATTAGACAATTCTAGAAGAAAGAGGGAAAACCGAGATATAGACACCCTCATTTGTATTATTGTGAGTTCAGTTCAGACAAGAAAAAAGAGAGCATAGGAGAATAGCCTAGAGTTGTAGAAGACATCCATGTACAGATCTTGAATTAATAGAAGAAGTTGATTCAGATTCATGGCTGTTGTGTTATTCTCTGTGTATGTGTGTTGAATGCTCTACTTATGAATATTACTTCATGTTATGCATTTGTTATTATGCCGTGTGTATGGTTTCATGTGTTAAGACTAAAATCGGAGGGGAAGTGAGGTGAATTACAAGTTGTTTCTCTTTTGAGCAAGGATTCCTGCAACGAGTGCAATTGAAGTTGTCCGCAAGGAGTGCGTTGACAGAAGGCTCAGAGAGATAGATTTTGTTCTCATTCATCGAGAAGGGACAGTTAGACGTAAAGTCGTGTAAGGAGTGCACATGCTAAGGAGAGTCTCAGTCGTGAAACTGAGTGAAGTATTGAAGGACTACTACTGCAGGTGTGCACAGAGTCAAGAGGACTCAACACTTCGACGTGTTTGAGGACTGTCGCAAGGAGTGCGTGCAAAGAACCTCATGGGGGTTGAAAGTAACCGAGTAAAGTTCAGGAGGGATAGGCCTCTGAGTTGCTGAAGATCAGCATAGACAAGTGTGGCTTGAAGCCGGGGAGATACGCCGCAGGTTGGCGAAGCGACGAAGGAATCTCGTGGAGAGATACCCTTTTTCCTTTCGTGAATTAACCAAGGAAGAACGGGCGGTCGAAATCTTCTGAAGAGATTTCGCGAAATTCCGAGGGTCGCCAGATCACGCAGAGGCACAAGGAGGTTATAGCGAGAAGATTTCGAAGAGTTTGAAGATCAGAAGAGGCAGGGCCGTTGATTCCGAGTCACAAGAACCGTAGGATCTACACGTGGTATCGTGTATCGGGGACTCAGGAGTCGAAACCCCAAAGGTTGTGTAGTCAGAGCAGCGAGATCACGAGACGCGATAATATCAGAGCCATTCATTGTGGAGGATGCGTGTCAAGAGGTTCTCATCTCACAAACTCGGACATTGGAGGACCGAAAGGGAAGCCCTTTAGCTTCATGAGTGGCGAAGTAGCGAGGGATTTGTAGCCGTCCATTTGAAGGGACAGGTGTCAAGGATCGAGACATCTCGCTAACTAGGAACTTGCAGGGTGAACGCCTAAGTGCTTGGAGTTAAAAGGCCACGAGACGCGAGGTTACGAGGATGCGAAGCGACGAAAGGTTTGTAGCCGTCCATCTGAGGGGACAAGTGGCAGGGATCGGTGATCTTGCGAACTTGGGAGTTCGCAAAGTAAGGACCCGAGTATTGGGTGTGTAAAGTCGCGAAGTCGCGAGGAGGCGAGAGAAGGAGAGCTGTTGGATCCAGAATATAGGAGGACCGTTGGATCTGAGCGAGGGATTATGTCTCGGAACCTCGCAAGAAAAGGTCCGAAAATTTGGGTGCGGGGATCACGAGGTTGCGAGAAGGTGATATCCCGATAGCTGGAGCAACGTGGGCCATAGCGGAGCGTGAGTGGAATACAGGTGGCATAAAGGATTCGCGAGTCGCGAAGTGCCGAGGAGCCGAGACTCGTGTGGACGCCAAGTCGTGAAGTGCCAAGGAGCCGAGATTCTCGTGGATGCGTGGCAAAGTATAAGGTGGGACCGCGCATCTTGGGGACTCGCGGACTAGGAGGGTGAAAACTCGACGGTCCAATTGGCGAGGTCGTGAGGTTGCGAGGTCACGAAGTCGCGAGATGCGCTAATATTAAGCCAAGCCCACAGTTGCATGTGGAAGGAGCTATACCCGTATCGTCAGATCAGGTATCGCAAGATTTGAAAGGAAAAGCTGGAGGCTTGAGTCACGAACTCGCGAGATAACGAGATTTAGCTGATATCCCGGTGGTAAAAGGGAGACCTCGGAACAGATTTCTGTGGGTGCAGATATTCCAATAGGGAGATGGAAGAACCTTAGAGTTCTTCGGGCCGAGAATAAGAAGGTCCTGAGAGAGTGGACGGGCCCGCGTGGGTGGCGCCTGCGTCAGTCATCATGGTGATTGTTAATAGACTTAATTTTGTGCACTCTTTCATACTTTTGTGCACTCTTTCATCCCTTCAAATCTAGTACAGTTGCACTGCATTCATGGATACAGTTCAAAAGATACATGGCAGCCCAAAGATTATTGTAAGTGACAGATATCCCATCTTCACTGGACATTTTTGGACAAAATTATTTTCTTGTTTGGGTACTCAGTTGGCTCATAGCTCATCCTATCATCCTCAATCTGATGAACAAACTGATATAGTGAACAAATGTTTGGAAGGCTACCTTCATTGCTTTGTCTCTCATAAACAAATACAATGGTTAAAATGGTTACCCTTGGAAAAATGGTGGTATAACACTTCCTTTCATACTGCAAAAAAAATGACACCATTTATGGCACTCTATGGATACCACCGTCCTTCCATCACTTCTTCTTTAAAAGAAAAATCTAAGGTTCAAGAAGTGGAAGATCACATTGAGCATCAACAACAAGTTCTCCAAATATTAAAGGACAACCTGACCATGGCACAAAATCGCATGAAACAAGCAGATCAACATCATAGTGAAAGAAGTTTTGAAGTAGAGGATTGGGTGTGTTTAAGACTACAACCATACACACAGATGTTACTCAAGCAAACCAAGAAGGATAATAAATTATCACCAAAGTACTATGGCCCTTATAAGATGTGGAAAAAGATTGGTACTATGGCATACAAATTGGAGTTGCCTGCATCTTCACGAGTACACCAATTTTTCCATGTTTCATTCTTAAAGAAGGTTATAGGTAACAAGATCTCAGTTCAAACTATATTCCCAGAACATGACGAGGAAGGAAAAATCATATTGGAGCCGAAAGCCATCACTAACACAAGAATTCGTCAGCTGAGGAATAGATCCATTTCATAGTATCTCATTAAATGCAGGAAACTATCCGCTGAAGATTCCACTTGGGAAGATGAGTCTTTTATACAGAAGCATCCATAGTTACTCAAGCGTTACGAACAACACTTATCTCAAGGGGAGGTGCATGTTAAGCCCTAAATAGTGGTTCATTACCCCTTAAATGGGACATATTACATTAGTAATGCTATTTTATTTATGTTGGCTTTATTCCATTAGTTGTAATTATACCTCCTAGTCTCCTATATATACCAAGGAGACATTTTCATTTGGAATAATCTTGTAACTGTACATTTATGTGGGAATAAAGAGGTTTCCCCCTTGAAGAAGCTTATTATCTCAATTTCTCTCTTTTTCAAGGCATTGAGTACTTATTGTGAGGTTTTTCTATGCTATATTGATATTTGGTTCTTAACATATGGTTTCAGAGCTCAAGGTCATGGGTTTCACTGCTGCATCGGAGACACCTTGACATTTTCACTATAACTTTTTTTCAACGTTTCAAATGGAATGACTTGGAGCATATTTAGTATACTGAACAAGGGACGTTGAGTTAAAATTTCAGCTCCTGGGGCCTTATACTTTCAGAGATATAGCCTGTACAAGATATGGTTCTGCAATCATCCTGAATTGAGTCATTGCAGAATTTTTGCTATAAAACTTTTTCTGTAAAGTTTCAGACCCTGAACTCCGAAGGCTTTTTACAGAAATTAGTAAGGTATCTATGGTAAAAATTTCATCTTTTGGGTCATCTTACATTTTCAGATACACCCTGTGGAAGATAGGGTATCTGACTAGTCTCAAGAAGGTGTTCTAGGTAAAACAATCATAAATTCTTCCTAGAGTATCCAAATTGAGTGAGACCGGTTGCATTGCATAGTGGACAGTCAAGTTTGAGTTTTTGGTCAAATCTAGGGTTGACCAAGTCAAGGCAACCATGACTTAATCTATGAAGTTAGAAAATAATTTAGATGAGCTTCTAACTCCAGAGTGTGGAAGACAAGGATTGACCTCATCCTTGCCAAGAATAAAGTGTTGGATATCATGAGAGGAAAGATTGTGAAACCAAAGTTTGAAAAAAAAAAAGAGAAGGAACCACAAAAAGTTGCAGTTATGGAGAAGTTCAAAGATGGTGACATCAATGCCATGAGTATTATAGTGGATTCTATAAAAGACCACTTGATACCCTACATCTCCCATATTGACTAATCGAAGAAGATGTACAATGCCCTAACAAACCTCTTCTGAGTCAAAAACATTGGACAAGTAATGAGTCTGAAGGATGAGATCCGTGACATGAAGATGACTGATGATGACAACATAACATCATAATTTGTGAGAATCTCTCAATTAAGAGATCAACTACAAGCTATTGAAGATATCATTTCAGAGAAGGAATTGGTAAACATAGTACTCAATGGTCATCCCAAGATGTGGGATGCATTTTCCGCAAGTATGAACAGGAAGGAGTATCCTACATTTGAAGAACTTTGAACTTGTTGTGCACAACAAGACTCAAGGATTAGTGCAAAAGAGAAACCTCAAAAGAAATACGATGATCTGTACCTATTTTCTGTACATATCTTGCATATCTACTTCTTAGAAGATAATTTGTTCAAAGAGAAACTATACCTATGGAAGAAACAAAAAGGATTGTTATCATTATGATTGCAAGTCAGACAATACAAATGAAAGGATGAAGTACATCAAGCAATTCATGCGGAAGTTATTACATAAGTAACAACTGCAAGATAAGCCAAAATCAGAATCAATCTTGAAGTAAAACAGAACAAGTAAAAGACAGGAAGAAGTCAGCAATCAAGAAGAAATTGAAGAAAGACTCATGACACCTTGCAGAAGGCAATAAGGATGCAAACGGAAGTGTGGATTATGGAGGGAGCCGATTATATATTTCCAAAAGAAAAACATGCACTCATGCATGAAGCAAGGATTAGGAGGGAGTTAATCCTATGATCCATTGAAGATAATGAAGTATATATCCATGGTAGCAGCCATGAAAGGAAATACATGTTTAGTTCGACCTTAGAATAAGTCTTCTTCTAAGAGAAGCCTTAAAGTATCCCTGGTTGTCCATCCACATCCATGATCCTATAATGAAAGAAAGAAGTGGAATCTCTAGGGAATGGAATCTATAAGAAATTCCATGGAACCAAGAGCTAAAGAGAAACATGAGGAAGAACATGAATATTCCAGCCTGATATGAACTCACTAAAAGAAATCAAGCAAAGGAACTGAAAGTTGTGATGAAGAACAATGTATGGATGACTTATGAATGAAAACATTGTGAGATCTAGAACTAGAGATTATCCCATATGGAAGGAGAAGACTATGATGATTACTTGTTCCAATAAAGAAGACATACTTCTACATGAGTCATTATATCATCCATAATATCCATGGGTAGGAGTTCTACATTAGATGAATGCAAAGACTGTTCTCCGGAGCAATTGAACAAAGAGTGTATGAAGAGAAACCTCAAGGATTTGAGGCATTCCAGAAAGAGACTCTTACATGGGAATGGAAGAAGACAACTTGGCGGATAACCTCCAATGCACAACAAAAGTGTGGTGAATACTTTCTATAACAGAGATATTGTATCATAATGATTGCTCACAAGATCAAGACGATGGACTTCCAATCCATGACAAAGATCTCATGATGACAGAAGAAGTGCCACATGGATATGTTCCAGTTTGACCCTTGCCACGATGTTGTGAGCTAGTAGGAATCCAACAATGATATACTTTATTGATCAGAGCTATATGAAGCCTTCAGAGAAAACCAGTGTTCCATACTGAAGTGCATTTGAGATCAAGCATTACATTCTTTGTGATGAAGTCTAGAAAGGAGAAAGTGGTTCTCCAATATATATCTCCACAGATCAACAGATAAGTAGACATTTTGGTAAAGCTTTTGTCCAAGATGAAAGAGTTTGTGTACTCAAGTAGGAGCTCGTGGAGACGACTTCCTTATTGAAAAAGGAAGAGATGACTCCCAGGTTGGGAGGGAGCACTAATGTGTTATTGATTGATGGACAATCATTTTTCAGTTCGAAAAATGGTCTAGGATGAGAAGTTTCTTTCCAGATTCAGAAAGTGGTTTGAGATTTATGACAGATAGGCATTTTCTAGTTCGAAAAATGGTCCAGATTGAATGGTCATTTTCATAATGAAAATGGTTCGATGGATTGTTGGTGTACCATAGACAATGATTCCCCATTGTGGTTAACATGGGGAATGGTCTAGGGTAGTCTCTCTTCTTAAGGGTTACTTAAGAATACTGACCCGCCTCGCCAGACAACGATTTCCCATTGTGGTTAACATGGGGAATGGTCTGTTTTAGAGGTTGGTGTAGGACAGTCATTTCCTTAGGGAAGATGAATTCTCCCCAAGTTTCACTTTGTTTAGTGCCAGAGGAATGGCCCAGGGTGGGGAGTGGTCCAGGTTCAACAATCAGGGACAGAGATTCCTTAAGACAGACTCATTCTCTCCAGGTTACACTTTGTCTAGTGTCAGAGGAATGGCCCAGGGTGGGGAATGGTCCAGGATCAGAAATCAAGCCAATTATTATTCCTTGCTTGAGAATAATAGTCCAGATAGCTCATCATTGATGTTTTACCTTTTGAGGGAAGATGATCTTCTGACATGTCACAAATGTGAGTGGAAGAATGGTCCAGATGATTCAATTTATATCATAACATTGTTTCTGTGCAGGTTGATATCATTTGATTGTTATGATTGTTATGATGGTTGTATGTCTCTAGACAATAGATGTATACTACTTTGGTGGATTTGTTCCACTATTTGTGACTATACGTCATTGATCAAGTACCTGTGTGCTACTTAGTGTGGTAGTGTACCACTGGATTGTAGTTGTGTATTACTATGGATAGACACAGTTGTGTTCTATTGAATGATATTGTTTTGATTGCCTTGAAAACTATGAATAATGATCAATGGATAGAGATTTCCCAAACAGAAAATGGTTCAGGAAATTTATTTTTCTAGGACATATGTACATATTAGAAGAATGGCTCTTATATCACTCTATGGTGTGAGTGACTTATCCAACATCATGTCTAATTACTCAGATATAGTATGGTTTTGAGAGATGATGCAACTGATGACATTGTTGTGATGATGGTGCTCATAATCTAGTCATGAGATAGTCTATACAACTATATTGATGCTCAATACCATTACCTCTAATACCTCCYTAGCTAGGAGGGAGTGTTAATATTGTGATAGTTGCGGGAGGTATTTACCTCCACWTGTAAACCTGATGAGAAAAGAATATTCTGAGAAGCAATAAGAAACCCTAATGAGTTGGATAATAACCATAGAAGACGAGTTGGCTCAAGAGGATAATTGGTATTAGGTTATTAGCCTATAAGAGAAGAAGTCGACCAGAAAAAATATTATATACTAAGTAAATAGACACCCAGAATGAGAAGTAAATACAAGAGACCAGTCTTCATTCTGGCAATCATTCTTAGAATTGCAGAGAAACACTTGTGTGCACAACAGTTGCCCAGTTTGTGCGAAGTTTGGAGGAGAGTTGTCGTTGCAGCAACTGCAGCTAGCAGATTGCGTTTTGGCTTGGAATATTTCTTGGTTATGGTTTGGACTATCTAATAAGCTCTTGTTTGGTGTGCTACCCTTTGTTTGGCTATCTAGCCTAGGGTTTTCTTCCAGAGTGATTCTCTGTCAAGTTTAAGGTGCTCGAAGGGTGGCTTCGGCCTATGGTTGGGCGACAATAGTGATATTGTTGATGGTAAAATGAGCACATTCATTATATTATAACAGTTTATTGGCCCACACCTTCTTCATTCAGTCTAACCACTAGAAGGGAACATAGCCATAAGGATACTAAGCTCATTGAAGAACTGTCGCTAGGGTTTCTAAGATAAACCAGTGCGCCCTAGCCTAACACACATCCTGGTACTCTCAACAAGTTAAAATGTCAAGTTTGAGTTTTTGGTCAAATCTAGGGTTGACCAAGTCAAGGCAACCGTGACTTAAACTATGAAGTCAGACAACAAGTTAGATGGAGCTTCTAACTTCAGAGCATGGAAGATAAGGATTGACCTCATCCTTGCCAAGAATAAAGTGTTGGATATCGTGAAAGGAAAGATCGTGAAACTAGAGTTTGAAAAAGGAAAAGAGAAGGAATCGCATAACGTTGCAGTTATGAAGAAGTTCAAAGATGGTGACATCAATGCCATGAGTATTATAGTGAATTCTATAACATACCATTTGATTCCCTACATCTCCCATTTTGACTCATCGAAGAATTTTAACGATGCCCTAACAAACCTCTTCTCAATAAAAAACATTGGACAAGTAATGAGTCTGAAGAATGAACTCTGTGACATGAAGATGAATGACGATGACAACATAACATCATACTTTTTGAGAATATCTCAGTTAATATATCAACTAAAAGCTATTGAAGAGATCATTTCATAGAAGGAATTGGTAAACATAGTACTCAATGCTCTTCCCAAGACGTGGGGTACATTTTCTGCAAGCATGAACACAAGGAAGGAGTATCCTACATTTGAAGAACTTTGGACTTGTTGTGCACAAGAATAATCAAGGATTAGTGCAAAAGAGAAACCTCAAAAGAAACACGATGATCAAGCATTCACAACAAGATTTAAGAATTTCATAAACAAAAGGAAGTTTGTCTCAAGGAATAAGCCAAATCAAGAGAAAGATATGTCAGAAATACAATGCTTTAACTGTCGAAAATAAGGTCACTACAAGAAGCATTGTCCCGAGCTAAAGAAAAGGAAGAAGACACACAAAGTATTAGTTTCTGAAGAAAAGGCTCTTAAAAAGAAGACTAAGCAGGATGAAAAAGACTTCTTGTTCTGAGAAGGTAACAATACTATTTGTAGTTCTTGTATATACCATGTTTTCTGTACATATCTTGAAATATCTACTTCTTAGAAGATAATGTGTTCAAAGAGAAATTATACCTATGGAATATGGAAGACACAAAAAGGATTGCTATCATTATGATTACAAGTCAGACAATACAAATGAAAGGATGAAGTACATCAAACAATTCATGTGGAAGTTATTACATAAGTAACAACTGCAAGATAAGTCAAAATCAGAATCAATATTGAAGTAAAAGATAAGAAGTAAAAGATGGGAAGAAGTTAGCAATAAGGAGGTAGACGGAAGCGTGGATTATGGAGGGAGCCAATTATATATTTCCAAAAAAAAACATGAACTCATACATGAAGCAAGGATTAGGAGGGAGTTAATCCTATGATCCATTGAAGGCAATGAAGTATATATCCATGGTAGCACCCATGAAAGGTGGTACATGTTCAACTCGACCTTAGAAGAAGTCTTCTTCGAAGAGGAGCCTTAAGTATCCCTGGTTGTCCATCCACATATGTGATCCTATGATGAAATAAAGAAGTGGAATCTCTAGGGCATGGAATCTATAAGAAACTCCATGGACCCAAGAGATAAAGAGAAACATGAGGAAGAACATGAAGATTCCAAGAAAGAAAGAAAAGCCAGAACAACCAGTCATTGTATCAAGAATCACAAGATTACCAGCCTGATATGAACTCATTAAAAGAAATCAAGCAAAGGAACTAAAAGTTGTGATGAAGAACAATGTATGGAAGACTTATGAATGAAAGCATTGTGAGATATAGAACTAGAGGTTCTCCCAGATGGAGGGAGAAGACTATGATGATTGCTCGTTCCAGTAAACAAGGCATACCTCTACATGAGTCATTATATCATCCGCAATATCCATGGGTTGGAGATCTATATCAGATGAATACAAAGACTGTTCTCCAGAGAAATTGAACAAAGACCATATGAAGAGCAGTCTCAAGGCTTTGAGGCATACCAGAAAGAGACCCTTGTATGTAGATGGAAGAAGACAACTTGGTGGAGAACCTCCAATGCACAACAGAAGTGTGGTGAAGACTTTCTATAACAGAAGATAAGGATGATGGGATCCATGAAAAAGATCTCATGATGACAGAATAAGTGCCACATGGATATGTTCCAGTTTGACCCTTGCCATGATGTTGTGAGCTAGCAGGAATCCAACAATGATATACTTTATTGATCAAAGCTATATGAAGCCTTCAGAGAAAACCAGTGTTCCAGACTGAAGTGCATTTGAGAACAAGCAATACATTCTCTGTGATGAAGTCCATAAAGGAGAAAGTGGTTCTCCAATATATATCTCCACAGATGAGCAAATAAGAAGACGTTTTGGTAAAGCTTTTGTCCAAGATGAAAGAAATTGTGTACTCAAGATGGAGCTCGTGGAGACGACTTCCTTATTGAAAAAGGAAGAGATGAATCCCAGGTTGGGAGGGAGCACTAATGTGTTATTGATTGATGGACATCAATTTTTCAGTTCGAAAAATGGTCCAGGATGAGCAGTTTCTTTCCAGATTTAGAAAGTGGTTCAAGATTTCTGACAGACAGGCATTTTCCAGTTCGGAAAATGGTCAAGATCGAACGGTTATTTTCGTAATGAAAATGGTTCGATGGATTGTTGATGTACCATAGACAACGATTTCCCATTGTGGTTAACATGGGGAATGGTCTAGGGCAGTCTATCTTCATCAGAGTTACTCAAGAAGACTGGCCCGCATCGTTGGACAACGATTTCTCATTGTGGTTAACATGGGGAATGGTCCGTTTTGGAGGTTGGTGCAGAACAATCATTTCTTTAGGAAATGGTCCAGACAGTTGTTCCTTAGGGAAGATTAATTCTCTCCAGGTTTCACTTTGTTTAGTGCCGAAGGAATGGCCGAGGGTGGTGAATGGTCCAGGTTCAACAATCAGGGATATACATTCCTAAGGACAGACTCATTCTCTCCAGGTTACACTTTGTCTAGTGTCGGAGGAATGGCTAGGGTGGGGAATGGTCCAGGCTCAGAAATCAAGATTGTTATTCTTCCTTTCTTGAGAAGAATAGTCCATATAACTCATCATTGATGTTTTACCTTTTGAGGGAAGATTTTCTTCCAAGATCTCACAAATGATTCAATTTATATCATAACATTGTTTCTGTGCAGGTTGATATCATATGATTGTTATGAAGACTGTATGACTCTAGACAATAGATGTATACTACTGTGGAGGATGTGTTCCACTGTTTGTGACTATACGTCATTGATCAAGTACTTGTGTGCTACTTTGTGTGGTAGTTTACCAATGGATTGTAGTTGTGTACTACTATGGATAGACATAGTTGTGTTCTATTGAATGATATTGTTCTTATTGCCTTGAATACTATCAGCAGTGTTGAAAATGATTATCAACTAGATGGATGATCAACAGACAGAGATTTCCCAGACGAAAAATGGTTCAGGACATTTATTTTTCTAGAACATATGTCCAGATTAGATGCATGGCTCTTGTGTCACTCTGTGGTGAGTGACCAATCCAACATCATGTCTAATTACTCAAATATAGTATGGTTTCGAGAGATGATGTAGCTGATGACACTGATGGTGATGATGGTACTCATGATCTAGTCATGAGATAGTCTATACAACTATGTTGATGCTACAGGGTGAATGGTATGTTTGTGCTCAAGACCATTACCTGTAATACCTCCCTAGCTAGGAGGGAGTGTTAATATTATGGTAGTTGCAGGAGGTATTTACCTCCATGTGTAAATTTGACAAGAAAAGAATATTCCAAGAAGCAAGAAGAAACCCTAATGAGTTGGGTAATAACCCTAGAAGACAAGTCGACTCAAGAGGATAATTGGTATTAGGTTATTAGCCTACAAGAGAAGAAGTCGACAGAAGAAATATTATATACTAAGTAAATAGACACCCAGAATGAGAAGTCGGTCCAAGCAGTTAGCCAGAATTAGTAAAAATACAGGAGGTCGGTCTTCATTCTAGCAGGCATTCTCAGAATTGCAGAGCAGCACTTGTGCACACTACAGTTGCCTAGATTTCGTGCAAGTTTGGAGGAGAGTTGTCGTTGCAGCTGCTGCAGCTAGCATATTGCGTTTTGGCTTGGACTATCTCTTGGTTATACTTTGGACTATCTGATCATCTCTTTTTTGGTGTGCTACTCTTTGTTTGGCTATCTAGCCTAGGGTTTTCTTCC
>JZKD02S1724827.1:694120-708795 GCA_000966675.3 Picea glauca
TTGTACGATGCCCTAACAAACCTCTTCTCAATCAGAAACATTGGACAAGTAATGAGTCTGAAGAATGAGCTCCGTGACATGAAGATGAATGATGATGACAACATAACATCATACTCTGTGAGAATCTCTCAGTTAAGAGATCAACTACAACCTATTGAAGAGATCATTTTAGAGAAGGAATTGGTAAACATATTACTCAATGGTCTTCCCAAGACGTGGGATGCATTTTCTAGAAGCATGAACACAAGGAAGGAGCATCCTACATTTGAACAACTTTGGACTTGTTGTGCACAAGAAGAATTAAGGATTAGTGCAAAAGAGAAACCTCAAAATAAACACAATGATCAAGCATTCACAACAAGATTTAAGAATTTCATAAACAAAAGGAATTTTGGCTCAAGGAAGAAGCCAAATCAAGAGAAAGATATGTTAGAAATACAATGCTTCAACTGTCAAAAATACGGTCACTACAAGAATCATTGTCCCAAGCTAAAGAAAAGGAAGAAGACACACGAAGCATTAGTTTCCAAAGAAAATTCACCTAAAAATAAGACTAAGAAGGATGAAAAATACTTCTTGTTCTGAGACAAGGTAACAATACTCTTCATAGTTCTTGTATATACCACGTTTTTTGTACATATCTTGAAATATCTTCTTCTTAGAAGATAATGTGTTCAAAGAGAAACTATACCTATGGAATATGGAAGACACAAAAATGATTACTATCATTATGACTACAAGTCATACAATACAAATGAAAGGATGAAGTACATCAAACAATTCATGTGGAACTTATTACATAAGTAACAACTGCAAGATAAGTCGAAATCAGAATCAATATTGAAGTAAAAGATGGGAAGAAGATAGCAATCAAGAAGAAATTGGAGAAAGACTTATGACACCTTATAGAAGGCAATAAGGGGGAAGACGAAAGTGTGGATTATGGAGGGAGATGATTATATATTTCCAAAAAAAAACATGAACTCATACATGAAGCATGGATTAGGAGGGAGTTAATCCTATGATGCATTGAAGATAATGAAGTATATATCCATGGTAGCACCCATGAAAGGAAGTATATGTTTAGTTCGACCTTAGAATAAGTCTTGTTTGAAGATGATCCTTAAAGTATCCTTGGTTTTCCATCCACATCTGTGATCCTATGATGAAAGAAATAAGTGGAATCTCTAGAGCATGGAATCTATAAGAAACTCCAACGACCCAAGAGATAAAGAGAAACATGAGGAAGAACATGAAGATTCCAAGAAAGAAAGAAAACCTAGAACAACCAGTCATTGTATCAAGAATCACAAGATTACCAGCCTGATATGAANCTTCTTCGAAGAGGAGCCTTAAAGTATCCCTGGTTGTCCATCCACATCCATGATCCTATGATGAAAGAAAGAAGTGGAATCTCTAGGGCATGGAATCTATAAGAAACTCCATGGAAACAAGAGCTAAAGAGAAACATGAGGAAAAACATGACGATTCCAAGAAAGAAAGAAAAGCCAGAACAACCAGTCATTGTATCAAGAATCACAAGATTACCAGCCTGATATGACCTCACTAAAAAAAATCAAGCAAAGGAACTGAAAGTTGTGATGAAGAATAGTGTATGGAAGACTTATGAATGAAAGAATTGTGAGATCTAGAACTAGAGGTTATCCCAGATGGAGGGAGAAGACTATGATGATTACTCGTTCCAGTAAACGAGGCATACCTCTACATGAGTCATTATATCATCCGCAATATCCATGGGTTGGAGTTCTACATCAGATGAATGCAAAGGTTGTTCTCCAGAGCAATTGAACAAAGAGTGTATGAAGAGAAACCATAAGGCTTTGAGGCATACCAGAAAGAGACCCTTGTATGTAGATGGAAGAAGACAACTTGGTGGAGAACCTCCAATGCACAATAGAAGCATGGTGAAGACATTCTATAATAGAAGATAAGGATGATGGATCCATGAAAAAGATCCCATGATGAAAGAAGAAGTCCCACATGGATATGTTCGAGTTTGACCCTTGCCACGATGTTGTGAGCTAGCAAGAATCCAACAATGATATACTTTATTGATCAGAGCTATATGAAGCCTTCAGAGAAAACTAGTGTTCTAGACTGAAGTGCATTTGAGAACAAGCAATACATTCTCTATGGTGAAGTCCATAAAGGAGAAAGTGGCTCTCCAATATATATCTCCACAAATGAGCAAATAAGAAGACCTTTTGGTAAAGCTTCTGTCCAAGATGAAAGAGTTTGCGTACTCAAAATGGAGCTCATGGAGACGACTTCCTTATTGAAAAAGGAAGAGATGACTCCCAGGCTGGGAGGGAGCACTGATGTGTTATTGATTGATGGACATCCATTTTTTAGTTCGAAAAATGGTCCAGGATGAGCAGTTTCTTTCCAGATTCAGAAAGTGGTTTGAGATTTCTGACAGACGGGCATTTTCTAGTTCGAATAATGGTCATGATCGAATGGTCATTTTCGTAATGAAAATGGTTCGATTTTTTTTTGATGTACCATAGACAACAATTTCCCATTGTGGTTAACATGGGGAATGGTCTAGGGAAGTCTATCTTCTTCAGGGTTACTCAAGAAGACTTGTTTGCATCGTTGGACAACGATTTCTCATTATGGTTAACATGGGGAATGGTCCGTTTTGGAGGTTGGTGCTGAACAATCATTTCTTTAGGAAATGGTCCTGACAGTTATTCCTTGTGGAAGATTAATTCTCTCCAGGTTGCACTTTGTTTAGTGCCGGAGGAATGGACAAGGGTGGTGAATGGTCCAGGTTCAACAATCAAGGATAGACATTCCTAAGGACAGACTCATTCTCTCCAGGTTACACTTTGTCTAGTGTCGGAGGAATGGCCAGGGTGGGGAATGGTCCANACCCTAATGAGTTGGGTAATAACCCTAGAAGACAAGTCGACTCAAGAGGATAATTGGTATTAGGTTATTAGCCTACAAGAGAAGAAGTCGACAGAAGAAATATTATATACTAAGTAAATAGACACCCAGAATGAGAAGTCGGTCCAAGCAGTTAGCCAGAATTAGTAAAAATACAGGAGGTCGGTCTTCATTCTAGCAGGCATTCTCAGAATTGCAGAGCAGCACTTGTGCACACTACAGTTGCCTAGATTTCGTGCAAGTTTGGAGGAGAGTTGTCGTTGCAGCTGCTGCAGCTAGCATATTGCGTTTTGGCTTGGACTATCTCTTGGTTATACTTTGGACTATCTGATCATCTCTTTTTTGGTGTGCTACTCTTTGTTTGGCTATCTAGCCTAGGGTTTTCTTCCGGAGTGATTCTCTGTCAAGGTTAAGGTGCTCGAAGGGTGGCTTCGGCCTATGGTTGGGTGACAATAGTGATATTGTCGATGGTAAAATGAGCACATCCATTATATTCTAACAGGTTATGGGCCCACACCTCCTTCATTCAATCTAACCACTAGAAGGGAGCATAGTCGTAAGTATACTAAGCTCATTGAAGAATTGTCACTAGGGTTTTTAGAAGAAACAGTCAGCAAAGCATTGTCGCTAGGGTTACTAGCAGGTGCAGTTGCAGAAACCCTAACTTGATTTCCGGATAAACCAATGCGCCTTAGCCTAGCACACCTCCTTATCAAATTTAGGGTTGACCTAGTCAAGGCAACCATGACTTAATATATGATGTCAGAAAACAAGTTAGATGGATCTTCTAACTCTAGAGCATGGAAGAAAAGGATTGACCTCATCCTTTCCAAGAATAAAGTGTTGGATATCGTGAAAGGAAATATC
The DNA here is from genome assembly GCA_000966675.3 of Picea glauca. Taxonomy (NCBI): domain Eukaryota; kingdom Viridiplantae; phylum Streptophyta; class Pinopsida; order Pinales; family Pinaceae; genus Picea; species Picea glauca. Next base: position 697,901 of record JZKD02S1724827.1, read on the forward strand.
GTGAAACAAGAGTTTGAAAAAGGAAAAGAGAAGGAACTGTAGAACGTTGCAGTTATGGAGAAGTTCAAAGATGGTGACATCAATGCCATGAGTATTATAGTGGATTCTATAAAAGACCACTTGATACCCTACATCTCCCATATTGACTCATCGAAGAAGATGTACGATGCCCTAACAAACCTCTTCTCAGTTGAAAACATTGGATAAATAATGAGTCTGAAGAATGAGCTATGTGACATGAAGATGAATGATGATGACAACATAACATCATACTTTGTGAGAATCTCTCAGTTAGGAGATCAACTACAAGCTATTGAAGAAATCATTTCAGAGAAGGAATTGGTAAACATAGTACTCAATGGTCTTCCCAAGACGTGGGATGCATTTTCCACAAGCATGAACACAAGGAAGGAGTATCCTACATTTGAAGAACTTTGGACTTGTTGTGCACAAGAAGAATCAAGGATTAATGCAAAAGAGAAACCTTAAAAGAAATACGATGATTAAGAATTCACAACAAGATTTAAGAATTTCATAAACAAAAGGAATTTTGGCTCAAGGAAGAAGCCAAATCAAGAGAAATATATGTCAGAAATACAATGCTTCAAATGTTGAAAATACGGTCACTACAAGAATTATTGTCCCTCTTTGGGTGTACACTTTTGGCCTCAAAGTTTTCACTATTATGAGAAGTCATCTATGTTCCTCTTGGGATGGGTATTGAGCAAGCCCTTAACTGTCCAGTCTGGGGTTTCATAGGAAGATTGTTGGGCATGTCAAGTTGTTTTCGGTTATTGTGGATTGAATGTATGGTCGACTACTTTGGATACAGACTTGCCCAATTGGGTGTACGACAGTTGTATTGGTTTGGCATTTGGTTACTACTTTTGTGATAATGATGATAAGTAGTGCATCATACCAAGATATTTCATCTTGAATTCAGAAGCCAATGCACGCTTGCATTCAACAATAATACTTTTTGAACTAGTGAGGACTAATTCATCAACATATAGGACCAAAATCAGGCACTCGTCACCAACAATGTTATAGTATAGGTTGTGATCAACAACACTCTTGTTGAATCCCAAACTCATAAAGTATCCATCAATATTTTCAGAAGTGTATCGGGAAACACAAGCAAATGTCTCCTCATAATCTATTCCCTCCCCCTAAGAGAATCCTGTAGCCATAAATCTCAATTTTCACTTCTTAACACTTCCATCAACTACATGTTTGATCTTATATATTCACTTGGAATTCACTACGGACTTCCCTTTTGGTCTCGGAACAATATCCCACACATCATTCTTAATGATGGACTAATACTCTTCATTCATGGAATATTTCCAAACCTATTGACCTATTGCTTCCCCATGATAAGAAGGCTAATATCAATGATGTGGCTCATAGATGAAACATAGCTTGAAAATTTATGTGGTCTCTTTCTCTCTTAGAATGTACCACGAGGAGTTGCATGTCCTTCTGCCTCCTACAGAGTCTGTCGAGCCCATGCAGGCCTCTTCTGGCCTACTGCAATGTCTATGGAAACATCAACTGGAGCAAAAGGATCAATTGGATCAGTAATTGACTCCCTCTAAAATGCTAAAGGGGGAGAAGGTATTGGCTCTTCTTTCTTCTCGTTATCAATCTCCATATGAGATTCTATGGATAGTTTGAAGGTTATCTCTTCCTCAAAGGTGGCATCTCTGCTAACCTTGATTTGTCTCTGACAAGAGATGTATATCCGACATGCCTTCAAAGATTCATTGTACCCCACAAATGTACCCTTTTTTCATGAAGGGTCTAGCTTAGTTCTCCTTTCCTTGGATACATGAATGTGTACTGGACACCGAAATATCCTGAAGTGTCCAACCTCGGGCTTCACTCTGGTGAAATCTTCTTGGGGATTCATGTTCTTTAGAATCTTATGAGGACTCTTGTTCTAAACGTACATAATTTTCATGGATTCCTTTGCCCACAAAATCATAGATAGATTATGATCATGTATCATCTCTTTGGCTGCCTCAACAATGGATCTGTTCTTCTTGTTTGTAACCCCCTTATGTTGATAGTTATAAGGGACGGTGTACTCCCTCTTGATCACTACCTCAATACAAAAATCATTGAAATACCTGGAGGTGTACTTTCCTCCATTATCTGATCTTAGCACTTTGATCTTCCTCTCGGTCAGGTTCTCAACTTGAGCTCTAAACTTTTGAAATCTTGCAAGGACTCCATCCTTGTTCTTCAAGAAGTAAATCCACATCTTTTGAGAGTGATCATTGATGAAGAAAACATAGTACAAGTATCCACTCAAGGATGCAATGGTCATGGTTCCACAAACATCTGCATGAATCAAGTCCAATATCCTCGAAAAGGACCCCTTGAAATTATTGCCAAGAACACAACCTCTGCAAATGACATCATGCTCAATATGTATATCTGAAAGGTATTTCACCATATTCCCTAGAGTGGGAAGGTATCTATAATGTAAGTGAGCAAGTCTCATATGCCATAGCTCGCTCAAGTTGATAGTATCATGTAACAAGGCCTAGACTAGTCAGACAATCAAATTGTTTGGTGTGTAGTTGAGATATTATGTCAACCTCTCCTTTTATATTGGGAATAAGTTAGATCTCATAACAACTTGTGAACTCTATATAATGGAGTCACTATCTATTATAAATAATTCAATTATTCAATAGAGTTTTGTTTGTGTGTGGCGAGGTTTGTTATAGCAAGATTTGCCTCACCATTGTTATCTTGCACAGAGGGCCTTTTCCATTTCCCTATGGAGACTTGTCATCCCTTTTTGATGAATCTAGAGCCAAAAATACATATTTTTCCACATATATGCGCCCTATCTGCTATACAACATGTGTATACACAGGTTGCTCCACTACAACCCATGTACATCGGGATTTGTGCCATAAAATACAAAAAATGGAGTTGTGTTTCCATGTCACGACAAGAGATCTTTGATCCTTGGCATTCCACATACTGGAAACGTTTCGACTCGACTCTTCAGCTGCATTTTGAGGACTATAAAAGCACAATTCCGATCTATGGAAAAGAGCAGAAAGAATTCAACTTTGAGAGCAAAGTTACTCTGGAGAAATTACTTCATATTGAGTCTGCATCCCTTTGTCCCTTCCCTTTGTCCTTCAAGTCTGAACACAGTGTTCATCCCCCAAGCTCTTTGCCTATTTTTGAGATAACCTCATTGTCTCTTTCCTATGAGCCTTCTTTTGGTGGAGGATTGAAGTGGTGGAGACCTAGTTTGAAGGAACTTGGTTTTTTGGTTTGGAACCGTGCCGACATGAAAGGATGATCATTTATTAATAGAAATACTCCTTTCATGTCCTATTAGTATCGTGCAAATATATGATTATTATCCATGGGCATGTTTGTAATGTTTATTAATGGATTATGCTATCTGAGGTGCTAACCCCTTTTACATTATCACTATATACTTTCTCTGCTTGTTTGTTGAGAATTTGTTACAGGTATAAAGCTTTGGGTCGAAGTGCTCAATGGTAGAACATCATCAAACGTTGGATTGAGGTAGGCCTCTTTCTTATCTTGCACATTAGTTTGTATAGAATATGTTGGAATTGAGTTGATTTCTGCAGTCATACATGTCTATTGTGTTTACCCTTGGCCATATGGTGAAGGGACCGACAGTAATGATTGGGTGAAGAGGGGTTGGGTGCGAGTGCATTTTCCGAGTGAACACCTGGTAGAGGTGACACTTCTTAACCGCTTCTATACAATCTTTAAAGATAGTAGGCCAAAAATAACCGGCTCGCAATATTTTTTGGGTTGTCACAAGCCCAAATAGGTGACCACAAGAAGCCCCTTTGTGGCAATCGTTTAGGACCGAATCGGCCTCCTCGTGAGTCAAGCAATGACACAATACTCCTTTCCCGTCCTATTATCATCGTGCAAATATATGATTATTATCCATGGGCATGTTTGTAATGTTTATTAATGGATTATTCTATCTGAGGTGCTAACCCCTTTTACATTATCACTATATACTTTCTCTGCTTGTTTGTTGAGAATTTGTTGCAGGTATAAAGCTTTGGGTCGAAGGGAACATCATCGAACGTTGGATTGAAGTAGGCCTCTTTCTTATCTTGCACATTGGTTTGTATAGCATATGTTGGAATTGAGTCGATTTCTGCAGTCATACATGTCTATTGTGGTTTACCCTTGGCCATATGGTGAAGGGACTGACGATAATGACTGGGTGAAGAGGGGTTGGGTGCGAGCGCATTTTCCGAGTGAACCCCTGGTAGGGGTGACACTTCTTAAATGCTTCTATACAATCTTTAAAGATAGTAGGCCAGAAATAACTGACTCCAATATTTTTTGGATTGTCGCAAACCCAGATATGTGACCACCACAAGCCCCTTTGTGGAAATCGTTTAGGACCAACTTGGCCTCCTCATGAGTCAAGCAATGATGCAAGATATCATCTATTCCTCGACGATACAAAGTGTCATCGACGATGGTATACATTTTGTTGATCATCTCGCGAGAGATGCTGAGCAAACTTCAAGGTTTGAAGATATAAAATGATGTCTCCATACAAGGGGTCGAACAACGAGACAAGGAAAATGTGTTCGTCCGCAAATGCATCAACATGGATAACATCCTCATCTAATCATGGAAAATCAGATATTAGCTCTATGAAGACTAGTGATTTCTTGGACTTGGCCGAAGCGAAGTCGATATCAAGCTCTTGTAAGATGACAATCCATTTATTATATTTCCCCCCGATGATACACCTAGTAAGGACGTATTGAAATGGATTGACATCAGCAACCACCATAGTCTTACAAAGTAATATATAGTGACGTAAGAATTGGACTACATGAATGGAAGACAAAGCTAGCCTTTCAACATGAGAGTAATACCAATCGTCTCTTCAGACGTGGCAATATAAAGCAAGTAATCTCTTCAGATGTGACAATATAAAGCAAGTAATCTCTACTGTAATTAGGAGACTTCAGTAGAGGGGCCAATACTAAGGCTTTCTTCAAAGCATCGAAATACTCCTAGGCTCACTCATCCTAGATAAAAGGGGTGTATTTCTTCAATAGGCGCATGAAACCCTTAGTGATATTGGCTTAATTCACTATAAACCGACGTAGAAAGTTAGCTTTCCCCTGTAAACCTTGAAGATGTCTAATCATGTGTGGGGGAGGTAATTGAAGTATTGCCTCAACCTTAAGAGGATCCACCATGATATCGGTCTCAAAAACTAAAAATCATAAAAGATGACCAAACTTAACGCAAAAGATGCAATTGTGAAGGTTTAACAGGATTCTATAGTAACGACATCTTTCAAAAATAAGCCAAAGGTGCGTAACATGATCGACTATGTTCTTGAGATCGTGAAAAGAAAAAGTCATGGCATGTTGGAAGATTGCTTCGGTGCTTTTAAGGCCGAAAGACATTTTCCAATATGCAAAAGTACCCTAAGGATATATAAATGTTGTCTTGTGTTGATCCTTAGGTTTGATCTGGATTTGGTTATATCCAAAAAATCCATCCATAAAATAAAATATCTCGCTTCCTACACACTCATCGAGAATCTGATCAATGAAAGGTGTGGGAAAGTCGAACAGGTTTAGCATCCAGATAAGTCATAATCTCATGTTCAACAATACGAGGGTTGATCCCTATAATCTCTTCATATTACCAAGTAAATACATCTAGAAATTATTTAAAGAGTTCGGTGTAGATCATAATTTCTTCTAGCGAACAATCCGCACCTATATTTACATTTTCAATTTTTCCAGGGGTACGAGAGATATCGATCATGATAGTAGGAGAAATACTCGCCATGTTTCCTTCGGCATAAATGTCGTGCGTATCAAGTGGAACTACGGCGTAACCGACTATCTCACTCAAGGTAGACCGAAAGTCATCTTGCTCGATTCTTTCAACACTTGGGAGAAAATAAGATCGATGATGCATATCATCCAAGGGTCTCTCAGAACCATTCATGGCTTCGAGGATGGCTTCATCTGAAGGCAAAGTCTCATATAAGAAATCATGTGAACAAGACAATGAGGTGGCCCATACAGGCCTAAGAACAGGATCATCCTCGTCCGTCTGCAAGGTAACAGGATCGGGATCAGCGGAAGAGTCGAGAACAACTTGATACACAATCTCCATTGTCGATAGTGGCAAAGCCATGCTAGCATGCGACTGACCTTCACACGACGAAATCGGAGAAGGTAGGGTTCATGGATCACTAAGATAGGAAGTGTAGAAAGGAATGGACCTCCCTACTAAAGAAGGCCTACTAGACATGGCGTAAATGTGGTGAATCAGTGCCGAGAAGTCGAAAGTACCCAAGGTCTCTCGCAACCCCATCTCCATTTTCTGGCAGATTGAGTGTGGCCAGAAAATAGAGATGGGGTTGTGACATCTAGCCCCAACCTCCTGTAAAATATTGTGCTTGTGGAACTGCAGCCCATCCATAATTCTGGTAAGAACCATAGCCCTGTCCAGGATTATAAGGCCCTCCTCCGGGATGATTCGTATAAGATGGGTTGGGCGTCATTCCAGCAGGAATGTTCTGATAAGTATTATGAAAATCCCCCCCCCATCGGATTAGATCTGGGTTGGGGGTTTCCCAAAGTGTAAGACTGACCTCCTCCAGGTGGGAACCTACAAGATTGAAGTGGATTCATCATGCCAAAAGTATTGGTCATAATCGACACTGAAGACGTAGGGATATAGGGTGGAACTGGTCCGTTAGTTGGGTTGTTCCATCCATTCGTAGAAGGATTAGTGCCCCCAAGTCCAAGGCTCGCATTAGGGCCAGTAGCTAGGATGGCAGTCGAAAACTGTGAAGTGAAGTTAGGAATACCATAAGAAAATGGACTAGAAGCCATAGGGATGGACTGAACATTGTAACTCGATGACTGACCAAAACCCCCAAAAGGGTTTGAGGCAAGAGATGAAGCATTAACTATAGGCCGAGCCATAGTACCAGTATAAGCCTCTGGCACTGCAACTGTAGCGGCTGCAGGAGTCAAAGGGATGCCATTAACTATAGTGGGTATGGGAGTCGAAAAACTCCTAGTGTTCTGAAGACTAGACTCAGTACTCATCCTTGTGGAACCACAAGTCTGAAAGGTGGATGTGTGTGAACCACGCCTAAAAACTCTACGCCTTTTAGAAGGAAAGAACTCAAAAATCGATGGTAACTGTAACAAATGACGGGATTGGCGAGGAAGCTGGTCTGACTCCACAACAACTTATGACTCTACAAAATAAAATAAAAAATATCCTAAGGCCAACTAGTAGTCAAAGAGCATACCAAAAAGTCAAACGGCCAATATGCATGCAAACGGGCTAAAGTGGCTGAGTGGCCTCCCTCGCTAAAGAAGGTATGCCTCGTCCAAGAGGGACTTGAGACTCCCCGCTAAATTTTGGAGGTAACAAAATCAGTTATAGGGGCCCTCGTGGGCTTAACAACCAGTCGGTCAGATCCCCCTGGAGAGGTAATCCTCCATAAAGGTTGTGTGTTGTCCGACCCCTATCTGACCAAGGGTACAAGCAGAGTAACCCCTGCAAGTAACCTGTGAGATACCTAAGTCAAGCAACTAATAAACCACTGTATAATCGATGCACAGGCGATCAGTCGTAAGTCCGGATCACCGTATGGGCAAGGTAGCAAAGCTCAAAACCTTGAAAGTNTGTTCTGAAGACTAGACTCAATACTCATCCTTGTGGAACCACAAGTCTGAAAGGTGGATGTGTGTGTACCACGCCTAAAAACTCTACGCCCTTTAGAAGGAAAGAACTCGAAAATTGGTGGTACTGTAACAACTGATGGGACTGGCGAGGAAGCTGGTCTGACTCCACGATGACTTATGACTCTACAAAATAAAATAAAAAATATCCTAAGGCCAACTAGTAGTCAAAGAGCATACCAAAAAGTCAAACGRCCAATATGCATGCAAACGGGCTAAAGTGGYTGAGTGGCCTCCCTCGYTAAAGAAGGTATGCCTCGTCCAAGAGGGACTTGAGACTCCCTGCTAAAGTTTGGAGGTAACAAAATCAGTTATAGGGGCCCTCGTGGGCTTAACAACCAGTCGGTCAGATCCCCCCAGAGAGGTAATCCTCCATAAAGGCTGTGTGTTGTCCGACCCCTATCTGACCAAGGGTACAAGCAGAATAACCCCTGCAAGTAACCCGTGAGATACCTAAGTCAAGCAACTAATAAACCACTGTATAATCGATGCACAGGCGATCAGTCGTAAGTTCGGATCACCGTATGGGCAGGGTAGCAAAGCCCGAAACCTTGAAAGTACCGCCTCTCAGGGAGGTATGGGCACTAGCAAGATCCTCAGATACGAATAAATCCACAAAAATATCTCTGACGCTAGGCGAGTATCCAGGGGTTATCCCTTCAACTAACTTCGCGCGACCTCGTAATTAACTCCGGTGTGAGAGGAGCCTCCTGATCTTACCAAATATACAATGGACTTCTCAATTATACAATGGACTTCTCAAATCCTATTCCAAGGCACTAAATCCTAGACTAGTTTGTGCACCTTAAAAATTAAAATCGTGACTAACCAATTTTAATTTAAAGCGTAAATTTTATTGGTCGTGATTACTCAAAAAGGTATGGAAGTGAAACTCATGATATTATGACTCTGCAAGAAAATAAATATGAATATAATGCAAAGTCTATCTTTAACTTTTTCAATGAATGATATGCRTATAAAAACAGTGCAATTTTCAATTTCAACTCTACAATTGAAAAGTAAAATGCAATCTTTCATTAAATGCACTAAGCTAATGATAAGGATTCAAAAGACAAAAATTCCAAGCAATGTAAAATGCCTATTTTTTTGATAAGCAACCTGAGATATAAAATTATACTGTGTATAAAAGAAATAACTCAAGCAAAACATCAAGAAGTTAAGCAAACAACCCAGAGTACAAGGACTACGCCCAAAAATGAAAAACAAAGAGAAAGACTACGCCCAAAAATTCAACTCCAAATAGGTTTCCTGACGAGCCAGAGAATCTCAGTAGGCACTACAGAGACCTAAGAAGGCTCAACAATCATCAAATCCCACCCAACAATCACTAAACCAAGAAAACAAGCAAGGGAAAGTNATACTCATCCTTGTGGAACCACAAGTCTGAAAGGTGGATGTGTGTGTACCACACCTAAAAACTCTACACCCTTTAAAAGGAAAGAACTCGAAAATCGGTGGTAACTGTAACAATTCACGGGACTGGCAAGGAAGCTGGTCTGACTCCACGATGACTTATGACTCTACAAAATAAAATAAAAAATATCCTAAGGCCAGCTAGTAGTCAAAGAGCATACCAAAAAGTCAAACGGCCAATATGCATGCAAACGGGCCAAAGTGGCTGAGTGGCCTCCCTCGCTAAAGAAGGTATGCCTCGTCCAAGAGGGACTTGAGACTCCCCGCTAAAGTTTGGAGGTAACAAAATCAGTTATAGGGGCCCTCGTGGGCTTAACAACCAGTCGATCAGATTCCCCCGGAGAGGTAATCCTCCATAAAGGTTGTGTGTTGTCCGACCCCTATCTGACCAAGGGTACAAGCAGAATAACCCCTGCAAGTAACCTATGAGATACCTAAGTCAAGCAACTAATAAACCATTGTATAATCGATGCACAGGCGATCAGTCGTAAGTCCGGATCACCGTATGGGCAAGGTAGCAAAGCTCGAAACCTTGAAAGTACCGCCTCTCAGGGAGGTATGGGCACTAGCAAGATCCCCAAATACGAATAAATCCACAAAAAATATCTCTGATGCTAGGCGAGTATCCAGGGGTTATCCCTTCAACTAACTTCTCGCGACCTCGTAATTAACTCCGGTGTGAGCGGAGCCTTCTGATCTTACCAATTATACAATGGACTTCTCAACTCCCTGTCTCAGACACATATGTTGATTTAATTGCCTTGGAGAAATTTACTCAAAAAATCCTATTCCAAGGCACTAAATCCTAGACTAGTTTGTGCACCCTAAAAAATAAAATCGTGACTAACCAATTTTAATTTAAAGCTTAAATTTTATTGGTCGTGATTACTCAAAAAGGTATGGAAGTGAAACTCATGATATTATGACTCTGCAAGAAAAGAAATATGAATATAATGCAAAGTCTATCTCTAACTTTTTCAATGAATGATATGCGTATAAAAACAGTGCAATTTTCAATTTCAACTCTGCGATTCAGAAGTAAAATGCAATCTTTCATTAAATGCACTAAGCTAATGATAAGGATTCAAAAGACAAAAATGCCAAGCAATGTAAAATGCCTATTTTTTTGTATTTTCAATATACTAAAAAATAAAATGCATGGACTGATAAGCAACCTGAGATATAAAATTATACTGTGTATAAAAGAAATAACTCAAGCAAAACATCAAGAAGTTAAGCAAACAACCCAGAGTACGAGGACTACGCCCAAAAATGAAAAACAAAGAGAAAGACTACACCCAAAAATTCAACTCCAAATAGGTTTCCTGACGAGCCAGAGAATCTCAGCAGGCACTACAGAGACCTAAGAAGGCTCAACAATCATCAAATCCAACCCAACAATCACTAAACCAAGAAAACAAGCAAGGGAAAGTGGTATACACGACTATTCAGGAGAAAAGTGCGTATATACGCAACTTGCAGTGAGACAACACGTGTGTATATGCGACTATCAAGGCAAGAAGGGGAATACAAGATTTAAAACAAGGCCAAGCAAAAGAAAAAGGATAAAAACTTAGACCCTGAGTGAACAGAATATGTCAAGCAATGATACGACAAGAAACACAAAGGAACAAGAGAAATGCAAGAAGAAAAAGTAGTTCAACCCTTAGAAGGAAGATCTCT
>JZKD02S1724828.1:0-36888 GCA_000966675.3 Picea glauca
GAAGTTCAGGACCCGAAAAAACTGCTAAAAATAGTAAACTGTGCAAAAACTGAAAAACTGAAAGAATAAATGGTGGGGGTTCAAGTGGAATAGGTGGGTGGCCACCAATATCCACTTGGATTAGGCCTGGTCTTGGAACATGCTTCACAAGTGTCATCTTATTGGTCGTACGCTCATGACAATTTCGAAGAAGAAGTATTCACAGAAAATGTCTAAGACTGGGACGATGTGGTACAAAGGATGGTCGAACCAAAAATACCAAGTTCAAGGCCATGAGCATTGTTGAATAGGAGACAACAATAGAACAATCATCTCAAGAGGTTCCGATAGCCAGGGAATAAATTAGAGTGGCAAAGGCAATAGAGGTGCAGAACAGGGGATCATCTATGACACCAGAGGCACAGGAAAGGGGATTTCTCCTAATGGAACAGGAAAAGAGAGTAATCAATCAACTATGGAATGAACAAGACCTTGTATAAATGGAAAGGGTCCCTGTCAACAACCCAGTTGAAAACCAGGGAGGTCCAAGTGGCCCAGAGCTAATACAAATTAAAGAAATCCTCAAGCTAGATAACCTTGAAGTTACAATTCCACAAGTCGAATCACTAGGGGACGTTTCAGCTCAGCCAAAGATAGCAAGGAATAGCCAATTTCCATGAAGACACCCTCATGACACTGGCGATGTGAAAATATATGGAGATATGGTATGAGAAAGCACACCAAGTAGTGGAGAGGATCGATTACATCAGCATCATTCAACATGACCGAGACGCCGAAGAGAACAACATTCGGGTACTAAGGGATTGCAGCATCGATTACATAAAGAAGTCAACTGAATACTAGGTGAAAATGGTCCAAGAACCTCATCAGGAAATCCAAGAGAAATGGGTTGAGTGCAAAAAGAGTTGGACCAAGATCAACCAGGCGATGAGAGACATCGGCCTCCCAGAATTCAGCAAACCCGATGACTTTGTCGAATTGCATGACATGGTCAAATTACATGTCAAACAAGAATCATCATGGGCTGTGGAGAGAGAAAAGGTGGTGAAAATGGCATGAGTTAAAGTGCAAAAATTCATGGAACACCCAATGAGTACTTGGACCATGTTGCAGCAGTTAAGTGCCAAAGTAGTCAAGTATCAAGCACGGGTAGTAGAGATAAAGGAGATCCTTTCTACCCCAATGGACCAACACATATTCCTATAGGCCAACAAATGTAAGGATCTCTTGGTCCAATGGTAAGAGTACGAGAAGAGTCATCCACTCAAGTGAAACCATTTTGTGAATTTTAGAATACTCAGAGAGGAAAGCACCATGTGGCGATGTTTTGTTTTACTTAGCTTTGACTTTTGGATTTGTAAAGAACAATTTCGAAGGTACCTTAATTGAGAAGTCATGTTTAGGACCAGAGACAAAGTTTTATTTTTTTCATCAAAAGCATGTGTGATTGGATCTGAAGAAGAATTATTTCTTATTTCATCTCATGAATGGATGTTGTAATGAGTAAGAGCCTATGAATATTTTGATAAGTTATCTAATTCAATGTGTATAGTTCTTATCTCTAATGATGAAGAGTAAATCATTGTGTTAATATGTGATTGATGTTTAGAGTTAAGGAAACTATTTTTCTTACCCTCGTTTATTGCATGTATCTTTTCTTCTGATAATTGTATCTAAGTCAATAGTTGGAGCACCACCAGGTTCATGTATTAATACTAGACTTGTTGTAGGTGTAAGAATCATTGTTTGCATGTTTGAGTATGAGGGTTATCCCACAATCAACCTTCTTCAGTAGTTAAGGCCTTTCCCCTTTGTTACCCAGCTGGTTTATACCCGCATTTATCTTGTATCGGTCCCACCTATAAGATAAAATACAAAAAGAGAACGTTCGAACTGAAGGAGGAGTTTCAGCTTTAGATGGGGAGAGGGGAAAAGGATCAACATTTACTGGAGGATCATCTATTGAGGTGTTGATTTATGATTGTTGTGTTTATTCTTCTTGTTCACTAGAGCCTAAATACTCCTTAGAACTGTCCATCTTATGCTAAATTCTAGATTGGTCAAGAAATGAAGCATCCATCATTCTTCTGGCCTGGTCATCGCCTTCTAGGGGAATTGAAATCAGAGCTTTTAGAGAAGATGTTTCTTCTAGCTCTCCCTCCTCTGTGATTGGTATTGGGGTTATGAGAAAAACCCCTAAGATTTCCTCATCGTTGTATATGGTAATTAGGTCTATGAGGATGTTGGGTAGATTTGTCCCACTTTATATTCTTGTCTCCCCAAAATGCGTTATAGCAGCGATCAATGACCTTGTCTGTTGTGACATAATTCCTGGGTTTTCTGGATGAGAGGTCTCCTCCATTGGGGATGATTATGATCCATTTAGCTCCTCTCTGAGATTTATTGTGTTAGGCAGGGTGACCCTTATGGGTTCTAACAGTTGGAGATTGTTTTCTAACCTATGGATGACTCTTTGGTCTTCTTCTAACAACAACATCCCTCTCATTTGTGCCTATATGGCTTCTACTACTCTGTTCTCTTCCCTAACCCTGAGGAATTCTTGATTCATCTATTCTATCATTTCAACCTACTCATCCATTGTCATGGATTTAAATATTTTCATATTGGGGTTATCATTTCTCTGGAGAACCTCCTCCCAGTCTTGGGCACCTTCTGTAAATATTTCGTCTTCAAATTTATCATGGGAATATGACCAGCAGGAAGACACATGTGACGCGTGCTGAGGTACTAGGCCCTTTGGGTCATGCTTGTGAAATCGACCTGTGGAAAATATATACTCCAACTATATCAAGCCCTCTTGTTTTTCTTATGCAGTGTATTTCACCATGTAAAACCCTACATGAAATCCATGAGGTATGAATTCTCTCTTTTTGGCCTTCACCAGAATGGCATTATAACCTTGTAGAATGGTTTGATAATGGATTTCTCCCACCATGAGACTATCTGAGACATGAATGGGGAGTACATGTGGATTTCCAGTGGCCCCAAACACTCTGATGTAAGTGGTGGTTTCTTCCAAGTACCAATGGCCTACTTTGGAAATCATCTTCTTGGCTGATGTCATAAGCCTTATTCTTTCTTAAAAATGATAAAAAAAACTCAAGCTAAAAATTCATCACATATGAGAGCGTGAGATATCTTATACCCGTTCTCCCACAAAATGCTAAAATAGACATGAACGAGAGTTATTGATCTAGATCTCCATCCCAGTTGGCATTTACAAATCCATCTACATTTAATTTACCACTGTCACCTCCAGGTATTCCTTGGTAGCATACAACATAGATCTTCATGCCATGCAAATACTTGAATACTCTATTGACAGTTGTCCAGTGCTCCTTTATAGGTGTCAACATGTACCTACTCAACAATCCCACTGCATGGGCAATGTCTATTTGAGTACAGACCATTTCATAAATTAGAATACTAATAACACTTGCATAGGGAACACATGCCATGTCCTCTATTTATTCCTGTGTCTTTGGACACTATTCAACAGTTAGCCTCACTCCCATAGGAATTGGCACCTTCATCGATTTGCAATACTGCACATTTGTTTGTGCAAGCCAATTTTGGGAGAAAACCAAGGAAATTTTGAATATTTCAAGACAACGCTGGAAAATAGGGGAGCACACCAGAAATAGAGGAAAGGCAGTGCCAAAAACAAAGGAAAACCAATGCCGAGAAAAGCAGTTACAAAGTGGAAAAACTATTGTGGAGTAGTTGGAAAGTGGACATACATTGACTTTGAGAAAAGCTGGATCGTGGACCAGCCAATATTAAGTCAAGGAGAAAGTGGAAAAACCTAATCCACTTAGGGTTAGGGTTTTTGTAAGGAATTTTTCCCAATTTTGTATAAGTAGAATGTATTAGGACCATGAGAGGGTTGTTGTCTATGTATTTTTAAGATTGTAGTAGATCATTTTTTTGAGTAGGAGGTCTTGTTGAGAGAATTTTTTGATTTTTGGAGATCGTATGTAATGGTGGAATAATTGTATAGTGCGCAACACTAGACTTTGCATGAATATGAATAAAGAACCCAAGCGACAAATCTTTGTGGACATAGCCCAAGAGGGGGTGAACCACGATATATCTATGTCATGTGTATGAATGGTTACATTTCTTACTATTATATTTGAGTTAACAACTTTTATGATGAATATGTTAATTGATAAATCTTATATGACTACACACTAAGGATAGACTACTAAAATCGACATAAAAGTACTAAGTAAAGGAATGTCATAGCTAGTGTTTAGATCTAAATATTATGTTATACTAGACAAATACCTATCATTGAATACATGTTGCTATAATGGTTAATGAATTCATATTAGAATATTAATGTTATTGGTCTAAACTAGGATCTAATGAGGGTTTGAGGGATAACATAGACTAGATGCAATGCCTCTGAGAGAGAAACACATCCCATTCGAGGGTTGCATACATATGAGTCCTGAAACCACCCATTGAAGCCATCTCAGGTGAGACTGTGCAATGTACTTTGTGCATTGTGATTCCTTCTGGTATCAAGAAGGGTTGATGGTCTAAGGGTTGTTGGTAATCCTATAGTTAGAACCTGGGTCAGCCCATAAGTAACCAACAATGGTTCCATTGCTCGGTGGAACTCAAAATATTATATCGGGAGGGATGTATCACGCAGTATAGTGAAATATTTTAAGAAAGGGGATGTTTTTATGTTGGAACCCCATGAAAGAAGAGATTGAAAGATGGTTGATTGTTCAGGAACTAGATATTTCCCACAAATATAATAGAATCCCTAGGTTTAATCCAAGACAATACCTAGAAAGATATGCATTCATTGAAATACACGAGAGTTTCTTTAGTGATTTTACCACGCTATTGCAGGAGTGGATAACACAATTGAAATATACCCATCTAATGAATAGATTTATATCAATGGAGTGGACAGAAGAAAGTATCACATGGTTGAAAAGGGTAAACAACAAATTCACACACGCAGTAGATTTTTGGATAGACAACATTGTATTGGGGTATATCAATTCGTTTGCAGTAGATACATCAAAGTATTATAGTGTAGCAGAGAAGGATTTTATTAAGGGTCAAAGGGGAAGGTACATTAGTTCATCGTACACTTCGATCAAGAGATTATTGCATGATAAAGGGGTATTAACCATGGAATCAAACAACTAAACTACCATGAGTGCATAGGGGAGTTAGGGGAAACATTGAGGAAGGTATGATATCAAGGGGGAAATGGATAGAGGAGAGCACAGTAAAGAGAAATATCCCATTATGATGGATCAAGAAGAGATCCAAGAAAGTATGTATAAGTAAGGAATGACACACGGTGGAATACCCTACCAATATAATCTCAATAGGAAGAAAAGAGCAGTAGTCAAGAGGGAAGGGTTGGAGAGTGATGAGGAAGAGGTAGATTATCTTTGTGCTATAGAGCACATTGAAGAAATATTGTGCGCCACATATGAAATAAATACAAGAGGAGAGGGATATAATGAGGAAGTAGGTACCCCTGTCCAGATCTGAATCAATGTAGAACCGACAACCCCATGTAAAAACACATCATCAAAAAAATATTTTCTTAGAGAACAAGTGACCGACGCTCAGAAGAATCTAGGAGATCAGAATAGAAGTGAGGGTACAAGTGGAAGTACCAGCATCAGTAAAGATAATGGTACAAGTGGAAGCACCAGTAGCAATAGTAGTGGGAGTTCAAGTCTGAACAACAATACATAGATAGTAGTACCGCGCGGAGCAGGTACAACACTTTAGATAATGGCAGGCATAGATCCAATGATAATATTACCATAGTTTCATGGGGATGGATCAAAAGAATTAGAAAATCACCTATTCATGTGTAAGAGAATATGGGAAGCGGAAAGAATCACCGATGAGACAACAAAATTAGCACAACTATAAATAATGTTAAAAAACCACATGTTGGATTGGTATATGAGTCTTGCAGTAAACAATCCACAGGGTGCACCAGGAACAATAGCAGAGATCAAGCAAGCATTGATCATTGAGTTTCAGAGACCAAAATAAAAGGATCAGTTTATGAATGAGATGATTTAGGTTGGAAAGAAACTAAGAGAGTTTATATGGGACATCAATCAGAAGTTGAAGATATTGAAAGGTAAACTGAAGTATCTCATTTCTGACATGCAACACATATAGTTTTTTATAAATTCTCTATTACCACACTTTAAATATCCATTGAGATAGTAGAAATTTCAATCCCAGGAAGAAGAACTACAAGAAGCGATGTAGTTAGAGGAGAATCAGTATAAGAAAATAGATCCAACTATCGAGGAGTTGAAGGAAGACTTGAAAAACTTGACAGTGCAACTAAACTGGAATAAAATTAGGGAGAAAAGAGAAGCAGTGTGGTGTAACCTATGCAGATCAAAGGGACATCAAAATAATGATTGTTTGACATTTGCGTAGTACCTAGTAGTAGGTATTCCAAATAGATTTCCTATAGGAGGGCCTTGGTATGAAATATGCAAGACACATGGGCATGATGCTTATCACTGCCTTATGATGCATAAGTACAAGATAGAACCAGAGACTAATTTATGTAACTTTTGTAAGTCAGTGGGGCATGAAGACAAAAATTGTAGAAATCTAGAGTTAATGAAGGAAAGAACCTTAGATTCATATAAGATGCAGGCTGAGTT
The DNA here is from genome assembly GCA_000966675.3 of Picea glauca. Taxonomy (NCBI): domain Eukaryota; kingdom Viridiplantae; phylum Streptophyta; class Pinopsida; order Pinales; family Pinaceae; genus Picea; species Picea glauca. Next base: position 6,705 of record JZKD02S1724828.1, read on the forward strand.
GATGGTAGGACAAACTGTGCCACATTTTGGCAATGCCCAACAATTGCAAGCAATGCCATGGTTTCAAGAACCCCTGCAGTATAACCAGGCACCACAAAATCATCAAAATAACCTGGATCTATAGGGGAACATAGGAGGATCCAGAGGTAGAGGAAGAGGAAGAATGGGTAGAGGAAGAGGGCCTATTATCTACCATAATTGTCAACAACAAGGACATTGTGCTAGAGATTTTCCTCAACCAACAACAACATGTATGTACTGTCACGCAGTAGATCATGTGACAGAAGAGTGCCCAAAGTTAATGACAAAGATCCAGGAGAAGAGGAATACAAATAATCAGAATGTCCAGTGGATTGCTACAGAAATAAGGGATCCTAGGAGGAACAACAATATAGTGACTAGAGGAGGAGTGAAGAAAAGAGCAGATGTGCAGGATCAGAAGAAGGAATCTTAGTGTTGGATTCAAAAGAACACTCAGTCACAACAAAAGTTTGATGCAAACAATGAGAAGGAAACTTTCAAATAAGAAAAGAAGAATTTCCTGAAGGATAATGAAGCCTCCAAATATAACACTGCGTTGAGGTATGATACTCCTATTTTTATATGCCTCGGTCTTTGAATAATACTTACAAAGGAGAGAAAACAAAGAAAGTAAGTAACTTAAAGAATTTCCTGGAATCTTGCTTTAAATTACTTAATGGTAAGAATGCCATGGATTTGTTTAAAAGTATGCTTGATAAATATAACATACAGGAAGGTATAGGAACATAACCAAAGAAGATCAATAAGGTCCATAGAAATAAAAAAATTAGCAGAGAGTTTAGATTGAATGCAAATATACGAGACTTTAATATGGGAAATGTTATCCTAGACTTAGGATTAGATGTCAACATTTTTCCAAAGAAGACTTGGGAAGCAATGGGAGAACCTACTATAGGGTATTCCAATATCAGATTGAAGCTAGAAAACCAAAAGATAACAATTCCCATAGGTAGTTTGAAGAATACAAAAGTGGATCTAGATGGTGTGTGCACCACAACAGACTTTGAAGCGATGGATATGGTGGATGAGTCTATACCATTTTCAAAACTATTGGGAATTGATTAGGCCTTTGATAACCAATCCATAACTAATATAAATACTATAAATATGATATTTGAAGATGGGAACTTTAGGGTAGTAGCACCTTTAGATCCTTGATATTGTGACAAATATGTAGAACATGTTCTTGACAGTGTTCTAGAGGATGATGTGAACCAGTTGTGTAAAATGAATACGTGAGAGGAAATGTGAATCCAACTGTAGATGGAGTACTGAATTGGAGGAGTACCAATTATGACATGTCAGATTCAGGCATTGTAGCAGAAAAATAGAAGCAAATATTGCATGAAGTCTCTACTAGGAGGTGTGTTGGGCCCTTCATTTTTGGGATAAGGAATAGCACATTTTTTGACCGAGTATGATTTGCGAAAGCTTCAAAAGAAGCAAGACAACAGAGCAANGACCCGAAAAAACTGCTAAAAATAGTAAACTGTGCAAAAACTGAAAAACTGAAAGAAGCAATGGTGGGGGTTCAAGTGGAATAGGTGGGTGGCCACCAATATCCACTTGGATCAGGCCTGGTCTTGGAACATGCTTCACAAGTGTCATCTTATTGGTCATACGCTCATGACAATTTCGAAGAAGAAGTATTCACAGAAAATGTCTAAGACTGGGACGATGTGGTACAAAGCATGGTCGAACCAAAAATACCAAGTTCAAGGCCATGAGCATTGTTGAATAGGAGACAACAATAGAACAATCATCTCAAGAGGTTCTGATAGCCAGGGAATAAATTAGAGTGGCAAAGGCAATAGAGGTGCAGAACAAGGGATCATCTATGACACCGGAGGCACAGGAAAGGGGATTTCTCCTAATGGAACATGAAAAGAGAGTAATCAATCAACTATGGAATGAACAAGACCTTGTATAAATGGAAAGGGTCCCTGTCAACAACCCAGTTGAAAACCAGGGAGGTCCAAGTGGCCCATAGCTAATACAAATTAAAGAAATCCTCAAGCTAGATAACCCTGAAGTTACAATTCCACAAGTCGAATCACTAGGGGACGTTTCAGCTCAGCCAAAGATAGCAAGGAATATCCAATTTCCATGAAGACACCCTCATGACACTGGCGATGTGAAAAGATATGGAGATATGGTATGATAAAGCACACCAAGTAGTGGAGAGGATCGATTACATCAGCATCGTTCAACATGACCGAGACACCGAAGAGAACAACATTCGAGTACTAAGGGATTGCAGCATCGATTACATAAAGAAGTTATCTGAATACTAGGTGAAAATGGTCCAAGAACCTCATCAGGAAATCCAAGAGAAATGGGTTGAGTGCAAAAAGAGTTGGACCAAGATCAACCAGGCGATGAGAGACACCGGCCTCCCAGAATTCAGCAAACCCGATGACTTTGTCGAATTGCATGACATGGTCAAATTACATGTCAAACAAGAATCATCATGGGCTGTGGAGAGAGAAAAGGTGGTGAAAATGGCATGAGTTAAAGTGCAAAAATTCATGGAACACCCAATGAGTACTTGGACCATGTTGCAGCAGTTAAGTGCCAAAGTAGTCAAGTATCAAGCACGGGTAGTAGAGATAAAGGAGATCCTTTCTACCCCAATGGACCAACACATATTCCTATAGGCCAACAAATGTAAGGATCTCTTGGTCCAATGGTAAGAGTACGAGAAGAGTCATCCACTCAAGTGAAACCATTTTGTGAATTTTAGAATACTCAGAGAGGAAAGCACCATGTGGCGATGTTTTGTTTTACTTAGCTTTGACTTTTGGATTTGTAAAGAACAATTTCGAAGGTACCTTAATTGAGAAGTCATGTTTAGGACCAGAGACAAAGTTTTATTTTTTTCATCAAAAGCATGTGTGATTGGATCTGAAGAAGAATTATTTCTTATTTCATCTCATGAATGGATGTTGTAATGAGTAAGAGCCTATGAATATTTTGATAAGTTATCTAATTCAATGTGTATAGTTCTTATCTCTAATGATGAAGAGTAAATCATTGTGTTAATATGTGATTGATGTTTAGAGTTAAGGAAACTATTTTTCTTACCCTCGTTTATTGCATGTATCTTTTCTTCTGATAATTGTATCTAAGTCAATAGTTGGAGCACCACCAGGTTCATGTATTAATACTAGACTTGTTGTAGGTGTAAGAATCATTGTTTGCATGTTTGAGTATGAGGGTTATCCCACAATCAACCTTCTTCAGTAGTTAAGGCCTTTCCCCTTTGTTACCCAGCTGGTTTATACCCGCATTTATCTTGTATCGGTCCCACCTATAAGATAAAATACAAAAAGAGAACGTTCGAACTGAAGGAGGAGTTTCAGCTTTAGATGGGGAGAGGGGAAAAGGATCAACATTTACTGGAGGATCATCTATTGAGGTGTTGATTTATGATTGTTGTGTTTATTCTTCTTGTTCACTAGAGCCTAAATACTCCTTAGAACTGTCCATCTTATGCTAAATTCTAGATTGGTCAAGAAATGAAGCATCCATCATTCTTCTGGCCTGGTCATCGCCTTCTAGGGGAATTGAAATCAGAGCTTTTAGAGAAGATGTTTCTTCTAGCTCTCCCTCCTCTGTGATTGGTATTGGGGTTATGAGAAAAACCCCTAAGATTTCCTCATCGTTGTATATGGTAATTAGGTCTATGAGGATGTTGGGTAGATTTGTCCCACTTTATATTCTTGTCTCCCCAAAATGCGTTATAGCAGCGATCAATGACCTTGTCTGTTGTGACATAATTCCTGGGTTTTCTGGATGAGAGGTCTCCTCCATTGGGGATGATTATGATCCATTTAGCTCCTCTCTGAGATTTATTGTGTTAGGCAGGGTGACCCTTATGGGTTCTAACAGTTGGAGATTGTTTTCTAACCTATGGATGACTCTTTGGTCTTCTTCTAACAACAACATCCCTCTCATTTGTGCCTATATGGCTTCTACTACTCTGTTCTCTTCCCTAACCCTGAGGAATTCTTGATTCATCTATTCTATCATTTCAACCTACTCATCCATTGTCATGGATTTAAATATTTTCATATTGGGGTTATCATTTCTCTGGAGAACCTCCTCCCAGTCTTGGGCACCTTCTGTAAATATTTCGTCTTCAAATTTATCATGGGAATATGACCAGCAGGAAGACACATGTGACGCGTGCTGAGGTACTAGGCCCTTTGGGTCATGCTTGTGAAATCGACCTGTGGAAAATATATACTCCAACTATATCAAGCCCTCTTGTTTTTCTTATGCAGTGTATTTCACCATGTAAAACCCTACATGAAATCCATGAGGTATGAATTCTCTCTTTTTGGCCTTCACCAGAATGGCATTATAACCTTGTAGAATGGTTTGATAATGGATTTCTCCCACCATGAGACTATCTGAGACATGAATGGGGAGTACATGTGGATTTCCAGTGGCCCCAAACACTCTGATGTAAGTGGTGGTTTCTTCCAAGTACCAATGGCCTACTTTGGAAATCATCTTCTTGGCTGATGTCATAAGCCTTATTCTTTCTTAAAAATGATAAAAAAAACTCAAGCTAAAAATTCATCACATATGAGAGCGTGAGATATCTTATACCCGTTCTCCCACAAAATGCTAAAATAGACATGAACGAGAGTTATTGATCTAGATCTCCATCCCAGTTGGCATTTACAAATCCATCTACATTTAATTTACCACTGTCACCTCCAGGTATTCCTTGGTAGCATACAACATAGATCTTCATGCCATGCAAATACTTGAATACTCTATTGACAGTTGTCCAGTGCTCCTTTATAGGTGTCAACATGTACCTACTCAACAATCCCACTGCATGGGCAATGTCTATTTGAGTACAGACCATTTCATAAATTAGAATACTAATAACACTTGCATAGGGAACACATGCCATGTCCTCTATTTATTCCTGTGTCTTTGGACACTATTCAACAGTTAGCCTCACTCCCATAGGAATTGGCACCTTCATCGATTTGCAATACTGCACATTTGTTTGTGCAAGCCAATTTTGGGAGAAAACCAAGGAAATTTTGAATATTTCAAGACAACGCTGGAAAATAGGGGAGCACACCAGAAATAGAGGAAAGGCAGTGCCAAAAACAAAGGAAAACCAATGCCGAGAAAAGCAGTTACAAAGTGGAAAAACTATTGTGGAGTAGTTGGAAAGTGGACATACATTGACTTTGAGAAAAGCTGGATCGTGGACCAGCCAATATTAAGTCAAGGAGAAAGTGGAAAAACCTAATCCACTTAGGGTTAGGGTTTTTGTAAGGAATTTTTCCCAATTTTGTATAAGTAGAATGTATTAGGACCATGAGAGGGTTGTTGTCTATGTATTTTTAAGATTGTAGTAGATCATTTTTTTGAGTAGGAGGTCTTGTTGAGAGAATTTTTTGATTTTTGGAGATCGTATGTAATGGTGGAATAATTGTATAGTGCGCAACACTAGACTTTGCATGAATATGAATAAAGAACCCAAGCGACAAATCTTTGTGGACATAGCCCAAGAGGGGGTGAACCACGATATATCTATGTCATGTGTATGAATGGTTACATTTCTTACTATTATATTTGAGTTAACAACTTTTATGATGAATATGTTAATTGATAAATCTTATATGACTACACACTAAGGATAGACTACTAAAATCGACATAAAAGTACTAAGTAAAGGAATGTCATAGCTAGTGTTTAGATCTAAATATTATGTTATACTAGACAAATACCTATCATTGAATACATGTTGCTATAATGGTTAATGAATTCATATTAGAATATTAATGTTATTGGTCTAAACTAGGATCTAATGAGGGTTTGAGGGATAACATAGACTAGATGCAATGCCTCTGAGAGAGAAACACATCCCATTCGAGGGTTGCATACATATGAGTCCTGAAACCACCCATTGAAGCCATCTCAGGTGAGACTGTGCAATGTACTTTGTGCATTGTGATTCCTTCTGGTATCAAGAAGGGTTGATGGTCTAAGGGTTGTTGGTAATCCTATAGTTAGAACCTGGGTCAGCCCATAAGTAACCAACAATGGTTCCATTGCTCGGTGGAACTCAAAATATTATATCGGGAGGGATGTATCACGCAGTATAGTGAAATATTTTAAGAAAGGGGATGTTTTTATGTTGGAACCCCATGAAAGAAGAGATTGAAAGATGGTTGATTGTTCAGGAACTAGATATTTCCCACAAATATAATAGAATCCCTAGGTTTAATCCAAGACAATACCTAGAAAGATATGCATTCATTGAAATACACGAGAGTTTCTTTAGTGATTTTACCACGCTATTGCAGGAGTGGATAACACAATTGAAATATACCCATCTAATGAATAGATTTATATCAATGGAGTGGACAGAAGAAAGTATCACATGGTTGAAAAGGGTAAACAACAAATTCACACACGCAGTAGATTTTTGGATAGACAACATTGTATTGGGGTATATCAATTCGTTTGCAGTAGATACATCAAAGTATTATAGTGTAGCAGAGAAGGATTTTATTAAGGGTCAAAGGGGAAGGTACATTAGTTCATCGTACACTTCGATCAAGAGATTATTGCATGATAAAGGGGTATTAACCATGGAATCAAACAACTAAACTACCATGAGTGCATAGGGGAGTTAGGGGAAACATTGAGGAAGGTATGATATCAAGGGGGAAATGGATAGAGGAGAGCACAGTAAAGAGAAATATCCCATTATGATGGATCAAGAAGAGATCCAAGAAAGTATGTATAAGTAAGGAATGACACACGGTGGAATACCCTACCAATATAATCTCAATAGGAAGAAAAGAGCAGTAGTCAAGAGGGAAGGGTTGGAGAGTGATGAGGAAGAGGTAGATTATCTTTGTGCTATAGAGCACATTGAAGAAATATTGTGCGCCACATATGAAATAAATACAAGAGGAGAGGGATATAATGAGGAAGTAGGTACCCCTGTCCAGATCTGAATCAATGTAGAACCGACAACCCCATGTAAAAACACATCATCAAAAAAATATTTTCTTAGAGAACAAGTGACCGACGCTCAGAAGAATCTAGGAGATCAGAATAGAAGTGAGGGTACAAGTGGAAGTACCAGCATCAGTAAAGATAATGGTACAAGTGGAAGCACCAGTAGCAATAGTAGTGGGAGTTCAAGTCTGAACAACAATACATAGATAGTAGTACCGCGCGGAGCAGGTACAACACTTTAGATAATGGCAGGCATAGATCCAATGATAATATTACCATAGTTTCATGGGGATGGATCAAAAGAATTAGAAAATCACCTATTCATGTGTAAGAGAATATGGGAAGCGGAAAGAATCACCGATGAGACAACAAAATTAGCACAACTATAAATAATGTTAAAAAACCACATGTTGGATTGGTATATGAGTCTTGCAGTAAACAATCCACAGGGTGCACCAGGAACAATAGCAGAGATCAAGCAAGCATTGATCATTGAGTTTCAGAGACCAAAATAAAAGGATCAGTTTATGAATGAGATGATTTAGGTTGGAAAGAAACTAAGAGAGTTTATATGGGACATCAATCAGAAGTTGAAGATATTGAAAGGTAAACTGAAGTATCTCATTTCTGACATGCAACACATATAGTTTTTTATAAATTCTCTATTACCACACTTTAAATATCCATTGAGATAGTAGAAATTTCAATCCCAGGAAGAAGAACTACAAGAAGCGATGTAGTTAGAGGAGAATCAGTATAAGAAAATAGATCCAACTATCGAGGAGTTGAAGGAAGACTTGAAAAACTTGACAGTGCAACTAAACTGGAATAAAATTAGGGAGAAAAGAGAAGCAGTGTGGTGTAACCTATGCAGATCAAAGGGACATCAAAATAATGATTGTTTGACATTTGCGTAGTACCTAGTAGTAGGTATTCCAAATAGATTTCCTATAGGAGGGCCTTGGTATGAAATATGCAAGACACATGGGCATGATGCTTATCACTGCCTTATGATGCATAAGTACAAGATAGAACCAGAGACTAATTTATGTAACTTTTGTAAGTCAGTGGGGCATGAAGACAAAAATTGTAGAAATCTAGAGTTAATGAAGGAAAGAACCTTAGATTCATATAAGATGCAGGCTGAGTTGATGGTAGGACAAACTGTGCCACATTTTGGCAATGCCCAACAATTGCAAGCAATGCCATGGTTTCAAGAACCCCTGCAGTATAACCAGGCACCACAAAATCATCAAAATAACCTGGATCTATAGGGGAACATAGGAGGATCCAGAGGTAGAGGAAGAGGAAGAATGGGTAGAGGAAGAGGGCCTATTATCTACCATAATTGTCAACAACAAGGACATTGTGCTAGAGATTTTCCTCAACCAACAACAACATGTATGTACTGTCACGCAGTAGATCATGTGACAGAAGAGTGCCCAAAGTTAATGACAAAGATCCAGGAGAAGAGGAATACAAATAATCAGAATGTCCAGTGGATTGCTACAGAAATAAGGGATCCTAGGAGGAACAACAATATAGTGACTAGAGGAGGAGTGAAGAAAAGAGCAGATGTGCAGGATCAGAAGAAGGAATCTTAGTGTTGGATTCAAAAGAACACTCAGTCACAACAAAAGTTTGATGCAAACAATGAGAAGGAAACTTTCAAATAAGAAAAGAAGAATTTCCTGAAGGATAATGAAGCCTCCAAATATAACACTGCGTTGAGGTATGATACTCCTATTTTTATATGCCTCGGTCTTTGAATAATACTTACAAAGGAGAGAAAACAAAGAAAGTAAGTAACTTAAAGAATTTCCTGGAATCTTGCTTTAAATTACTTAATGGTAAGAATGCCATGGATTTGTTTAAAAGTATGCTTGATAAATATAACATACAGGAAGGTATAGGAACATAACCAAAGAAGATCAATAAGGTCCATAGAAATAAAAAAATTAGCAGAGAGTTTAGATTGAATGCAAATATACGAGACTTTAATATGGGAAATGTTATCCTAGACTTAGGATTAGATGTCAACATTTTTCCAAAGAAGACTTGGGAAGCAATGGGAGAACCTACTATAGGGTATTCCAATATCAGATTGAAGCTAGAAAACCAAAAGATAACAATTCCCATAGGTAGTTTGAAGAATACAAAAGTGGATCTAGATGGTGTGTGCACCACAACAGACTTTGAAGCGATGGATATGGTGGATGAGTCTATACCATTTTCAAAACTATTGGGAATTGATTAGGCCTTTGATAACCAATCCATAACTAATATAAATACTATAAATATGATATTTGAAGATGGGAACTTTAGGGTAGTAGCACCTTTAGATCCTTGATATTGTGACAAATATGTAGAACATGTTCTTGACAGTGTTCTAGAGGATGATGTGAACCAGTTGTGTAAAATGAATACGTGAGAGGAAATGTGAATCCAACTGTAGATGGAGTACTGAATTGGAGGAGTACCAATTATGACATGTCAGATTCAGGCATTGTAGCAGAAAAATAGAAGCAAATATTGCATGAAGTCTCTACTAGGAGGTGTGTTGGGCCCTTCATTTTTGGGATAAGGAATAGCACATTTTTTGACCGAGTATGATTTGCGAAAGCTTCAAAAGAAGCAAGACAACAGAGCAAKAAAGAGAAACAAAAATCAGTTGTKAAATATAGCACAATGCTAGCTAAGAAAAAATGGTTGCAACATAACAAGAAAACATTCAAGACAAGACAAAAGACATAACCTAGCTTATATATAGGGATGAACATGATTGTAAAAGGGTTAGATATAGGTTCAGATGAAATGTGATAGAGTTCATCCTAATCTTTCCCTCTCTATTAGGTTGCTATCAGCCAGGTCAAGAAAAGGTCTTAGTCTGTAATGTTGTATGTATGCCTTTTGAGAGTTAGAGCTCTGCAACTTGAGTCTAGAGCCAAGAGTCTATAATAGAGAACTACTATATGGTTATGAGATTGTAAATGAAGGAAGATTCTGAAGATAATATAAGGACAGACCTAAATTTTCAAAATATGTTATGTCTTCTTATGTTTTACTCATGCAGTACAATATTTATTTATGGTTTATAAGTTACTCATGATGGTTCTATGTTTAAATTCATTTCTGCAACTTAAGTAGGTTCAATTCTTGCACACAGAAGATCCAGATTTGTTCAATAGGTATATGTCTTTCACAAGGTCGGGATGAGTCCTGAAGGTTCTGTGAATCCCCCTAAGTCTTTTTTTTACCCTTCTCTATCTATTTTTCTCAGCAACACTTTGGGTGAGACTTCTTCTCTTCAAAGGATATGAAAATGCCAACGCTCTAGACTACTTGGTGCCTTTTGTTGGTAACCTGAGAAGGACCTTGGTCTGATCAAACTTGCACCAACAAAATGGTTACGCTGTCAAGACCTGCGTTAAAAGGGAACCTGTAGGGAATATGCTTCCACAGATTCACATATATAGCATTGACCAATGGTGGGAAAAAAACTGTGACAACTTCATATGGAAAGAAACGAAACTGAGGGGAAAATTGGTGGAAGATACTCGTGAAATAGTCTTTTACTTAGAAATATCAAGCGACTAGTATGATATTTTATGGGTTAAGTTCCTGGAAGAACTTTTCCACTGGTTAAAGAGGCTCCAAGAAGCTCTAGAGTTCTAAGAACAAGTCAAGAGGATTTGTACATGGTACACATAAAATATTGTAGCACTCCATCAGTTGGATTGTCCAGTCACGCGAGTGGTTGATTTCTGGGTCAATACCACATTATAAGGATATATTATCGAGTTTGCGGTTGAGAACCACCAATATTTTCCTTGTGCAGAGGCAATTTTCAATAAAGACACAAGGGGAAGACTGATGAGAGATATCCCCCTATGGATTAAAGTTTTCTTGATGGAAGAGGGGATGTTGACTATGTCCCTCACTGAGATGGCAGCGTAAACACCCTCTCTTGGGGTGGGGCGAGGCTGGGATAGATTCATGGCCTGAGAGAGGGGAAGGGTTCTTTGACAAATGGGGGGGGGGGAATGAGAAATGGACTCAAGAGACGAGGGAGCCTTGAATAGAACTGCCATAGTTGAGAAGTTGTGGTGCGGCAATATCAAGAAATAAACAAGACAATATGAGAAGTTGAGGAAAGATAGATAGAAGATTTGTAGACGATGAGAAGACAGGAAAGACTGGACTATCATATATTAAGTGATAGAGAAGTGTAGAGATAAAGAATTCCCTGAGATGTTGGACAACAAGGAGAAGGTGTAGACGTAAGAGAGGAAGAATCCAACATGAATCTTGAAGAAGAAAGAGAAGATGCATCCCCGACGATAGGAGAGATCCAGAATTTGGCTGAGGAGATAATTTCAGTGGAAGAAAATAAGACCCCCCAGATCAAAGAAAACCACCCCGAAGCCAGTGGTTCCAGCCCCAAATCGCCCATACCCCAAGTATCTTCTATACAAGTGGTAAGCTCGATAATACCTTCTCATGCTAGATTTTTTCCAACGCAATTAGTTAGTCAGTCACAGCCAAGAAGTGTGAGTACAGGGAGGATATTGGGATCCCGTGGTAGATCACAAGAAGGATTGTTAGTTTTTATGTTGATAAAAAAAAAAATATCAACAATGACTGGTCATGAAGGAGGTTCGATTGCCCGATACCCATAATTTTGGGGTAAGTGAGATGAAGATATTGAGCAACACTGGTTCTTGTGTGAAGCCATTTGGAGATCCAGAGGGACTCCGAATGCAAATAAGTTGGTTGAGTTCCAGACTACCTTGATAGGTCAGGCTCTCAAGTGGTAAATGAAGATAGTTGAGCCAGGGGTGACAGGAATGCAAGGTCAACAATTCACACTTGGCCATGTACGGACAAGGTTCATAGCAGAGTTCAAACTACCTCAGTCTAAACAATAGGCTATGTCTGGGTTGCAGGAGATCCAACAACGGGAAGGTGAATCAGCCTGGGAATATATCTAGAAGTTTAAAGATGCTATAGGAAGGTTATCACATCCAATCCATGAGGAACATCAAAGGGAATGGTATATCTAGGGATTTCTACCTTTGACCTAGATTGTGCTAACACAACAACGGGTAGCCACCTTAACAGATGCGTTGGAAAAATCGATGAATATTGAAGCCATAGTGGGATACCCTAGGAGCACAAGAGTGAACAGGCCCCCAACAGATGCAAACTTGGTGAAACTACAATGGAAAATATGGTTTATAAGTTCCTCATGATGGTTATGTGTTTAAAGTATTTTCTACAACTTAAGTAGGTTCGATTCTTGCACACATAATATCCAGATCTATTCAATAGGTAGATGTCTTACACAAGATCAGGATGAGTCTTGAAGGTTCTATGAATCCCCCTAATCTTTTCCTTAATGTTACCTATCTATTTGTCTTAGGAGTGGTTCAGGTGAGACTTATTCTCTTCGAAGGAGATAAAAATGCCAGCACTCTAGACTACTCGGTGCCTTTTGTTGGTAACCTGAGAAGGACCCTGGTCTAATCAAACTTACGCCAACAAGGTGTGCCATAATTACATTTTTAGTAAGATGGGTTGGGATAGAAGTAAGATAGTTTTCTGGATTTACTGAAGAGGACGATCTAGAAAACTTCTTGACAAAGTTTGAATCATATTTTTTGGATAGTCAAAGATTATTAGTGTTTTATATAGCACTGAGGGACAAACCTGCACGATGGTGGGGTGCACATAAGAATGTAATTCAGGACTGGTATCAGTGCAAGCAGCTGATGCGCATAAGATTTGGTAGGAGACAATAGGATAGACCCTTACCAAAGTATGATGGAAAAGGGAACCCAAGACATCACATAAATGATTGTGTCATTTGATGCAGGAGCATCACTCTACCTCATTACGAGGAAGTTGATTAGCATGAGTGGTGTGCATTGAAGGAAGGGAGAGGTGTCGCCCTCTCATTTTTCATTCGAGAATCTAAATCATGATTAAGGAAATTAATGCTGACAGGTTGATATATCCAAGTTGTTCCTTCGCAAAAGCTATAGATGAGGTCGCCATTAAGTGGTTTCCGGTAGGAGGGATCTGCATCCAATTTGTATCATATTTTCATCATTGTAATCTTCCCATTAGACAAGTATTTTGAATGGTGATTAGACACCATTAGCTTAGCTTGGAGGGAATCTCATCGATCCCCTCTTGTATAAAATCTTATATTATTTCCAGTAGAGAGTACATCACAGATCGAGATAGGAGATAGATAGTTGAGGAAGAGTCAAGACTCAGTTCTAGTCCAGACTCACATATTGTAATGGACATTCCACCATTAATAGAAAGTAACAGATTTTCCTGTTTGCCAATTTCTATGTAATGGATATCTAGTTATGAATGTCACACATAAGCGTGTATGTTGTATATGTATGTTAGAAAACGTCTACATCGATAAAATTATAATCTTATATCTGTGAGTGTTGGATTAAGTCATGTTCTCAAGGCTAAGTGCAAGGAGTGTGTGACAGAGGGTGCAAAGTCTGTGAGCCGACGCAAGAAGTGTGTATCTGAACTTATTCGAGTCATAAGAGAACCTGGCAAGAGGGCACACCAGGATAATTCATAGACTCAGAGGGAAATTTCAAGGTGGTTGGGTAACTTGGAAAGAAAGACTGTGTGGGAGGAAGAACAATGTAGAGTTATTGAATACTCTGTAAGAATCTACTAGGAAGGAATAGAGAAAGTATGAGTGCATACAGGAGAAACACTTTCTGAAGTGTTGGAAGCATTRAGAAAACCCCAGGGTTGTTGAACACTTCGAGGAAGGAAGGATTTGCAAGAGTGCATCAACAAAGGRAATGATATGCATTAAGACTTCTAGAAGGGATAARGGAGAATCCGTCAAAAGGCTTAGCCAAGTTCAAGGAGTRCGTCAGGGACACAAWTTTTTTATCTTACAAGCTCAGGAGGAAGAGAKTTAAGTTTCCAAGAGGGAACCATAAAKTCCAGTGAAGGATGTAGAGGAACTGAGAACCTTGAAGGTTTCAAGCCTAGAAAAATCTCAGAAGGAGCATCRCAGGACTTTATAAGGAGTGCAGAGGAAAGTTCAAGAACATTCTAAGTCTAAAGAAAAAAATGTGCTAAGTGTGAAAGAATTTCGAGGACTTGCCAAAKTCCCGAAGACTGTAAAATCATCCATCGTCGRGAGGAGACAGGTGGCAAGATATCGGAAGATCCGGGAGTTGGAGCTCTAGGAGGTTTTCCAAKAGAAAACATATATCTTCGCGAAGCCATAAAGAGTGGTTCGAATCYAGATTGTTGGATCTGGAAGGGATGCTTGGAGGTGATCCATGGATTCAKAGKAATAGTAYTTCAGGAAATATCCAAGGAGGATATCGAGAGACTCCCGAAGGACAAAGTCCTAATAGATCATAGTCATCGATCGAAAGGAGGAATGKGGACTATTGATCCTCGYACCATTTTATTTTTCTGATTCAGAGTTYGGGAATATAAGAGTTGGTTGTYGTGGAAAGATTCRAAGCCCRAAGCCCAAAGMTCTTTGTGTGGTTGAGCCCCGGGACACAGCCTGAGGTCACGTGATAGCAAGGGMCTAACATGGAGTTTCGACTGTCACYGTCAAMTTTCTTCAAAGGGACAAGAAGAGAACCATGGARTTAAGAAGACCCACACTTTGAGGGAAGAGAGACATGTGTTAGAGTTTTTCGAGTTCCAGCARGGAGKTGAAGAGTCAATGTGAATCAGGTTTTCGAAAATGATCCTAGACTRGGAGGTCATGCAGCCCCGAAGGAGAGGTGGGGCCTGCACCAAGTGGTAGYAGAGCATAATTGTATTCTTATCTAGGGAGAAGGAGATAAAGAATATACTCTGATACCAAGTGGTATCAGAGTGAATACATAATTGACTTATGTATATAAAGGAGGCARTATGGCTACATCAAGTAGAGTTAGAGTGCATAATTAATTTCTGTAGGCAAGGGAGACAGAGTGMGATACTCTATAGAACTRTTGCAAGGTGTGMAATAGATGTTAAACATCCAGGTGGGATGTAGGTGAAGAAATATTTCCTTTGGAGGTCATGAGCGTGGTCGAGGAGAAGTATGCCCATAGAAAATCAAAGYAGATATGGACAAGGAGCTCAGTGAAATCYGAGCCAAGATGGAGACGCTAGMATTTAAGATGTAGCAGGAAGAAAAGGYGCATTGGAGATACAAGTGGCCTTTGAAAAGGACAAATAAGTGGCATGTTCATAATTTGTTGGTCAGAGGGAAGTAACAGATGTTAAAACGRTGGTTGAGATATGTCACAAACCTCAATGGAGAGGGAAAGAGATCTCAGAGAYGTGTCGTAGGTTTACAAGTGGGAAATATGAAGGGATCAGTTGATCTCATAAACTGGCAGGAGGGCAGAGGAGACATCCTGAATTTCCAAGTGGGAAATGGAAAAGAGATGAGATCAGCTGATAGTTCATGTCAGCAAAGGGTGTTGAAAGATGGAGAGGAGGAGGAAGAAAGGCCTCATCCATATAAATATTCATTTGAAACTTCAATCCATGTGAATGAATATGATGACAAGTTGGAAAATTTCATCACATAGAAGAAGGATTAGGGGAGCATTCTGGTCATTGTAGGAGTTGATATATTCCTTCCAAGTAGCCAAGGAGAGGTTGGCACAGGTGTTGTAGATGCAACAGAAGGACATCAAAATGAGACTATCATGGAGGAGGAGGAGTGGATACTAAGGTTCGTCCCAACAGAGAAGGAGAACCTAGTTAAGTTACTCACTCAGTGGGAGATGTATTTAAAGGCACTAGAGGATTGGTTGGACAGTTCAGAACCAGAAGGTGGCTACCATGAGATAGCCATGCCAGAGGAGACTTACCAACATGAGTTGTAGCTAGAGGAAGATGGAATGGAACCAACCAAAGAATTGACAGGAGTTAGTCTATTAGAGGAGGTATTTGAACAACAATTCAGTGGTGAGACTGCAAAATTGGAGTCTGCAGTAGAGTGGCCAGTCAACGTCATAAGGGATGAAAGCAACATGGGATATCTGGATTATACACCCATGGAACAGCTTGAAGAGTTTTAGCTGATGAAGTTTAACCAACAGATGGATCAGCTGGAAGAATCCGTAGAGGAGATAAGGAGGTTGATGTTGAGGTAAGCATAATAAGCGGTTAGAAAGGAGAATCTAGACAAAAAGGAACCTAGATGAGCAACATGGAATATACAGAAGCAACAATAGAAGAAAAGAAGAGGAGTAGAAGAACAACTCCAGGAGAAAGATTGGGATCTAGGAGGATTTCAACAAAGCTAGGAAGCTCATGATTTTTTGTAGTCATGGAGTATGATTTAGGAGCATCACTCTACCTCAGCACGCACCAGTTGATTATCATGAGTGATGTGCATTAAAGGAAGGGAGAGGTTTTTCCCTCTCATTTTTCCTTCAAGAATCTAAATCATGATTAAGGAAATTAATTATGATAGGTTGATAGAGCCAAGTTGTGCCTTCTCACAATATGTAGATGAGGTCACCATTAAGTGGTTGATGGTAGGAGGGATATGCATCTGATTCATATCATATTTCCATCATTCTAATCTGCCCATTAAATAGGCATTTTGAATGGTGATTAGACACCAATAGATTAGCTTAGAGGGAAGCTCATTGAGTGCCTCTTGTATAAACTCTTGTATTGTTTCTAGTGGAGAATACATCACAGATAGAGATAGGAGACAGATAGTTGAGGAAGAGTCGAGACTCGGTTGTAGTCCGAACTCACATAATGTCATGGACATTCTACCATTAATAGAAAGTAACAAATTTTCCTATTTTCCAATTTTTGTCTAATGGATATCTGGTTATGAATGCCATACGTATTCGTGTATGATGTAGATGTATGTTAGAAATTGTCCATGGGGATAGAATTATAATATTCTATCTGTGAGTGTGTTGGATTAAGTCTGGTTATCAAGGCTAAGTGAAAGGAGTGTGCAATAGAGGGTGGAAACTTTGTGATTTGATGCAAGGAGTGTGTATCTGAACTCAGTCGAATCAAAATAGAAGCTGCAAGGAGGGAACACTAGGATAATTCACAGACTCAGAGGGAAATTTCAAGGTGGTTAGGTACATTTGAAAGAAAGAATGTGTTGGACAACTGAGAAGGGGCGGTGAATTAGTTGTTACTGTGCTTAAACAATTATGCTTATTTTAAACTCTTTACAGAGAACTCAATGCTAATCACAATAATGTAGGGATCTAATCGATAGAACATTCAACATCAATCACACACATGAAATATACAGAGACAAATATTTCCTGAGGAAACCCCTAAAGGGTAAAAACCTCTTCTTCTTGATATGATAACTAATATTTATTTTCTATACATTATCTTTCTTATGAGAACCAACTCATTGTGATGCTACCACCTCTATTTTTCAAGCTGCAACGTGCTGAGAGAACCAACTCTCTAGTTTCTCTAGCACCCACTAGAAGGAAGCACCAACTCCCTAGTTTCTCTAGAACCCACTAGAAGGAAGCACCAACTCCCTAAGTGTTCCAGCACGAACTGGATGGAAGCACCAACTTCGAATCACACGGGCACTGACCTGTATAACAAAGAACAATAGTTATCCCTTGCACCACCCTACCACCCTAGTTTTTATGGCTGCAACCAGATGCAAGCTACAAATACCTGTGTTCAAGCACCCACTTGAAACTCTGGGGACACCAATCCTCCCTAGCACCTCTCAACCACCCTGAAATATAAATATTTTCCTTTTACAAATTTATCACAGTGATACAACATTTATCTATGGCTTACCAGTCTCATCATTGTTCTTCTACATTTCTCTACTCTTCCTACATCAGTGTTTATCTCCTCGTGTCTATTGCGCTTTCTGTTCTTCTCTCATATATGCATTTTTGTTCCTTTCTTCTTTTGCGCTTCATATATTACACACCGCATGATTCTACCCAATTGAATCACACTCAACAACTTCCATCATCTATTCTATGTTCTGCATTTTATACTCTTTGTGCACCTTCTGCATCCTTCATGCGTAGTACCTTTGCATGCTCTTCCCTGCGTCATTGTTATGCCCTATAGGTTGTTCACTGCAGCTCTTCCTTACTTCTACATAGATACACAATAGAATCACTTCACTTCTCTATTCTGCATTCATTTTTCACATCGAGTCATATCCTGATCATCATGGCAACTCTTCGTCTTCTTTGGCGGTTCTATTGCCTGTTAGTTCATCATCAGTGCCCGTTATGATGAGATTCCTTAGATTCTTTGGAAGTTGAGACTCTACGTCTTCTCTATCATTTACATCCATTCAATTATGGATTCTTTGGATTCTAACCCCTTCCTTCGCGTGACCATAGGTGGTGACCAAGTGCTTATTCAAAAGGGGCTTCCCGATTTCTGTCTAGTGAGCACTGGCTCGATTTCACGATATGACCTTGGGATATGAGATTCATGTGACCAAGAGATTGTGGGCGCATCCAAAGGTGGTTTATACCAAACTAATTTTTTCACCACAATTCACCATGAGCCTCCATGCATCCTTTCTCCAAAACCATGGTTTCAATTGTGGCCCGCTCATGAAAATTTAAGGCTCGAGCATGTTCTATCCCTACAATGGAGCACGACCATATATCTCATGATATTGATGGTGCTCTTGAATGTATGGTTCATATCTATCCTCTCGAGTACACAGACCAGATCTCTCCTTCCTCCATCAATGGTTGAGGTTTCCTTCGTGATCCGGGCTCCGGGAGTTTCAACTCTCAAGCCTTGTTGTTGTTGATTGGATATCTTCCGGAATGGAAGATCTGCTGACATCTGTCCTCTTCAATCAACGATTATTCCTTCATTCCTTTAGCCATGTGCGATCCTTAGTCTCAGCGATAAGATGACACATGTCCCTTGAAACCAATGGACAAGATTGATTTCATGATTCATGCTAGGGGAGTTTCAAAACTCAAATTCTCGTTTGCTCCCGGACCATTTCACCCAGATTCAATGATCCAATGACACGTGTCCCTCTTGGATCAACTGTCGACATCTCCTTTGTGTCTCTAGACTTCGGAGATTTCAATTCTCAAACTCACATTCATCCTTCCTTTTATTTTTCCCGGAAATGATAATCCACTGACGTGTGTCCTCTTAAATCCAATGGATATCCTCCACTCCAGGACTTCGATATTTGGTACTTTGGGTCTATGGGTGAGTACTGGTGGTAAAACTCCTGAATAAAAACTCCTGGAGTGATGTAACTCTTACGTCATTCCATGACGTGTCATGAGTCGAGAAGCTACCACATGTCACTTAGATTTATGATTTCCACATACCTGAAATGTCGATTCAACTTGACACTTTTCATTATCTTATTGTGCCATTTGTTCTTACTGACTTAGTATACCATGTGTCCTTATCGAATCAACAACCCTCATTCTCCCTTTGATCGATGGTTGTGATCAAATCATGACTTTGCGTGTCGGGTGTTTGAACATGAGCCAACCCTTACTCTTACAACTCCTGATATCCTAAATACTCTAGATCAATGGCCCATAACCCTCTATGATCCAACAGTCCAGGTCTTATCGAGATTTCATGTTTCACGAAGTTGAAGGACTAATCACCTTTGAATTTTCTAGTTCACAAGTTAGCGAAATGTTGATCTTTCACCACGTGTCCTCTGGATCCAACAGTTTAGATCTCATCGCGATTTCACATTTCGTGGAGTTGGAGGATGGATCTATTCCATTATCCTCTTTGCAGTTATACTAGATTTGACGATTGTTGGTCCTTGGCACTCAGATCCAATGGATCAGATCTGTACTTCTCCTCTGATCTAACGGACATTGGGTATTCGAGATTGGTGATCCAATGACAACTATCGCTCCTCCTCCTGAGCTTTGGATTTATAAAATATCTAAGTGTCAAAGGTTCTGTGAGTCTTGATGACTTTGGGTCTCATTTGCATTTCTGAGAACGCTCTCTCTCCAGAGTGTTGGTAATGGAATTAATCTCGTCCCTTGCACACACTTGCGCTCTATGTGAAACTCTACGCTATTACTGTTATCCACAATTTTGGTCATCATGATGATAGTATGATGATGTTATGATGATGGAAAATCAAGATCTTCACTAAGAACACTTTCCTGAGAAAAGTTACACTTTTCTGTTTCCAGAAATCATGCTTTTAAAGGAGGTTCGCAGGCTACCTATATATTTATCTGTGAGAATGCCTGATTCTTGCAGGCTGCTTTAAGCTGGAGTGCGAGGGGTTCACACTGTACCTAATTGCTAGGGTGCAAACATCTTCTTAAAGAGGAAAAAGATGAAGTTCACGAGCCTTCTAGAAGGGAATATTCGAGAAGAATGAGTTGGCTAGCGAATGGTTATCTAAGTACTGGCTTTCCTGATATCTTGGGATCATTTCCTATCCAAGTAACTAATCCATTCTCTCTTATAAATTAAGAGGAATACTCATGGAAAGGGTTAAGCAAGGAAGCAAACAAGCAGCAAGCTAGCAAGAGATTGATCGGAGAATTAGTGCAAGACTATATGAAGGACTGATGCTACAGCAGCTAGAGACAACAGCAAGGTCATCAAAAGTGGTTGATTTTCTTCATGCATGAGCAAGTGTGTGTGTCAGATCTAGGAGCCATCGAAAGGATACGTACAAAATCAAGGCTCAGGTTGTAAGTTTCACTTTCAATTAATTCAATATAGTAATATGTCCCTTTCCCATAAAGATGATGTCACTTTATTACATAACTCCTTGATCATATGCATAGATTATCTATTGGATATATTGATCTGCCTTCACTTCGATTGGTTTATACTGTTGTGATCTGAATGGGACAAGAGCATTGGAGCGAAGCTTGGAACAATAGAGATTTAAGGAAAGCGTTCATAAGGTATGTCCATAATCCTTACCTCTTAGTTCATTCAATAGGCTAGATCTAGGGAAAGTGTATTATTTTGTCCTATTTTTTTCTAGATCCAGGTGGATCTAGGGAGATCGGTTTGTGTCCGCACTCATGGATTTATCCTGAAACAAAATTGGCGACTCCGTTGGGGATCTATTCCCTTTTTCTTTATGGATTTTTTAATTTTCTGTGGCCATTTTCTCTATTTTCATTTTTGTCCTGCTTTGTCAGTCTCTGAGTCCTCAGGATATCCTGAGAGACCTTCTGGATCTATAAGCCAGCTTGAATTTTGCTTGCATTTTCAAAATTTTTATTATCTTCAAGAGTTCTCGCACTGTGTTCATTGACAGCCTGCGAGAACCAGTCAAGTTTGCACCCTGCATATAGGGTCCAGTACGAATACCTCTCACCTTGCTTTAAGGTGTCCTGCGAGAATCCTATCTTCTCGCACTATGTTACACTGCTTGCCTGTGAGCAAGATTTTTGAAAATTTTGGAATTGAGTCTTGACTTTTTCAACTGCTCAGATTTGTTGAAATACATCTTTTTGGCTTATTGGATCATTGACTTATGCATCTCTTTCTTTAGTTTGCTTGCTTGACCAGATTTAGGGTTTCAAGGTCTTTTTTTCCCTTGGTAGCTTGACTTTCATTTCTTGGCTTTGACTGGAATTTTCATTCTCTCTGACTTCTGGAGTTGAGTGTGTCTAATTGGCTGAGAACCAGTGATTGGTAGAGAGTCAAGTGTTTGGTGTTTCTCACTTGCTTGGTGGTTCGAAAGAATGTTTTTCATTTGCATTGAGGAACTCATTGGTTTGATTTTTGTTTTTACTTTCGTTGAAAGTATTGGTTGGGTTGTTATCGTTTATTATTTTCGATTTGATTCTCTTTTCTCGTTANAAGTGTAGAGATAAAGAATTCCCTGAGATGTTGGACAACAAGGAGAAGGTGTAGACGTAAGAGAGGAAGAATCCAACATGAATCTTGAAGAAGAAAGAGAAGATGCATCCCCGACGATAGGAGAGATCCAGAATTTGGCTGAGGAGATAATTTCAGTGGAAGAAAATAAGACCCCCCAGATCAAAGAAAACCACCCCGAAGCCAGTGGTTCCAGCCCCAAATCGCCCATACCCCAAGTATCTTCTATACAAGTGGTAAGCTCGATAATACCTTCTCATGCTAGATTTTTTCCAACGCAATTAGTTAGTCAGTCACAGCCAAGAAGTGTGAGTACAGGGAGGATATTGGGATCCCGTGGTAGATCACAAGAAGGATTGTTAGTTTTTATGTTGATAAAAAAAAAAATATCAACAATGACTGGTCATGAAGGAGGTTCGATTGCCCGATACCCATAATTTTGGGGTAAGTGAGATGAAGATATTGAGCAACACTGGTTCTTGTGTGAAGCCATTTGGAGATCCAGAGGGACTCCGAATGCAAATAAGTTGGTTGAGTTCCAGACTACCTTGATAGGTCAGGCTCTCAAGTGGTAAATGAAGATAGTTGAGCCAGGGGTGACAGGAATGCAAGGTCAACAATTCACACTTGGCCATGTACGGACAAGGTTCATAGCAGAGTTCAAACTACCTCAGTCTAAACAATAGGCTATGTCTGGGTTGCAGGAGATCCAACAACGGGAAGGTGAATCAGCCTGGGAATATATCTAGAAGTTTAAAGATGCTATAGGAAGGTTATCACATCCAATCCATGAGGAACATCAAAGGGAATGGTATATCTAGGGATTTCTACCTTTGACCTAGATTGTGCTAACACAACAACGGGTAGCCACCTTAACAGATGCGTTGGAAAAATCGATGAATATTGAAGCCATAGTGGGATACCCTAGGAGCACAAGAGTGAACAGGCCCCCAACAGATGCAAACTTGGTGAAACTACAATGGAAAATATGGTTTATAAGTTCCTCATGATGGTTATGTGTTTAAAGTATTTTCTACAACTTAAGTAGGTTCGATTCTTGCACACATAATATCCAGATCTATTCAATAGGTAGATGTCTTACACAAGATCAGGATGAGTCTTGAAGGTTCTATGAATCCCCCTAATCTTTTCCTTAATGTTACCTATCTATTTGTCTTAGGAGTGGTTCAGGTGAGACTTATTCTCTTCGAAGGAGATAAAAATGCCAGCACTCTAGACTACTCGGTGCCTTTTGTTGGTAACCTGAGAAGGACCCTGGTCTAATCAAACTTACGCCAACAAGGTGTGCCATAATTACATTTTTAGTAAGATGGGTTGGGATAGAAGTAAGATAGTTTTCTGGATTTACTGAAGAGGACGATCTAGAAAACTTCTTGACAAAGTTTGAATCATATTTTTTGGATAGTCAAAGATTATTAGTGTTTTATATAGCACTGAGGGACAAACCTGCACGATGGTGGGGTGCACATAAGAATGTAATTCAGGACTGGTATCAGTGCAAGCAGCTGATGCGCATAAGATTTGGTAGGAGACAATAGGATAGACCCTTACCAAAGTATGATGGAAAAGGGAACCCAAGACATCACATAAATGATTGTGTCATTTGATGCAGGAGCATCACTCTACCTCATTACGAGGAAGTTGATTAGCATGAGTGGTGTGCATTGAAGGAAGGGAGAGGTGTCGCCCTCTCATTTTTCATTCGAGAATCTAAATCATGATTAAGGAAATTAATGCTGACAGGTTGATATATCCAAGTTGTTCCTTCGCAAAAGCTATAGATGAGGTCGCCATTAAGTGGTTTCCGGTAGGAGGGATCTGCATCCAATTTGTATCATATTTTCATCATTGTAATCTTCCCATTAGACAAGTATTTTGAATGGTGATTAGACACCATTAGCTTAGCTTGGAGGGAATCTCATCGATCCCCTCTTGTATAAAATCTTATATTATTTCCAGTAGAGAGTACATCACAGATCGAGATAGGAGATAGATAGTTGAGGAAGAGTCAAGACTCAGTTCTAGTCCAGACTCACATATTGTAATGGACATTCCACCATTAATAGAAAGTAACAGATTTTCCTGTTTGCCAATTTCTATGTAATGGATATCTAGTTATGAATGTCACACATAAGCGTGTATGTTGTATATGTATGTTAGAAAACGTCTACATCGATAAAATTATAATCTTATATCTGTGAGTGTTGGATTAAGTCATGTTCTCAAGGCTAAGTGCAAGGAGTGTGTGACAGAGGGTGCAAAGTCTGTGAGCCGACGCAAGAAGTGTGTATCTGAACTTATTCGAGTCATAAGAGAACCTGGCAAGAGGGCACACCAGGATAATTCATAGACTCAGAGGGAAATTTCAAGGTGGTTGGGTAACTTGGAAAGAAAGACTGTGTGGGAGGAAGAACAATGTAGAGTTATTGAATACTCTGTAAGAATCTACTAGGAAGGAATAGAGAAAGTATGAGTGCATACAGGAGAAACACTTTCTGAAGTGTTGGAAGCATTAAGAAAACCCCAGGGTTGTTGAACACTTCGAGGAAGGAAGGATTTGCAAGAGTGCATCAACAAAGGAAATGATATGCATTAAGACTTCTAGAAGGGATAAAGGAGAATCCGTCAAAAGGCTTAGCCAAGTTCAAGGAGTACGTCAGGGACACAAATTTTTTATCTTACAAGCTCAGGAGGAAGAGAGTTAAGTTTCCAAGAGGGAACCATAAATTCCAGTGAAGGATGTAGAGGAACTGAGAACCTTGAAGGTTTCAAGCCTAGAAAAATCTCAGAAGGAGCATCACAGGACTTTATAAGGAGTGCAGAGGAAAGTTCAAGAACATTCTAAGTCTAAAGAAAAAAATGTGCTAAGTGTGAAAGAATTTCGAGGACTTGCCAAATTCCCGAAGACTGTAAAATCATCCATCGTCGGGAGGAGACAGGTGGCAAGATATCGGAAGATCCGGGAGTTGGAGCTCTAGGAGGTTTTCCAAGAGAAAACATATATCTTCGCGAAGCCATAAAGAGTGGTTCGAATCCAGATTGTTGGATCTGGAAGGGATGCTTGGAGGTGATCCATGGATTCATAGTAATAGTACTTCAGGAAATATCCAAGGAGGATATCGAGAGACTCCCGAAGGACAAAGTCCTAATAGATCATAGTCATCGATCGAAAGGAGGAATGTGGACTATTGATCCTCGTACCATTTTATTTTTCTGATTCAGAGTTCGGGAATATAAGAGTTGGTTGTCGTGGAAAGATTCGAAGCCCAAAGCCCAAAGCTCTTTGTGTGGTTGAGCCCCGGGACACAGCCTGAGGTCACGTGATAGCAAGGGCCTAACATGGAGTTTCGACTGTCACCGTCAACTTTCTTCAAAGGGACAAGAAGAGAACCATGGAGTTAAGAAGACCCACACTTTGAGGGAAGAGAGACATGTGTTAGAGTTTTTCGAGTTCCAGCAGGGAGGTGAAGAGTCAATGTGAATCAGGTTTTCGAAAATGATCCTAGACTGGGAGGTCATGCAGCCCCGAAGGAGAGGTGGGGCCTGCACCAAGTGGTAGCAGAGCATAATTGTATTCTTATCTAGGGAGAAGGAGATAAAGAATATACTCTGATACCAAGTGGTATCAGAGTGAATACATAATTGACTTATGTATATAAAGGAGGCAGTATGGCTACATCAAGTAGAGTTAGAGTGCATAATTAATTTCTGTAGGCAAGGGAGACAGAGTGAGATACTCTATAGAACTATTGCAAGGTGTGCAATAGATGTTAAACATCCAGGTGGGATGTAGGTGAAGAAATATTTCCTTTGGAGGTCATGAGCGTGGTCGAGGAGAAGTATGCCCATAGAAAATCAAAGTAGATATGGACAAGGAGCTCAGTGAAATCTGAGCCAAGATGGAGACGCTAGCATTTAAGATGTAGCAGGAAGAAAAGGTGCATTGGAGATACAAGTGGCCTTTGAAAAGGACAAATAAGTGGCATGTTCATAATTTGTTGGTCAGAGGGAAGTAACAGATGTTAAAACGATGGTTGAGATATGTCACAAACCTCAATGGAGAGGGAAAGAGATCTCAGAGACGTGTCGTAGGTTTACAAGTGGGAAATATGAAGGGATCAGTTGATCTCATAAACTGGCAGGAGGGCAGAGGAGACATCCTGAATTTCCAAGTGGGAAATGGAAAAGAGATGAGATCAGCTGATAGTTCATGTCAGCAAAGGGTGTTGAAAGATGGAGAGGAGGAGGAAGAAAGGCCTCATCCATATAAATATTCATTTGAAACTTCAATCCATGTGAATGAATATGATGACAAGTTGGAAAATTTCATCACATAGAAGAAGGATTAGGGGAGCATTCTGGTCATTGTAGGAGTTGATATATTCCTTCCAAGTAGCCAAGGAGAGGTTGGCACAGGTGTTGTAGATGCAACAGAAGGACATCAAAATGAGACTATCATGGAGGAGGAGGAGTGGATACTAAGGTTCGTCCCAACAGAGAAGGAGAACCTAGTTAAGTTACTCACTCAGTGGGAGATGTATTTAAAGGCACTAGAGGATTGGTTGGACAGTTCAGAACCAGAAGGTGGCTACCATGAGATAGCCATGCCAGAGGAGACTTACCAACATGAGTTGTAGCTAGAGGAAGATGGAATGGAACCAACCAAAGAATTGACAGGAGTTAGTCTATTAGAGGAGGTATTTGAACAACAATTCAGTGGTGAGACTGCAAAATTGGAGTCTGCAGTAGAGTGGCCAGTCAACGTCATAAGGGATGAAAGCAACATGGGATATCTGGATTATACACCCATGGAACAGCTTGAAGAGTTTTAGCTGATGAAGTTTAACCAACAGATGGATCAGCTGGAAGAATCCGTAGAGGAGATAAGGAGGTTGATGTTGAGGTAAGCATAATAAGCGGTTAGAAAGGAGAATCTAGACAAAAAGGAACCTAGATGAGCAACATGGAATATACAGAAGCAACAATAGAAGAAAAGAAGAGGAGTAGAAGAACAACTCCAGGAGAAAGATTGGGATCTAGGAGGATTTCAACAAAGCTAGGAAGCTCATGATTTTTTGTAGTCATGGAGTATGATTTAGGAGCATCACTCTACCTCAGCACGCACCAGTTGATTATCATGAGTGATGTGCATTAAAGGAAGGGAGAGGTTTTTCCCTCTCATTTTTCCTTCAAGAATCTAAATCATGATTAAGGAAATTAATTATGATAGGTTGATAGAGCCAAGTTGTGCCTTCTCACAATATGTAGATGAGGTCACCATTAAGTGGTTGATGGTAGGAGGGATATGCATCTGATTCATATCATATTTCCATCATTCTAATCTGCCCATTAAATAGGCATTTTGAATGGTGATTAGACACCAATAGATTAGCTTAGAGGGAAGCTCATTGAGTGCCTCTTGTATAAACTCTTGTATTGTTTCTAGTGGAGAATACATCACAGATAGAGATAGGAGACAGATAGTTGAGGAAGAGTCGAGACTCGGTTGTAGTCCGAACTCACATAATGTCATGGACATTCTACCATTAATAGAAAGTAACAAATTTTCCTATTTTCCAATTTTTGTCTAATGGATATCTGGTTATGAATGCCATACGTATTCGTGTATGATGTAGATGTATGTTAGAAATTGTCCATGGGGATAGAATTATAATATTCTATCTGTGAGTGTGTTGGATTAAGTCTGGTTATCAAGGCTAAGTGAAAGGAGTGTGCAATAGAGGGTGGAAACTTTGTGATTTGATGCAAGGAGTGTGTATCTGAACTCAGTCGAATCAAAATAGAAGCTGCAAGGAGGGAACACTAGGATAATTCACAGACTCAGAGGGAAATTTCAAGGTGGTTAGGTACATTTGAAAGAAAGAATGTGTTGGACAACTGAGAAGGGGCGGTGAATTAGTTGTTACTGTGCTTAAACAATTATGCTTATTTTAAACTCTTTACAGAGAACTCAATGCTAATCACAATAATGTAGGGATCTAATCGATAGAACATTCAACATCAATCACACACATGAAATATACAGAGACAAATATTTCCTGAGGAAACCCCTAAAGGGTAAAAACCTCTTCTTCTTGATATGATAACTAATATTTATTTTCTATACATTATCTTTCTTATGAGAACCAACTCATTGTGATGCTACCACCTCTATTTTTCAAGCTGCAACGTGCTGAGAGAACCAACTCTCTAGTTTCTCTAGCACCCACTAGAAGGAAGCACCAACTCCCTAGTTTCTCTAGAACCCACTAGAAGGAAGCACCAACTCCCTAAGTGTTCCAGCACGAACTGGATGGAAGCACCAACTTCGAATCACACGGGCACTGACCTGTATAACAAAGAACAATAGTTATCCCTTGCACCACCCTACCACCCTAGTTTTTATGGCTGCAACCAGATGCAAGCTACAAATACCTGTGTTCAAGCACCCACTTGAAACTCTGGGGACACCAATCCTCCCTAGCACCTCTCAACCACCCTGAAATATAAATATTTTCCTTTTACAAATTTATCACAGTGATACAACATTTATCTATGGCTTACCAGTCTCATCATTGTTCTTCTACATTTCTCTACTCTTCCTACATCAGTGTTTATCTCCTCGTGTCTATTGCGCTTTCTGTTCTTCTCTCATATATGCATTTTTGTTCCTTTCTTCTTTTGCGCTTCATATATTACACACCGCATGATTCTACCCAATTGAATCACACTCAACAACTTCCATCATCTATTCTATGTTCTGCATTTTATACTCTTTGTGCACCTTCTGCATCCTTCATGCGTAGTACCTTTGCATGCTCTTCCCTGCGTCATTGTTATGCCCTATAGGTTGTTCACTGCAGCTCTTCCTTACTTCTACATAGATACACAATAGAATCACTTCACTTCTCTATTCTGCATTCATTTTTCACATC
Source organism: Picea glauca (assembly GCA_000966675.3). NCBI lineage: Eukaryota > Viridiplantae > Streptophyta > Pinopsida > Pinales > Pinaceae > Picea > Picea glauca. The sequence goes on from JZKD02S1724828.1 coordinate 35,573, forward strand.
GAGTCATATCCTGATCATCATGGCAACTCTTCGTCTTCTTTGGCGGTTCTATTGCCTGTTAGTTCATCATCAGTGCCCGTTATGATGAGATTCCTTAGATTCTTTGGAAGTTGAGACTCTACGTCTTCTCTATCATTTACATCCATTCAATTATGGATTCTTTGGATTCTAACCCCTTCCTTCGCGTGACCATAGGTGGTGACCAAGTGCTTATTCAAAAGGGGCTTCCCGATTTCTGTCTAGTGAGCACTGGCTCGATTTCACGATATGACCTTGGGATATGAGATTCATGTGACCAAGAGATTGTGGGCGCATCCAAAGGTGGTTTATACCAAACTAATTTTTTCACCACAATTCACCATGAGCCTCCATGCATCCTTTCTCCAAAACCATGGTTTCAATTGTGGCCCGCTCATGAAAATTTAAGGCTCGAGCATGTTCTATCCCTACAATGGAGCACGACCATATATCTCATGATATTGATGGTGCTCTTGAATGTATGGTTCATATCTATCCTCTCGAGTACACAGACCAGATCTCTCCTTCCTCCATCAATGGTTGAGGTTTCCTTCGTGATCCGGGCTCCGGGAGTTTCAACTCTCAAGCCTTGTTGTTGTTGATTGGATATCTTCCGGAATGGAAGATCTGCTGACATCTGTCCTCTTCAATCAACGATTATTCCTTCATTCCTTTAGCCATGTGCGATCCTTAGTCTCAGCGATAAGATGACACATGTCCCTTGAAACCAATGGACAAGATTGATTTCATGATTCATGCTAGGGGAGTTTCAAAACTCAAATTCTCGTTTGCTCCCGGACCATTTCACCCAGATTCAATGATCCAATGACACGTGTCCCTCTTGGATCAACTGTCGACATCTCCTTTGTGTCTCTAGACTTCGGAGATTTCAATTCTCAAACTCACATTCATCCTTCCTTTTATTTTTCCCGGAAATGATAATCCACTGACGTGTGTCCTCTTAAATCCAATGGATATCCTCCACTCCAGGACTTCGATATTTGGTACTTTGGGTCTATGGGTGAGTACTGGTGGTAAAACTCCTGAATAAAAACTCCTGGAGTGATGTAACTCTTACGTCATTCCATGACGTGTCATGAGTCGAGAAGCTACCACATGTCACTTAGATTTATGATTTCCACATACCTGAAATGTCGATTCAACTTGACACTTTTCATTATCTTATTGTGCCATTTGTTCTTACTGACTTAGTATACCATGTGTCCTTATCGAATCAACAACCCTCATTCTCCCTTTGATCGATGGTTGTGATCAAATCATGACTTTGCGTGTCGGGT
>JZKD02S1724828.1:60590-79869 GCA_000966675.3 Picea glauca
TGTTTGTATCGACATCTGAAAGGAAATTGAGCATTGCATTTGCATTGTAGCATTTGAGATTGATTCGGAAAATTGTCTCTCTCTCCCATAACTAGGATTCATGGAATGAAAAGGATTACATTTCATCATTATCCTTGCATTATTTGGGTCAGAGTCATACCTCATGATTTTCACTTCTGTTACCTTTGAGTAAACAACATCTTTTAAAAATATTGCGTAATCTTAAAATTGATCTAGTAACTCTTTTCTAGGGCTCTTTTACACCAACATTTAGGTAGGCTAGTGCTTTGGAGTAGGAAGAGAGATACACTCTCCAAAAGCTCAAAAACACACAATAGCATCCTGAGTTAGGGAGTGGTAAATTCCATTTGCAACATATTGTCCTGGGACGCCCTTCTAACACAAGGGTCAAGCACTAGGTTGCATTGGTGTTGGCAGAGTTACTAACCCTGCTTTGTTGACATTGGTGTAGATATTGCATGTATTACGAGGATCACTCCGAGGTATACCCACAATTATGAGTGGAATCCTTTGAGTTTATTTCGGGCTAGATACCCTGCCCTTGTGTGTGGATCAGACTGACGACTGTCCCCCCAGGCTATATTGTTGTTTGTGGTGACCTTAGTGGCCTTTCTCTCTAGGTTCTTACCCAAGGTGACTGTGAAGGGGAAAGTATTTACGGTACATGGAATTGACGTTGGCCAGACTCACTCGGGCTCCTTGGAGGGTATACCCACGATTATGTGTGGGAGCTTGTACCAGGGTGTAAGTCTGTTAAGCAGGTCGTCAACGTAACTTTTCCACCTTAGCCCCACCCCTTCTCGTCTCGTTGTTGCGACGTTGGATTTCATCACCAACTAGTGGCTTCGAAATTAGAAGGTTTTGTTTTCTTGTTGATTGCTTCCTAGATTTTTGTTTACTAGTGTGTGTTGTTCCTCGAAGTTGACCATAGGATTTTCTTAGCGGAGCTTGTTACTTGTTTACAATTGCTCCCCCACGACATTCACGTAGGATGCAAGGTTTATCTCCGGAACATCTGGACGTTTCACAACCCTTACCTACGACGACTCTTGAGGGTACCCCTGAAGGTTCCCCTCATCAAAGTGAAGTCCAAGATGTTTCTACACCACCTCCATGGGTAGAACAAACCGACTCTCTAGAAGATTTTCGAATTACCAATACTAGAGAGGACTATCGCATTCGTCGCAGTGAATGACCTTTTGTGCAATTAAATCCTTCTGAAGAAGTGGTTTTTACATCTTCTGAATCAACTGTTGGGCCTGCCTCTGGTGTAGTAGGACAAGATCCTTTGTGGTCAGGTGATTTTCGACGAGTCCTTTTCGGTACTGAGTCACCTCCATTTTACGAAATCAACCCTCCAGTCTCTCCTGAGACTGAAAATACACCTGTAGCTATCACTTACCATTTTTTTCTTCCTCCCGAGATGGCCCATATCAAAAATACTACGAGTGTCCAAACTGGAATTCCTGCAACTAATCTTCCTCCTATCAACATCCAGAGAATGCCTGATGTTATCCTGACATTACCTCCTGGTTACCATGCGTTGAATGCTTTGTTGAATGCTTCTAATCCAACACCTCCACAAACCCCAGCTGGTTCTCCAAGTATTCCCACTTTGATCCCGACACTCCCTCCTTTTCCTCCTGGCAATCCTAATCCTAGTGGCACTATTCCGGCTGTTGCACCCAACTTGCAGGTTCCCGTGGGTGGACAGGGTGGTATGGTTCCTTTTCCTTTTCCTTTTCCTGGACACAACACAGTTACTACACAACCTACGGTTGGTACGCAAATTCCGGGTGGAACTATACCTACTGTAGGGGGACCAACTTCACCTTTTGGACAAAACATACCTCATGACTTGGCCCAGTATTGGAATCAACTTCTACGAAACTCTCCTCAGAATACTGGGGGGCAACAAACTATCCCTACTGTAGGTCAACCTTATCCAGGAGTAACTAATCCTATTTGGGGTTCGGGTCAGACCACTCAACCTCAGGTCCCTACTCAAACTCAAGGTCACAATCCTTGGGGTTACTATCCTATCTAGCCACCACCGAATCAGCCAGGGTCTTCCCTCTATGGACAATCTGCTTATGGTCCTACTGGTTTACCAACAGGGCTTCCACCCCAAAGTCACCAGTACCCACAAGTGAATCGGCAGTTGCCTTTTCTTGCTACCTTGGATTTGCTAGATTTGTCTAGGATTCTAAATGATCTTATTCGTCACTCTCCCTAATGGCCTGTTATCCCTGCTAAGCTTCCATCGGATATTCCGAAATTCGATGGTAAGGCAGGAGAGGACCCAAATAATCATGTCATGAATTTTCATTTGTGGTGTTCTTCCAACTTGTTGATGGACGACTCCATTCGTCTACGTCTTTTTCAACGACCCCTTACCGGTTCGGCTGCGAAGTGGTATATTGAATTGCCACGAGGTTTCTTTTCCGATTTCAACACCCTAGCTATGGATTTTCTCACACAATACCAGTTGCCGATCCATTACGATATTGGGACAGAGATTTTAGCTTCTTTCAAACAAAGTACAAGCACTCATATATCTGATCATATTCATTAGTGGCGAAGGAGGCGACGTCTCATTAAACTAGAGCTTCCCGATCAGTTACTGACAGAATGGTTTACAAAATATTTTGTGAACAAAATCAGTAAATACATTGATATGGGAGGTGTTGTTACAGAAGAGCAGGCTATAAGTCATGCTCAATATCTTGATCTCGTTTATTCACAATCAGGGACTCTTTATGATTTATTACCTGATTTGCCTCGTCCTAGTACTTCCAGCACTTCAACTGCTCCAGCTGCCTGGCATGCAGCTGATGGTGTGATTGGTACCGCTCATACCCACTCACATTCGATTTCAAGTACAACCCCTAAATCCAATCCTTCTAATGTTCAAAATGCTCTGTCTCCTGCCCCTCCCACCGGTAAAACCTCTAAAGTGAACGTTGTTCAATCTACGCCGACCGGTAAAAATAAATCAAATAAAGGGAGAGGCAAGAATAAGGAGAGTAAAAATAATAATCAAAATGAGAAAACTAAAACCCCTCCTATTGACAATCAGAATAAGTACAAACCGCATTACCCTTTTGTTATCTATGGTGACGATCACGACATGAAGGATTGTCCTAGACATGCTGAAGTTAATAAGTTCCTTCAAGGAACGCCGAAACCCTCTACACCAGTAGTCTTGTCCCATCCCTTCCCATCTCAACAACAGGCCTCCTTGGTCATCCATGACCAACCATCTACTTCTACGACATCATACATTTTGATGTGCATTGGTGATTCTAAGAACAATGACGTTGCCATCGCAACTAGATCCAAAGACTATTCTCCATCTAAGGAGAAGGTTGACGATTTACCTCATGATTTGGTACATCCCTCTCCACCGAATCCACCTACGAACGGTCCTCTTCATCTCGAACGACCGAGCCTTGATACAGTCCTACGACCCCCGAAAGGTGTCGTTAAGAAGTCGGCATTCAATCCTCATGCTCGTGCGGCCCAGAACTATAGCATTGTAGAATATCTAGCCCAAGCACCTTCAACGATGTCTGCCCTGGAAGTCCTTCAGTCTTGTCCTGCGCAACGAAGGGCTCTGTTGAAAGATATAGGTGGAATCGATCCTACAGATATGAATTTGATAGTCTTTGACTTGGATGATCATGTTCCATGGTTACCCCCACAACTTGCTTTTCAGATACAAGTTATTGTCTCCGACAAGAACATATGTCGAACTATTGTTGATGAGGGTGCCTCTACATGTGTAATGTCTTTTACTTGTTGGATAGCCATTGGATCTCATCCATTAACTGAATCACAAAATACTTTGAAAGCCTTCAATGGCTTAGGTTTTAAGCCTTACGGTGTTCTTCCGTCGTTGCCAGTTACTCTCGAAGGTAAGACAGTCCAAGTTGAAGTGGAATTTTTCGATGCTCCCCTAGATTATAATCTTCTTCTTGGTCGTAGCTGGGTAGATTCTATGCGAGTTGTTGTGTCAACACTCTTCCGTGTATTCCATTTTCCCCATCAAGGAACGATCATTACGGTTGATCAAATTGCCTTCTTTAATTCCGATACTTGCACTGGAAATGTGTCATTTATAGGTAAAACCCCACCGGGTTACGAGAACGTTGGAGTCGGTCTTTTAAAATACTCTTCGTTAATGGGTACTTTTCCCATACCACCACCACCCGATATTCTACGCCCATCCGTTGCTTCGATTAATATGATCTATTTTGTTCCTTATGAAATTCCAGTGTCTTTTGACCCTTGGATAGTCCCTGATCCTGGAGATCATGCCCGTTTCGGCAACGTCATGTCGTTAAGTCTGGTTGAGTCTGCTTATCATACGATTCAATTGGCAACACCTTCTACACCCTCTCTTGAGGAGTTGTCTCCCGATAATTTTCATGTTATCTTTCCCACTGACGAGATGATCATGTCCTTCATGGCCGATACAACTTGGGATGATGGGCATCATCGTTCCATACTGTTTCTGGAACAACACACTCTCGAGAATTACCAATGGATTTTGACTCCGTCGACCGTTGTTGTTATATCGACTGTTCCCGGATATACACATGATGTGTTTGCGGAAGGGAACCTCAGTAATATTTCTCCCACGATACCCATTGATATTTCAGTTAAACCTAGGATAGTTGAAGATGTTCACATTGGAGCTTCGTGTTCTCCAGAGGAAATTGTCACCTATACTTCTTTGTTCAAGGAATTTCGGGATATATTTTCCTGGAGTTATGAAGAGATGCCAGGTATTGACCCTACTATTGTTGTGCATGAAATGAAGACATACCCCAGAGCTAAACTAGTCTGACAGCGCCTCCGTCCTATCCATCCGCATAAAGCGACAGCTATCAAACTCGAAGTTGAAAAACTTCTCAATGCCGGTTTTATTTATCCTGTGGCTCTGACAGAATGGGTTTCTAACCCCATACCGATTGAAAAGAAAGGTGGTAATATACGTGTTTGTGTTGATTATCGGTATATTAATAAAGCCTGTCCAAAGGACAACTTTTCCAACCCCTTTCGTCGACCAGATCGTCGATGACTGTGCCGGCAGCAAAATCTTTTCTCTTATGGATGGATTCTCCAGCTATAATCAAATTAACATCGCTCCTGAGGACCAGGATAAAACTACTTTTATTTGTCCTTAGGGTACTTTTGCCTATAGGAAACTCCCCTTCGGTCTTAAGAACGTTGGTGCTACGTTTCAGCGTGCTATGTCTTATGCGTTTCACGATATAAAGCATATCATTCAACCTTATTTGGATGATTTGCCAGCTCATTCTTTACGCCGAGTCGATCACCCTAATCATCTCCGAGAAATTTTCGTTCGTTGTCGGTACTATCGCATTCATATAAACCCTCATAAGTGTGTTTTTTGCGTAGAGTCCAGCCATCTTCTCAGTTTCATTGTTTCACGTCAAGGGATCCGGGTAGATCCTATTAAGGTCGAGGCGATTCTTAATCTCCCTCCTCCTTCTTCACTACACCAGTTACAAAGTTTGCAGGGGAAAGAAAAATTTCTTTGTCTCTTCATCCCGAATTACGCTAAGATTACTCGGGGTTTTACACGTCTTCTAAAGAAAGGTTCAGAGTTTGTCTGGGATAAGGTTGCTAACAACACTTTTGAAGCTTTAAAGTTGTCCCTCACGAAAGCTCCTCTTCTTTTCCCTCCTGACTATAGTCGGGATTACTTTCTTTATATAGCTGCCTCCGAGTATACTATCGGCATGGTCCTCATTCAGGAGGACGATGCACACGATGAACATGTTATATATTACTTGAGTCGGAGTCTCACTTCGACGGAAATCAAGTACCAACATGTTGAAAAGATGGCTTTGGTCGTTGTTCAAGTAGTTCAATGTTTTCGCCATTATATTCTTTCCAGGAAAACTACAGTGATTTCACACTGTAACCCCATCCAACATATATTGACACGTCAATTGTTGGGGGGCAAGTACTCCAAGTGGATTGTCATTCTCCAGGAGTTCGATTTGGAATTCGATCGTGCCACGTCGAAGAAATCCTTAGTTTTCGCTGAGTTAATTTGTGATTTTTCCCACACTGCCACAGAAAAAGTAGCAGTTGATTCGCTACCCGGCGAATCACTTTTCCTTATTAGTACTCACGATATTTTGTATGGAGATATCATTATATATCTCCAAACTCAAAATTTCTGGCCTTCTTTGTCTAGTGCCAAACACCGTCGTATCTGTTATCAAGCACGTCGTTATATTATCCTCAGTGATACTCTATACCGTCGAGGCATTGACTTTGTCTTTCGGCGTTGTTTGAATTTTGACGAAGCTGAGAAATATTTGAATGACTTCCATTCAGGAGCATGTGGTGGTCATATGTATGGGTATGCTACTGCCCAGAAGATCTTACGTGCAGGTTACTTTTGGCCTTCTTTGTTCAATGACTGCATTACTGCTATTTAGAAGTGTCATGCCTACCAGACCTACAATCAGAAGATTCAGTCGCATCCTGCTCCCCTTCATCCTGTGGTGTCAGTAGGTCCTTTTGCAAAATGGGGCATTGATTTCATGACATGTCACCCTCACTCAGTCGGGGGGCATGGTTATATTATTGTAGCTGTTGATTATTTTACTAAGTGGGTCGAGGCGATGCCAACATTCGATAATACTGGAAAGACTACAGCGTTATTTCTTTTCAACCATGTCATCACTCGTTTTGGTGTTCCTCAGGCTATCGTTACTGATCACGGTAGTCATTTTAGGAATTATATGATGTCTGAACTTACAGAGAAGTTGGGCCTTCATCATGATATCTCAACACCCTATTATCCACAGGCCAATGGCCAAGTTGAAGCCATCAATAAGGTTCTTATAAATATGATTCGACGGATGATAGGAATCCATAAAACCAGCTGGCACATGATGTTATTTTTGGCATTGTTGGCATATCAGACATCTGTTAAATCTGCCACAAGATTTACACCTTTTCGATTAGTTTATGGCATGGATTTCGTTCTGCCAATAGAATGTGAAATACCGTCTTTGAAACTAGCCGTAGAACTCTTACCCAATACCTCTGCTGAAAAGGAACGTCTGTTGTATCTGATGCGATTAGACAAGACTCGCCGTGACGCTACTCTTGTAATAGAAGCCCAGAAGAAACGTGTTAAAGCATAGTATGAAAAGCATGTCAAACCTCCTGTCTTCTCTGAAGGAGATCTTGTTCTTCTATATGAACAAGATAAAGATGTCTTAGGAGATGGAAAATTCGAACCAATGTGGTGTGGGCCTTACATTGTTAGAAAAGTTTTGGAAAAAGGAGCGTATGAGCTAGTGGATTATGATGTTGTACCTTTGAGTGAACCCAGAAATGGGTTGTACTTAAAGAAGTACTATGCATGAGTCATTTGTGCACTAGTACTTGTATTTTATGTATCATACTGCGTGTGTGTTATTTTAGTTTGCTTTTGACGTTATCTGGTCTCTTCCCTTACGTAAAGTTGTGTTTGATTTCCAGATGTCGGAGTATTCGCTACCTTATATTGGCTTCGCTGATGGTGCTAGCCATAGTACTCGAAACCTAGCTTTCGTTGCATGGGAAATCTATGCCCCAACAAACGAGATTATATCTTTACAAGGTGTATGTCTTGGCCGAGCAACCAACAACATCGCAGAGTATAGCATCATTGTTGAATTACTGGTTGATGCTATCTCTCTCGGAATTCATCATTTGGTTGTTCGACTTGACTCGCAGCTTGTAGTACTACAGCTAAGTAATGTATATTCTATTCGAAGTCCTACTTTATTAAGGGTATATTTGCGGATTCGCCTCTTGGAACGACATTTTGATCACATTGAATATCAACACATTCCTAGATGTCTTAATACATTGACAGATGCTTTAGCTAATTATGTATTGGACAGACATTTAAATCATTTATAAATCAAACACATTAAAATGTACACAATGTAAAGTAATCCGGTAGAAGCCGTGTATATATATATAACGATCAAAGTTTGTTTTTACAAAAAAAAATTCCGAAGACCAAAATATCAAAAATTGAAGCCCATAGCTTCTACATAATGACATCAAGGATGATGTTCACGATAACACACTAATTTCCTAGCAACTTTGCGAAGCAGTCGACCCATAGATGCAGAAACCCCCACAGTGTGACGCTGATCGCGTCGGGGAATCTCTTCCAGAGTCATATCTAGAACGTCTGCCATCAAACCCTCTAAATTCTGCTCCATTGTCAGATAATCCTCGACATACTGTGGAACTGCTACTACTGCCTCTCCTCGTCGTTGGATGAGAGAACTGCCAGCAGGTCTATATGGTCCAACATCTGTGTTATAAACAAGTATTTGGTGTTAGTCTTTGGGTAAATCTATAAAACAAAAACATTTAAATATGGTTAAAAAATTCAAAAACATTTAAAAACTCAAAAATTTGTGTACTTCTTACCAAGGTCCCCCCACTGTGTGTCCTCAGGTAGTGCTAAATCTGGATCCCCTCGGAAATACAGCCCAACATATACGTAGTCGTCCACTATCAGCATTTGGTTCTGCAACCAGTCGAAAAAAACATTGTCATATTTGACAATAGGACCTGCCACATGTCGGGCCATGAGCCGACACCACTGCAACATCCTCGGATCTCTGGGACCAGGAAGATCGCACCCATCCTGTAGATGAAATACAAAGACTCTCTCCAGGAAGAAGGACACTAACAATGATCCATAACCAAACTGTTTCAGATTTCCATGCTTGCACTTAGTCAACTGTTTCTTGATATTGTGTAATACTGCGTCAGCCCAGTTAAATACCCGGGGCTCAATACACTCGATGGAGTACTGGAAATAGCTTTGTAGAGCCATATGTGGAGTAGAACTTCCCGCCATTCGAGAAATTGTAAAGAAAATGGTGCGGAGAGTCAAATCAATCACTCCCCAAATTGTCACTTTCCCTTTCTGTCGTTCAGCCTCAGGCACGTAGTACTAGTTGCAATACTCACTCATTTTTAAACCCCCTGCTCTGCTACCGGTCAAACTGACATAGGACCCATGCCTGGATAATCCAGTCAAGAAATATATGTCCTCGCTGTCAATAGTCAAGGTATGAGCTCCCACGATGAACACTTGTTGGTCCGGATCCCACATTCGGACTAAGTACTCCAGTAATCGAACTTGGGCTCTCATGCCTGGGCTACGGAAATACTTTAAGAGACCACAGTCTCTCAGTGTAGCTATGGTGGGAGGATGGTTTTCAGCATTGGCATTGTCCTCCTTGTGCTCTCGTTCCCACCACTCTAACACCATGATTGTGGTTAATAACCTACATAAGACACATACAAATATGGTTAATGATCTTATTCATTAAATAAACTTTTTCTATTGGCTAAACGTTACAAATTTTTTTGGATTCTACATTGTTCGCAGGTGGCCTACTATGTGCAGTGTGAACTTCTCGCAGGCGCCTTAAGGCCCACCTACGAGAATGAGTCATTCTCGCAGGTCCCACATGGGCCACCTGCGAGAATGCCTCCAAGCGCATAGGGTTCAAAAAACTAGTGTAAAACTGGACTTTTTACCAATGAAATTGAATTTTTAAACCCTGAAAAGGTAAGGAATGGAGAACTTACCAAAATGCTGCTGACGGCACGTCAAATGGTCACCCATAGCTCCCGGAAATCGACGCCGAAGGTGGAGGGTAAAATGAGGGTTTTTGACTCAAAATGAAATGGTAATTTTTGGTTATTCACTCATTGTAATTACTTTTTATTATATCAAATGTGGGTTTTTTTATGTTTATTCATTATTTAACCTAATCACTAATGTGTAAGTGAGTGAAATGATTGGTAGGTGCAAAACATGGATGATTATGAACAAAATTTTTACTTGGTGTGGTGTGATTTTGATGGTTTGTTATGGTTTTGACATAAAACCTCGAGCGCCTTTTGTCTGTTCTTGCGCTTGTGAAAAACATGAGAACGTGACCGAGCATCGTTTTATCACTTTTTCKGGCTSACTGCGGTTACACGAAAAAGGAACCCCCCTGGAGTTATCTTTAAGCTCTTTTCAGACTCTCTAAATATGAAAAGATTGTCGAGCGATCTTGCTATTTTCAYGCTCGTTAAAGTATTTGAAGKTATGCRTCCTTCGAGCGATAGTTTAACCCTTTTTCAGTCTCGTTGGACTATTGTACGAAAAAGGAACTGAGAGAGTTCTCTTTTAAGTGTTTTTCCAAACTCTATAATCTTGAAAAACCTTCGAGTTTACTCTCTTTGGACTCGTTAAACAAACACTGACAGACCCGTAATGGGACCGAACCACTCCTTCCTAGGGTTCGTTAAAAATACTCCGAGGGACTCRTCYGAAGGATGAKCTTATATTAACAAGAATATGTGATCCTCTTCAAGMTTGCGTAAAAATAAAGAGGTACTTGCCAGAAATGGTAGGGGAAAATTTGGGAAAGGGATATGTTTCATCGTTGAATTGGTTGGCAGTAAGTGTCKCTCTTGAACATGGCAMCCCCTATTCATCATTTGAAGMCRGTTTGGGAAATCCATTTATCTCTCATTTGATTTAATAACAAGGTATTTCCATGTGTCKTMTTTGAGTCAATGCTGCCAAATCATTGGTCGTGTCATTCATATGTTCAAGAGCAGTCCGTCTGAAAYCTCTATTTGAGTCGACCATCTRCARTTATTCATTCATTCTGTGYCAGCCTTCCCTGTGTCCAAAGTCCAATTRCCACATACTCTRTTTCACTTTCAAAATCTGTTACTCATTTCATGTCACTGATGGGGGATACATCAAGGCCCTCCTGTGACGAGTCTTGTTCCATCGACTTCAGCACATTATCCAGCATCAAGGMTTAGAAATTATTCAGTACCTTGGAGCTTGCATGCCTCAATGGCAAGTTTCCTCGCTTTCGACAGTGGGTTTACATCATTGACCCCTGATCGAGAGATTTCGTYGGGTGTTCGAMATCAATTCATTTATTCAYAGTCGATGGATTGTACTGTAGTACCTTGGGAGTCATTAACATCAATGGTGATTTCCCTCACACTTGTTAACGGTTACATCAATGACCGGTAATCAAGTGGTTTCTACCATGTTCRAMTTCGACACATGTAATCACATGGTTAGATTCGTACTTTGGACGATGAGAATGAAGACCCTGGATATTATCCTAGTGATCTAGGTTGCGATGGAGTATATGTATATTTTGCGACACATAGATCCACTGTGTATGTTTCRTGGCTATGTCATCTTGCTTGAAAATTTRTCGCACAGATCCACAGTGTATTCAGGTGGYTGTGCTATATGGTGACGGCATGGATCCACAGTGTATGATTGGTGGCCATGACCTTTGTTTATGATGTCATCAGTCTATGATCTGAGTATGGGTATGCCTACCTCAGAATTGGTATACATGATATTTTGTTGATGCTTGGATGTTTGCAGGGCTCTGATTAGATGTTCTCTTGGTTCTTGACACACACCTATAGCTTACAAAGTCTATCGACTGTCACTGGTTCCACTCTCAGACTTTGGGGGGCATTCTGTTATCCACAATTTTGGTCATCATGATGATAGTATGATGATGTTATGATGATGGAAAATCAAGMTYTTCACTAAGAACACTTTCCTGAGAAAAGTTACACTTWTCTGTTTCCAGAAATCATGCTTTTAAAGGAGGTTCGCAGGCTACCTATATATTTACCTRCGAAAATGCCTGATTCTYGCAGGCTACTTTAAGCTGKAGTGCGAGGGGTTCGCACTGTACCTAATTGCTAGGGTGWGAACATCTTMTTAAAGAGGAAAAAGATGAAGTTMTYGAGCCTTCTAGAAGGGAATCTTCGAGAATAATGAGTTTGCTAGMGAATGGTTATCTAAGTACTGGATTTCCTGATATCTTGGGATCATTTCCTATCCAAGTAACYAATCCATTCTCTCTTATAAATTAAGAGGAATACTMATGGAAAGGGTTAAGCAAGGAAGMAAACAAGCAGCAAGCTAGCAAGAGATTGATCGGAGAATTAGTTCAATACTGTATGAAGGACTGATGCTACAAYAGCTRGAGACAACAKCAAGGTCATCAAAARTGGTTRATTTTCTTCATGCATGAGAAARTGTGTGTGTCAGAGCTAGGAGCCATCGAAAGGAGACCTAMAACATCAAGGCTYAGGTTRTAAGTTTCACTTTCAATTAATTCAATACAGTAATATGTCCCTTTCCCATAAAGATGATGCCTCTTTATTACATAACTCCTTGATCATATGTATAGATTAGCTATTGGATATATTGATCTTCCTTCACTTCGATTGGTTTGTACTGTTGTGATCTGAACGAGACAAGAGCATTGGAGAGAATCTTGGAAAAATAGAGATTTAAGGAAAGCATTCATAAGGTATGTCCATAATCCTTACCTCTTAGTTCATTCAATAGGCTAGATCTAGGGAAAGTGTATTATTCTGTCATGTTTTGTTCTATATCCAGGTGGATCTAGGGAGATAGGTTTGTGTCCGCACTCATGGATTTATCCTGAAACAATTACTGTCTGATCTTGGATTGCACATTGTTTGCTTCTTCACCTGAGATTACCTTTGATCCTTCTACGAGCGTTGATGTATGGGATCTCATTCATCTCAAAATTCTATATTTCCTGAAGTTTGATCTATGCATACTATTTTCTTCTTCACCTGATCTTACGTTGTTCCTATTTTCCATCGATGCACACGCTTATCTTATCATCAATGAAAAGCACACTCTTCCTGTAATCATGCCAATGTCACTGTTTTTCTTTCCATCAATAACAAGCATACTGCCTGTAAACATCCCAACAATATCCCCCTTTGGCATTGATGGAAATACTAAAGGTCTACACTATTCTACTTAGATCTCCAACTGTAGCATCCAGAAGACACCTTTTCTCCCCCTTTGACATCAATGTCAAAGACAACATGCTCCCCCTGAGCTGTTGCATTACTTTGTCGGAGATATCAGATATTCAACCAATACATACTCCCCCTGACAGTATGAACCCTCTTATTTGAGTTCTGCAGAGTATTTGTATCTAGCTCACAGTCTTCTCCTTCTGATTCTTCGACCTGTTCATCTTTAGCTTCAGCTGTGTCCTCTGTAGTAGACTCAATATTTATCACCTCTCTTACTGGGACTCCTTCATCAACATTTTCTTGTCATAAATGAATGACTCCCCCTGTCACTCTTCTCTGATCTTCTATTACAACAATTTCATTTTTCTTCCATGATGCCTACAATCTAAGAATTTTATGACCATATGCATCACAATAAAAAAACCATTGCAAACACTCTCATACCTACTTTCCCTTTTTACAAATGAAGGACCTGTGTTAAACTTCTTAGAAGTATTGATTTCTTCCTTATTGTATCTAAGACTGTATTTGTCATTTGGTGATCTCTGACTATACAAGATCTCATCCAGGGTCATGGAGTTGTTCAAGAACTTGATTTGGGTGTTTGAATTCTCAACCTTCACAACTTATGCTTCTAGCTTATGACATGATTCTTATTCTACTTATTCTTTTCTTCCATGGGAGGATTCAATATCAACATCATTATCTGTCCTTATGCCTTTAGCCACCACTTGTCCTGAGTTTAGATTTTTCACCTCACAATCTTTGGATGTGAACACCTCTTCATAGATTTTATCACACATTTGACTTGTACTGATAAAATTATGTTTCAGACCATCTACAAGTAGAACATCCTGAGAATTTCCTTTTCCATTACTAAAACTCACCATCCCTTTACCCTTGATTTTACCTGGTTCATCATTTTCAAAGATCACATTTCTTGTTTTTCTTTTACTTATAAGCAGAAGCTTATCCTTGTCTCCAATCATGTGCTTGGAACATTCACTGTCTATATTCCAGGCGTCCTTTTTCTTTTGAGTTGAAAGTATTAGACCACATTTTTCACTATATTTCTTTTTCCATGTGCTAGCCTTTCTAGATAAGAGTTTAATCATTGGATCTTCTTTGTGATTATTCAGATGGAAGTTTGCAGCTTTTTGGGCGAAGTTATGAAAGTTATAACATTCAAGCTCATTGTTCAATAGGTCAAAGTGATTGTTGAAACGTTGTCTACTCATTGACTGTTTATTATTTCTTGACCTCCTCAGTTTCATGTCTCTGAACTTAATTTGACAATTTGAAATCTTTGGTTGTTTGTTACTTGGTTTTCTCATTCTCTGTTGTGGCAGATATTTATTCCTTGGGTGTCTTGATTTATCATGTCTAAATCTTAAGGAACAATTTACATCATTTTGGCAAAAGTTAGAAAAGTAGAAACAATATCCATATAAAAAATCTTTGTACCTAGAAAATGGATGTCTTCTTTGAGAAGGTCGATTTCTTCCATGATGATGATTTCCTTGAGGAGGGTGTATTGTTTATTTTTTCTACAAATTCAGTCCTAGCACCTTTGTCTTTACTCCTCCTGGGCGATTGATTATCTTCTTTTGTTTATGCAGGTTTCTTATTGTCATTGGTTGTAGATTTGACAAAATTGATGGGTTCTTTGTTGCTTGGCTGACCACTACTTGATCCCTATTCATAACCCAAACCAGTTTTCAACTTTGGATAACTTTTCCGATTCAAAATGGTGGCTAATCCTTCTGAGGCTTTGATACATGATAGATTTTGATGATACAAGGCTTGAAACTTCTCCAACTCTTTCCTAGTTTTCACTACTTCTTCCAGAGCTTCACGTATTGCCTTCTTTTCTGATAATTGTTGTTTTGGAATGTCTTCAATTTTCTTTTCCTCTTCTAATTCCACTTTTAGCAAGGAAAATTCTTCATAAGGTTTTTTACTGCCTTTCTTGAACTGTATCAACAATGTTTTTTTATTTCTCTTCTTAAGTCTGAGTATGTCAATCTCTTCCAAAGCTCTAATCATCTCTCCTTCCAAGTCAACCAAAAATTATTCATAATTGGAATCACTTTCTTTGATTTTATTATCATAATCCTCTTTGGCCATAAGCATGAATTTATTTACCTTATCTTCACAGGAAGAGTCACTATCTGTGTCTTCTGAAGATTCATCATTGTTTACACATAAACGTTTCTTTTTACGAAATCTATTAGGTTTGTACTTCTCTTCTCCTTCAGAGTTCTGGTCCTTCTTCTTATGTGGACAGTTAGATGCAAAGTGACCTATCTTTCCACAATTAAAAAATTTGAAGGGAAACTTTCCTTGGTACTTGCTTGATCCTTTCTTTCGTGTTCTCATAAATTTTTCTTCAATTTCATCAGCCTCAAAATCCTCATTCCTCTCTTCTTTAAATGATTCTTCTATAGTGGTAGATTTATCTTTACTAATCCTCATTTCATAAGCAGTTAGAGTTCATAGGATTTGATCAATAGACAGAGTCTTAAGATCATTTAGTTCTTCTATTGCAAAAACTTTTGGATTGAATCTATCATGCAGAGATCTTAAGATTTTTTCAACTAGTAATACGTCTTCAATATTCTCACCAAGACCTTTCATGGCATTTACAAGCTCCTCAACTCTTAAGAAAATTTTATTAACTATCTCATCCTCATTCATCTTTAGTTGTTCAAACTGTAATCTGTAGGTTTGAAGCTTGACATCCTTTACCTTCTCATTACCTTCATAGCTGCAAATGAGTTTGTCCCACATTGCTTTGGCAGTTACTAAGTGCATAACTTTTACAAATTTTTCTTCTGCAAGCCCACTTAGAGTAGAATTCATAGCCTTATATTTGAAGATGAATTCTAGCTTGCCATCCTYGGAAGCTAATACATCTGKCTTTACATAACCAGTCTCTAGCAMATCCCAAACATCTGCACTTAAATCCATTATGTAGGTTCTCATCCTAACTTTCCAGAAGCCAAAGTTTGTTCCATTGAACAGGGGGGCCTTATTGGTTGRAGTTCCTCCATGGATAGTCATGTTTAAGCTCTAGGATMTACCCTTAAATAAAGGGAACTCACTYTGATACCAAGTGTTGGACAACTGAGAAGGGGGGGTGAATCAGTTGTTACCATGCTTAAACAATTATGATTATTTTAAACTCTTTACAGAGCACTCAATGACAATCACAATAATGCAAGGAGGTAACCAATAGAACATTTAACATCAATCACCCAAATGCAATATACAGAGACAGATATTTCCCGAGGAAACCCATAAAGGGTAAAAACCTCTTCTTCTAAATATGATAAGTAATCTTTATGTTATGTACATTATCATTCGTATGAGCACCAACTCATTGTGAGGATACCACCTCTATTCTGCAAGATGCAACTTGGTGAGAGCACCAACTCTCTAGTTTCTCTAGAACCCACTAGAAGGAAGCACCAACTCCCTGGTTTCTCTAGCACCCACTAGAATGAAGCACCAACTCCCTAAGTGTTCTGACACCAACTGGATGGAAGCACCAACTTCCATTCACACAAGCACCAACCTGTATAATAGAGAACACTATTTCTCCCTTGCACCACCCTACCACCCTGGTTTTTTTGGCTGCAACCAAATGGAAGATACAAATCCTTGTGTTCAAGAACCCACTTGAAACTCTGAGGACACCAATCCTCCCTAGCACCTCTGAACCAACCTAAAATATAAATATTTTCCTTTTACAACTTTATCACAGTGATACAACATTTATCTATGGCTTACCAGTCTCATCATTGTTCTACTACACTACTCTACTCTGCCTGCATCATTGTCTCTCTCCTCGTGTCTGCTGTGCTTTATGTTCTTCTCTCAGATATGCATTTCTATTCCTTTCTTCCTCTTCCTTCAGCTCCTATGCACCACATGATTCTACCTGCATGAATCACACTCAACAGCGGCCATCATCTATTCTTTGTTCTTCGTTTTTATTCTCTTTATGCACCTTCTTCATCCTTCATGCATAGTACCTTTGCATGCTCTTCACTGCATCATTGTTCTACCCTACAGGTTGTTCATTACATCTATTCCTTACTTCTACATAGACCCACAACAGAACCACTTCACTTCTCTATTCTACATGCATTTGTCACATCGAATCATCTCCTGATCATCATGGAAACTCTTCATCTTCTTTGGCGGTTTTGTTTCCTGTGAGTTCATCATTAGTGCCCATTATGTTGAGATTCCTTAGCTTCTATGGTAGTCGATACTCTTTGTATTCTCTGTCAGTTATAGCTAGTCAACTATGGCTTCTTTGGCTTCTAACCCCTTCTTTCGCGTGACCACCAGCGGTGACCAAGCGCTTATTCAAAAGGTGCTTCTCAATTTCTATCTAGTGAGCGCCGACTCCATTTCACAATATGACCTTGGGCTATGACCTTCGTGTAACCAAGTGATTGCAGGTGCATCCAAAGGTGGTTTAGACCAAATTTATTTTCTCCCCCCAATTCACCAAAGTCTCCATGTGTCCTTTCTCCAAAACCATGGTTTTGATTATGGCTCGCTCATGAAAAATTAAGGCCCGGGCATGTTCTGGCCCTACAATGGAGAACAACCATCGATCTCACAATATTGATGGTGATCTTGAATGGACATTTCAGATCTATCCTCTCAATTCTACGGACCAAATCTCTCCTTCCTCCATCAACGACTGAGGTTTCTTCATGATCCGGGCTCCAGGAATTTCAACTCTGAATCCCTGTTGATCCTGACTGGATATCTTCATAAATGGAAGATCTGCTGACATATATCATCTTCAATTGACGGTTCTTCCTTCTTTCCTTTATCCATGCATGATCCTTAGTCTCAGCGATCAGATGACACGTGTCCCTCCAAACCAATAGACGAGATTGATTTTGCGATCCAGGCTCCGAGAGTTTCAAAATTCAAATTATCATTTTCTCCCAAATCATTTCACCCATAGTCCACAATCCATCGATGCGTGTCCCTTTCAGATCAATGGTCAATATCTCCTTTGTGTCTCTAGACTTCAAAGATTTCAATTCTCAAACTCTAGTTCATCCTTCCTTTTCTTTTTCTCAAAGATGACAATCCACTAATGCATGTCCTCTTAAATCCAATGAGTATCCTCTACTTCGGGACATTGGTCTTCAGGACCTCAGGTCTTTGGGCGATTACTGGTGGTAAAACTGTCAAATAAAATCTCTCGGAGGGATGTAACTCTTACATCACTCTGAAATGTTGAAATGTCGAATCAACTTGATACTTGTCATTATCTAATGGACTTTGCATGTCGAGTGTTTGAACATGAGCCAATGCTTACTCTTCCAACTCCCAATATCTTAAATACTCTAGATCAATGGCCCACAACCCTCTATGATCCAACAGTCCAGATATTATCGGGATTTCGCATTTAATGAAGTTGGAGGTCTACTCACCTTTGACTTTTCAGTTCGCGAGTGAGCAAAATGTTGATCTCTTGCCACATGTCCTCTGGATACAACAGTTCATATCTCATCGTGATTTCGCATTTCATGGAGTTGAAGGATGGCTCTCGTCCATTACCCTCTTCGCAGTTATACTGGATTCGACGACTGTTGGTCCTCAGTGCTCAGATCCAATGGATTAGATTTGTACTTCTCCTATGTGCTTCCTCTAGTCACTGGACTCTCATCTAATGAACATTGGGTATTCAAGATTGGTGATCCAATGACCACTGTGGCTCCTCCTCCTAAGCTTTGGCTTTCTCAAATATCTAAGAGTCAAAGGTTCCATGAGTCTTGATGACTATGGGTCTCATCTACGTTTTTGAGAACGTTATCTCTCCTGAGCATTGGTAATGGAATTAACCTCGGTCGCGCACACTTGTGCTCTGCGTGCAACTTTGCATTATTCCTCTCTGAGCCTTGATTTCACATTGTTTTCTTCTTCACCTGAGCTTACCTTTGATCCTTCTGCAAGCCATGAAATTTGATCCTTCTGCGAGCCTTGATGTATGGGATCTCGTCTGTGCATCTCAGAATGCTATCTCTCTTGAGATTTGATCATTTCATACTATTTTCTTCTTCACCTGAGCTTACGTTGTTCTTGTTTTTCCATCGATGCACACTCTGATATTGCCATCAATGAAAAGCACAATCTACCTGTAATGATTCCATCATCATTGTTGTTCTTGCCATCAATGAAAAACATACTCTATGTAAACGTGACAATAATCTCCACCTTTGGCATTGATGGAAACCCTGAAGGACTGCACTGTTCTACTTAGATATCCAACCGTAGCATCTAGAAGACACCTTTTCTC
>JZKD02S1724828.1:81559-99186 GCA_000966675.3 Picea glauca
CTTTCCTAGTTTTTTCACTACTTCTTCTTCCAAAGCTTCACATCTTGCCTTCTTTTCTGATAATTGTTGTTTCTGAATGTCTTTGATTTTATTTTCCTCTTCTAATTCCACTTTTAATAGGGAAAAGTCTTCATAAGGTATTTTACTGCCTTTCTTGATCTGTATCAGCAATTGTTTTTGCTTTCTCTTTTTAAATCTGAGTCTATAAATCTCTTCCAAAGCGTTGGTCAGCTCTCCTTCCAAGTCAACCAAAAATTCTTCATCATTAGCATCACTTCCTATGATTTTATTATCATAATCCTCTTTGTCCATAAGCATGAATTCATTTACATTATCTTCACAGGAAGAGTCACTATCTGTGTCTTCTAAAGAGTCATCATTGTTTACACATAAACTTTTATTTTTACCAAATATCTTAGGTTTGTACTTCTATACTCCTTTAGAGTTATGGTCCTTTTTCTTGTGTGCACACTTAGATGCAAAGTGACCTATCTTTCTATAGTTAAAACATTTGAAGGGAAACTTGCCTTGGTACTTTCTTGATCCTTTCTTTAGTCTTCTCAAAAACATTTCTTCAATTTCATCAACCTCAGAATCCTCATTCTTGTCTTCTTTAAATGATGCTTCTCTAGTGGTAGATTTATCTTTACTAATCCTCATTTCATAAGCCATTAGAGTTCCGAGGAGTTGATCAATAGATAAATTCTTAAGATCATTCAGTTCTTCCATTGTAGAAACTTTTGGATTGAATCTATCAGGAAAAGATCTTAAGATCTTCTGAAATAGAAGTACGTCTTCAATCTTGTCACCAAGACCTTTCATGGAATTCACAAGCTCCTCAAATCTTAAGAAAAATTTATTAACTTTCTCATCCTCATTCATCTTTAGTTGTTCAAACTATAATCTGTAGGTTTGAATCTTGGCATACTTTACATTCTCATTACCTTCATATGCTAATGAGTTTGTCCCACATTGCTTTGGCAGTTTCTAAGTGCATAAATTTTACAAATTTTGCTTCTGAAATCCCACTTAGAATAGCATTCATAGCCTTAGCATTGAAGCTGAATTCTAGCTTGTCATCCTTGGAAGTTGATACAACTGTCTTTACATAACTAGTCTATACCACATCCCAGACGTTTGCACCTAAATCCAGTATGTAGGTTCTCATCCTAACTTTCCAGAAGCCAAATTTTATTCCATTGAATAGGGGGGGCTTATGGGTTGAATTTCATCCATGTCTAGTCATGTTTAAGCTCTAGGATCTACCCTTAAATAAAGGGAACTCGCTCTGATACCAATTGTTGGACAACTGAGAGGGGGGGGGGGGTAAATTAGTTGTTACCGTGCCTAAAAAATTATGCTTATTTTTAACTCTTTACAGAGCACTCAATGAAAATAAAAATAATGTAAGGAGGTAAGCAATAGAACATTCAACATCAATCACACACATGAAATATACATAGACAAATATTTCCTAAGGAAACCCATAAAGGTTAAAAACCTCTTCTTCTTGATATGATAAGTAATCTTTATTTTTTCTACATTATCACTCTTATGAGAACCAACTCATTGTGAGGCTACCACCTCTATTTTGAAAGTTGAAACTTGTTAAGAGCACTGACTCTCTGGTTTCTCTAGCACCCACTAGAAGGAAGCACCAACTTCCTGGTTTCTCTAGCACCCACTAGAAAGAAGCACCAACTCCCTAAGTGTTTTAGAACCAACTGGATGGAAGAACCAACTTCTAGTCACATAGGAACCGACCTGTATAATAGAGAACAATATTTCTCCCTTGCACCACCCTGCCACCCTGTTTTTTCTGGCAGCAAGCAGTTGGAAGCTACAACTCCCTGTGTTCAAGAACCCACTTGAAAATCTGAGAAAACCAATCCTCCCTAGCACCTCTGAACCACCCTGAAGTATAATTATTTTCCTTTTACAACTTTATCACAGTGATATAGCAGTTATCTATGGCTTACCAGTCTCATCACTATTCTGCTACACTTCTCTGCTTTGCCTACATTAGTGTCTCTCTCCTCATGTCTATTGCACTTTCTATGCTTCTCTCAAATATGTGTTTCTATTCCTTGCTTCTTATGTTCTTCAGCTCCTGCACACAGTATGCTTCTACTCGCATGAATCAAACTCCACAATCGCCATCATCTATTCTTGGTTCTGCATTTTTATACTCTCTGTGCACCTTCTGCATCCTTCATGCACAATACCTATGCATGCTCTTCACTGTGTCAATGTTCTACCCTAGAGGTTGTTCACTGCATCTTTTCCTTCTACATAGCTCCACATCAGAATCACTTCACTTCTTTTTTCTGCATGCAATTTTCATGTCGATTCATCTCATGATCTTCATGGCAACTCTTCATCTTCTCTATCCGTTCTGGATCCTATGAGTTCATCATCAGTGCTCATTATGCTAAGATTCCTTAGCTTCTCTGGAAATTGAGACTCTTCGTCTTCTGTGTCAGTTATAGCCAGTTAACTATGGCTTCTTTGGCTTCTAACCCCTTCCTTCATGTGACCATCGGTGGTGACCAAGCACTTATTCAAAAGGCACTTCCCAATTTCTGTCTAGTGAGTGTTGGCTCCATTTCACGATATGACCTTGGGATATGATATTCATGTGACCAAGCAATTGCGGGTGCATCCAAAGGTGGTTTAGATCAAATTTTTTTCACCCCACAATTCACCATGAGCCTCCACACGTCCTTTCTCCAAAACCATGGTTTCAATTGCGGCCCACTCATGAAAAACTAAGTCTCGAGCATGTTCTAGCTCTACACTGGAGCACGACCATTGATCTCATTATCTTGATGGTTCTCTTGAATGGAAAATTCAGATATTTCCTCTTGAGTCTACGGACTATATCTCTCCTTCCTCCATCAAAGACTGAGGTTTCCTTCATGATCCAGGTTCTGGGAGTTTCAACTCTCAAACCCTGTTGTTGCTAACTGAATATCTTTCAGAATGGAATATTTGCTGACATCTGTCCTATTCAATCGACGGTTATTCCTTCTTTCCTTTATCCACACGTGATCCTTAGTGTCAGTGATTAGATGACACATGTCCCTCCAAACCAACGAACGATATCAATTTCAAGATCTGGGCTCCAGGAGTTTCAAAAGTCAAATTCTCGTTTGCTCCCAGACCATTTCACTCGGAGTCCATGATCCAACGATGCTTCTCCCTCTCATATCAACGGTCAATATATCCTTCGTGTCTCTAGACTTCGGATATTTCAATTCTCAAACTCCCATTCATCCTTCCTTTGATTTTTCCTGAAGATGAAAATCCACTGACGTGTGTCGTCTTAAATCCAATGGCTATCCTTTGCTCTAGGACTTCGACCTTAGAGACTTCGTGTCTTTGGGCGATTACTAGTGGTAAAACTCCCGAAGTGATGTAACTCTTGCGTCACTTGATGACGTGTCATGAGTCGAGAAACTACCACGTGTTACTTGGATTTGTGATTTCCACGTACCGGAAATGCCGAATCAACTTGACACTTGTCATTGTCTGATTGCACCACATGTCCTTGTTGACGTAGTCTGCCATGGGTCCTTCTCAAATAAATGGTCCTTGTTCTCCCTTTGATCGACAACTTTAATCAAATCGTGACTTCACGTGTCAGGTGGTTGAACTTGAGCCAACGCTTACTCTTCCAACTCTCGATATCTCAAATACTCTAGATCAATTACCCATAACCCTATATGATCCAACGGTCCATATCTTATCGGGACTTTTCATTTCACAAAGTTGGAGTACTACTCACCTTTGAATTTTCCATTTCACGACTTAGCGAAATACTGATCTCTCACCACGTGTCCTCTGGATCCAATGGTTCAAATCTCATTTTGATTTCTCATTTCGTGAAGTTGGAGGATGGATGTCGTCCATTATCCTTTTTGTAGTTATACTGGATCCAACGTTTGTTGGTCCTCAATGCTCAAATCCAACAGATCAGATCTGTACTTCTCCTTTTCTCTTCTTCTGGTCACTGGACTCTGATCTAACGTACATGAGGTCTTCGGGGTTGGTGATCCAATGGCCATTGTCGCTCCTCCTCCTGAAATTTGTCTTTCTCAAATATCTAAGTGTCAAAGGTTCTACAAGTATTGATGACTTTGGGTCTCATCTACGTTTCTAAGAAAGCTATCTCTCTTGAGTGTTGGTAATGGAATTAACCTCGGCCCTGATGCACACTTGCGCTCTGCATGAAAATATGTGCTATTCCTCCTTGAGCTTGGATTGCACATTGTTTTCTTCTTCACCTGAGATTACCTTTGATCCTTATGTGAGCCACAACCTTTGATCCTTCTGCGAGCCTTGATGTATGGGATCTCATCTGCGCATCCCATAAATTGATCTCAGAATGCTATGGAAAAACAATATGTTATCTCTTTGCATACTATTTTCTTCTTCACCCGAGCTTACGTTGTTCCTATTTTTCCATCGATGCACACTCTAATCTTTCCATCAATGACAAGAACACTCTACCTGTAATCATGACATCCTCATTGTTTTTATTTCCATCAATGACAAGCATACTACCTGCAAACATGCCAACAGACTGTGTGGAAGGAATCACAACACAGAGTTACTTAATACTTTGTAATACTTTGCCAGGAGGGAATAGAGCAAGTATGAGTGCCTGCAGAATCAACACATTCTGAAGTGTTGGAAGCATTGAGAAAACCCCAAGGTTGTTGAACACTCTTAGGAAGAAAGGGGATTCCTTAATACTTCTAGACAGGCTAAGGGATAATCTGTCGAAAGGCTTAGCCAAGCGCAAGGAGTGCACCAAGGAAACAGTAAGTTCATCTTACAAGCTCAGGAGGAAGAGTGTGAAGTTTCCAGGAGGGCACCAAAAATTCCACTGAAGGACGTAGAGAAGATGAGAACCTCGAAGGTTTCAAGCCGAGAAAAATATCATAAGGAGCAGTGTAGGACTTTGGAAGGAGTGCAGAGGAAAGGCCGAGAACAGTCTAAGTCTCAAGAGAAAATTGTGCTAAGTGTGAAAGAAGGTCAAGGACTTGCCAAAGTCCTGAAGACCATAAAATCATCTATCATCAGGAGGAGACAGGTGGGAAGGTATAGGGAGATCTATGATTTGGAGCTCTGGGAGATTTTCCAAGAGAAAAAAAAGATCTTCATGAAGTCACGAAGAGCGGTTTGAATCTAGACCGTTGGATATGGAAGGAACACATGGAGGTGATCCGCAGATTCGGAGGAATAGTACTCTAGGAAATATCCAAGGGGGATATCGAGAGGCTCCCGAAGGTTGGAGTCTGAATAGATTGTATCCATCGATAGGAAGGAGGGGCAAGGACCATTGATCCTCGCATCATTTTAGTTCACTGATTCGGAGTTCGGGAACATAAGAGTTGGTTTTCATGGAAAGAGCCAAAGCCCGAATCCTGAAGTGCTTTGTGTGGTTGAGCCTTAGGACATAACTCGAGGTCACATGATAGCAAGGGCCTGGCATGGAGAGCTGAGTGTCGCCGCCAAATTTCTTCAAAGGTAAAAGAAGAGAGCCGTAGGGTTAATAATACCCTCACATTGAGGGAAGAGAGACATGTGGTAGAGTTTTTCAGGTTCCAACAGGGAGCCGAAGAGTCAATCTGACTCAAGTGTTCAAAAATGATTCTATACCAAGAGGTCATGCATCCCCGAAGGAGGGGTGGGTTCTGCACCATCATTAACTGGATATTGGTACCACCAGGAGAATAGATGCATTATTTTATTCATACATTAGAAGGGATACCTAGTAAATGGAACATGGAGGAGGAACTGCATAGAGAAACTATGAGTTGGGGTGCAGTACAATAGAACTTTATTAGGAATTTTGCATTTGAAAGTGATAATACATGGGTGGATCTAGTATTACAGAGGATCAAAAGGAAGATATTTGAAGAATATGGGGTAGATATAGTCATAGTATACAAAGATTACAGAAAATAAACACTTGAACAATTAGTGTATTGTTATCAGGTCACATAGGATGAAGAAGTAGAGGAAAACCCACCTAACATACAAATAGTAGAAGGGGAAGGAGAAAGAGTGTTGAAAGGACCCCTATTACAATCAAAAGAGTTCACTGCACATATGAGGATTAAAAATGTCAATATTGGGACTGAAGAGAAGCCCAAGATAGCCAACATTAAGGATTACTAGGACAATGAGACAATGGAAAAGATAATTGAATTAATGCGGTAGTATAGTGACTTATTCCCATACACATTTTTAGAGATGAAAGGGGTAGCAGGATAAATTGGAGAAATGAAGATACCCCTCAAACCTGATGCAAGACTAGTTAGACAGAGACCATACATATTAAACCCCATCTATAAGAAGAAGGTGAAGGAAAAAATTGACAGAATGCTAGACTCAGGAATCATAGATCTTGTGGAAGAATTAGAGTGGATTAGTCCAATGGTGGTATAGGAAATGAAGACTAGGGGGATTAGGATATGTGTGGATATGAGGAAATTAAATGATGCATGCATGTATGATCCTTTTCCTACTCCATTTAGAGATGAGGTTTTAGAGAATGTGGGAGGACATGAAGTGTAATCCTTCACAGATGGATTTTCATGCTACCATCATATCATAATTGCTCCACAATATAGGTACAAAACTACATTTGCAACATAGTGGGGGTCATATCAATACAAAGTAATTTCATTTGGTTTAAAGAATGCACCAACAATATTTTCTAGAGTAGTAGTAGTTGCATTCAAGGATTTTATACATAAATTTTTAGAAGTTTATCTAGATGATTGGACAATATTCAGTTTATTGAAGGACCATGTAGAAACTCTAAGGTTAATGTTAGAAATATGTAGGAAATGTAATATTTCCTTGAACATTAAGAAATGTATATTTAGTACAATGTTTGGCATCCTACTTAGGCATATTGTATGCAAAAAAGGCTTGATAGTAGACCCTGTAAATATTGTTGTTATTGTCAATTTACCACCACCAAAGTCAATGTGTTAGTTGAGAGAAACATTGGGCCACACATGGTACTATAGGAAACTTATAAAGGGTTATGCAAATATTATTGCGCCCATGGAGAAGTTACTAAAGAAAGACATCAGTTTTTAGTGGAATGATGAATGCCAATAGAGCTTGGACATACTCAAAGAGAAGATGGTGACAACACCAATTCTCAGTTTTCCAGATTGGAAAAAATAATTTCATGTTCATGTGGATGCTTCATCCATTTCACTTAGAGCAGTATTGGCACAACCAGGTGAAGGAGACATTGATCACCCAATATATTTTTCTAGTAGAAATTTTTCTGAGTCGGAGCATAACTCTAATACTACATAAAGGGAAGGTATGTCTATGGTATATGCATTACATAAGTTCAGACATTATTTATTGGGTCAACATTTTAAGATGTTTACAAATCATTTCACTTTTAAGTACCTAGTCAACAAGCCAGTGTTTGGGGGAAGCATATATAGATGGTTGTTATTTTTTTCAGGAATATGATTTTGAAATCATAGTAAAACCAAATAATATGAATGCATGACCATATAATATATCAAGAATTATTAATGGAGAGGAGCCAAATAACTTGGAGGATAATTTTTCTGATTCTAACGTATTTTTTGTTCATACTTCTTATGATTATTTTCCTGACATTGTTAAATTCTTGAGCACAGGAATGGCTCCCAAGGAATTTATTGTCGTGCAAAAAAAAAGTTGGTAGTGCACGCCGCAGACTATCAACTGATTGTAGTACTTTTATACAAGTTAGGTGCAGATGGAATCCTGAGAAGATGGGTGATGGAGCATGAATTCTTCATGGCGCTAGCATAAGAACATGAAGAAATAGTTGGAGGGAACTATGCAAAAAATCCTACAGCAAAAAAGGTGATGCACGCAGGATTATGGTGGCCTACAGTACATAAGGATGTAAAGGAATATTGTCATACCTATGATGTATGTCAGAGGGTTGGAAAACCATCCAGAAGGGATGAAATGCTACTTATGCCCCAAGTAACTTAATAGGTGTTTGATCAATGGATTGTGGATTTCATTGGATCCATTAATCCATGAGAAAGGATATTAGGAGACAGGTACATCATCATTGTGACATAATACTTAACCAGGTGGGAAGAAGCAGCTCTAGTAAAGGATTGCAACGCAGAAACTGCTGTGCATTTTCTCTTTGAGAACATGGTGACCAGATTTGGATGTCCTAGAATCCTATTAAGTGATCAGGGAACTCATTTTATTAACTGTACAATCATATAATTGAAATAATAATATGAGATATACCATCATAAGAGCACACCTTACCATCCCCATGAAAATGGCACAGTAGGATCTTTTAACAAGATTCTAGAGAATGCATTGACAAAGATTTGCAATGTGAATAGGGATGATTTGGATTTGAAGGTATCATCAATGCTATGCGCTTACATGAATACATGTAAGAAACTTACAAGACATACACCATTCATAATTGTGTATGGGAAGAAAGAAATGGTGCCACTAGATTATTTAGTACCTAGTTTGCGCATTGCAGAAATCACCAACACGACAGAATAAGGTTTTGCAAAGGAAATATTGGATCAGCTGATGGAGTTGGAAGAAGACATAATTTTAGCAGGATTTCACCAGAAAGTACAAAAATCAAAGGACAAAGTTTGGCATGATAGGTACATAAAGAAGAAAATATTTAAGGAAGGAGATCTATTTCTCCTCTATGACAACAAGTATTTACAACACCCTGGAATTTAAAGATGCACTGGTTAGGGCCTTATTATGTAGATACCATCACAAATGGAGGTGTTGTGCAACTAAAAGATCTTGTAGGAAAGAATCTCATAGGACTAGTGAATGGTTGTCGACTGAAGTTGTATAAATATAGTTGACCTAACAACCTGAGCTAAAAATAGAGAGAAAATGTATGATTGTACATATCGTATATAGTAGATGTTAGAAGAAAAAGACAAAAATCCATAAAAAGAAGAAATATAAAAGAAAAGACAAAAAGATAGAAGAATATTAGAGGTATTTTGATGAAATATATTTGTTAGCATTAACAGTGAGCTGTAGAAAAACCTGTGTTGAAGACACTACGTGATCGAAAATAGTTGAAAGACACAAAAAGTGAAGCGCACAGGAAAAACTGAAAAAGTGAAAACTGTCAGTGTGAAATAGTTGTCAGTACACCGTCCCACTATCAGGTTGAGAACAACATTGGGCCACACATGGTACTGCATGAAATTGATAAAGGGATATGCAAATATTATTACACCCATGGATAAGTTACTAAAGAAAGACATCATGTTTCAGTGGAATGATGAATTCCAAGAGAGCTTGGACATACTGAAAGAGAAGATGATGACAATACCAATTCTAAGTTTTCTAGATTGGACAAAATAATTTCATGTTCATGTGGATGCTTCATCCATTGCACTTGGAGCAGTATTGGCACAACCAGGTGAAGGAGACATTGATCATCTAATATCTTTTTCTATTAAAAATTTTTCCAAGTCTGAGAAGAACTATAATACTATAGAAAGGTAAGGTCTGGCTATGGTATATTCCTTACAGAAGTTCAAACATTATTTATTGGGTCAACATTTTAAGATATTTATAAGTCATTCCACTTTGAAGTACCTAGTTAACAAGACAATGTTGCGGGGAAGGATCTGTAGATGGTTGTTATTTTTTTGGGAATATGATTTGGAAATCATAGTAAAACCAGGGAAGTTGGATGCAGGACCATATCATCTATAAATAATTACTAGTGGAGAGGAGCCAAACAAATTGGAGGAGAATTTTCCTGATGCTAACTTATTTTCTGTTCAGATTGTTGATGATTATTTTTCTCACATTGTTGGATTCTTGAGCACAGGAATGGCTCCCAAGGAATTTACTATCGCACATAAAAAAAATAGTGGGTAGTGCGCGTTGCAGACTACCAACTGATTGCAGGTCATTTATACAAGTTAGGTGTAGATGGAATCATGAAAATGCGGGTGATGGAGCATGATCCCTCCATGGTGTTAGCAGAAGCACATGAAAGAATAGATAGAGGGCACTGTGCAAGAAATCCTACATCACATAAGGTGTTGCATGCAAGATTATGGTGGCCTATAGTACATAAGGATGTAAAGGAACAGTGTCATACCTATGATGTCTATTAGAGGGTGGGAAAACCATCAATAAGGGATGAAATGCCACTTATTCCCCAAGTAACTTTACAGGTATTTGATAAATGGGTTGTGGATTTCATTGTACCCATTAATCCACCAGAAAGGAGATCAGGAGCCAGATACATCATCACTGTGACATAATACTTAACCAG
The DNA here is from genome assembly GCA_000966675.3 of Picea glauca. NCBI lineage: Eukaryota > Viridiplantae > Streptophyta > Pinopsida > Pinales > Pinaceae > Picea > Picea glauca. The sequence goes on from JZKD02S1724828.1 coordinate 91,908, forward strand.
GTGGGAAGAAGCAACTCCAATAAAGTATTCCAGCGCAGAAACTACAGTGTGGTTTCTCTTTGAGAATGTGGTGACCATATTTGGATGTCCTAGAATATTGTTAAGTGATTAGGGAACTCATTTTATTAACAGTACAATCAGGTCTTTGACAGAAGAATTCGAGATATACCATCAGAAGAGCACACCTTACCATCCCTAGGAAAATGGCATAGTAGAATCTTTTAACAAGATTCTATACAATGTGTTGACAAATATTTCCAATGTGAATAGGGATGGTTGGGATTTGAAGGTATCAACAATGCTATTAGCTTACAGGACTACATGCAATAAAATTACAGGATAGACACCATTCAGACTAGTGTATGGTCAGGAAGTAGTGGTTCCACTAGATTATTTAGTACCTAGTCTGCGCATTGCAACAATCACCTACATGACAAAAGAAGGCTTTGCACAGGAAATATTGGATCAACTGATGGAGTTGGAAGAATAAATAATTTTAGTAGGATTTCACTAGGACTTACAGAAAGAAAAGGACAAAGATTGGCATGATAGGCACATAAAATATTTAAGGAAGGAGATCTAGTTCTCCTCTATGACAACAGATATTTACAACACCCTGGGAAGTTCAAGATACACTGGTTATGTCCTTATCAGGTAGAGGCCATAAAAAATGGAGGTGTTATGAAACTAAAAGATATTGCTAGAAATAATTGCAGAGGACTATTGAATGGAAGTTGACTGAATTTGTGTCAAGACAGTCGACCTTGTTGGCATGTTTACCGACAGAGTGTTCTTTTCATTGATCGAAAGAACAATAGCGACGATGGCATGTCTATAGGAAAAAATAACAAAAACGATGGCATGATTAGTCCCTGAGTTTGCAATCAAATATCAGGAGAAATAACGCAGAGTTGAACGCAAAGCGCAAGTGTGTGATAGGGCCAAGGTTAAATTCATTGCCAAAGATTAGGGGAGATAGCCTTTTTTAGAAATGCAAACGAGTCCCAAAGTCACCAGGACTCATAGAAGGATCAAATTTCGAGGCCTTTGACACTTAGAAATTCCTCCAAATCAGGAGGACGCATAAGATCAGGAGGAGGAGAGACAATGGCCATTGGATCACCAATCCCAAATAGTCGATGTTCATTAGATCAGAGTCTAGTGACTAGAGGAAGAAGAAAGGAGAAGTATAGATTTGATCCATTGGATCTGAGCGTCGAGGACCAACAGTCATCGGATCCAATATAATTGAGAAGAGGATAATGTCCAAGAGCCATCCTCCAACTCCATGAAATGTGAAGTCACAATGAGATCTGAGCCATTGGATCTAGAATACACGTGGTGAGAGATCATCATTTCGTTGACTCGTGAACTAGAAAAGTCAAAGATGAGAGTTGTAGGAACTTGTGATGTCCAAGTTCATGACTTGATCTACACCATTAGATCATGGAGAGTTGTGAGTCGTTGATCTAATGCTCGCAAATATTAGAAAGGTAGGAGGAAAATACTTGAGGAGATGGGAGCCGCAAAAATTCTAGTCGTTCATCTAGGAAGGACATGTGGCATCTAATAAAGCAGTTTTGGAAAATTGAAATTCGGAAGAAGGGAGGTGAGTATTCCTCCAACTTCGCGAAATGAGAAGTCTTGATATGATTTGAGCCATCAGATCACCAAGGATTGTGGGTCATTGATTTGGAGAAGGTTTTAGAAAATTGAAATTCAGGAGAAGGGAAGTGAGTGTTCCTCCAACTTTGCAAAATGCGAATTACCAATAAGATTTGGACCATTGGATCACAGAGGGTTGTGGGTCGTCGATCTGACATAGAGAACTGAATCAGGAATCAAGATTTGGAAGAGTCAGGGTTGGCTCACATTGAAACACCCAACACGTGAGGTTGCGATTTGATCACAGTCTTTGATCAAAGGGAGAGCATGGACTGTTGATCAGGCACGCCGAAGTTCACAAATTCACGAAATGTGAAGTACCCCTTTTCTTGGCCCCTGGTCACAACCAAGGTCACATTAGCAAAAAATTAAGGGAGGATCTAACATCTCTCTAGGCTCTACTTTGGATATTGTTGAGATCACGAAGAACCTATTTTATTAGTGAGTGGTCATAGCCAGTGGTCACATCAATGAAGGTTAAGGGAGGAGATAGCACGTCGCTAGGCTCCACATTGGAGATCACGAGTTGGGAGAATCGAGAAAAATTACTTCTAAATATTCGATGTCTGATATCACGAAGCACCTTTTAGTTAGGCCTATGGTCACAACTCATGGTCACGTGAAAGGAAGGAGCTTATCCAGAAAAGAGAGCATGCACTGTGTAGTTTTCTCAGAAAGGGAAAAGGCCCCAAAGGCATGAGCACATGGAGGTTCTCTGTGTACCTGCTAAAAACAGAGTGATTGTGTCTTCTAGAGAATTTAACGAGCTTAAGTGTGATTGTCAGAGGAGCTGAGGAGTCCCAAGGTAACTACCAGTGAAGTGAAGATTCATCATTTAGACAATTGACAGATGGAAATGCGTCGAAGACTGAACTTCCAAAGAAGCCAAATAATCTCAGGATAATGACCACTAATGAAGAACAAACTCAGGATGATCGCCAGATAGGACGAAGAGTTGAGTGTATGCCCTGGCAGAGGACTGGTAAGCCATTGATGAACATTGTATCATTGTAATAAATTTCAAAAAGGAAAGATTTATATTTTAGGGTGGTAGGGAATTGCTAGGGAGGAATATTGTCCTTAGATTTTCAAGTGGATGCTTGAACACAAGGATTTGTAGCTTCCATCTGGTTGTAGCCAGAAAAAACAGGGTGGAAGGGTGGTGCAAGGGAGAACTATTTTTCTCTGTTATACAAGTTGGTGCCTGTGTAACTGGAAGTTGGTTCTTCCATCTAGTTGGTGCTGGAACACTCAGGGAGTTGATGCTTCCTTCTAGTGGGTGATAGAGAAACTAGGGAGTTGGTGCTTCCTTCTAGTGGGTGCTAAAGAAACCAGAGAGTTGGTTCTCTCAACAATTTGTGGTTTGTAAAATATAGGTTTGTTGATGCAGGAGCATCGCAACTACCCAAAGTAAGCATGGAGGCAGTGCATGTGTTTTTTTAAACACATGACATATTACTTGAAAATGTTTGAAACTGAAGCGCCAAACTTTCAATGATCCATTTATGAGGGAGTGCCTTTTGTATATTGTATCAGACATTGAGCCATACGCTCTTGTCTGAAATAGATAGGAGGCATTTAATCTAGTTAATACAGGTAGATAGAATTTATTTTCTAGACTAGACAATTTTAGATGGAAGGAGGGAAAACGGATATAAACACCCTCATTGTATCATTGTAACATTAGAGAGAAAGAGAGAGAGAGAAAGCATTTTTAGAAGAGGAGAGCAAGAAGAGAATTGTATGACGAACACCCATGTACAGGCAGTTTGAATTAATATAATGAGATTTGATTCAAACCATGGGTTGTGTTGTTTCTCTATGTATTGTTGATGTGTTCATTATGTTGCTTTCTGGTTATGCATTTTATTTCAATATGTTGTGCATGTGATTTCAGGGTTTAACTGAAGTCTAAGAGGAGAGGAATGAGTTTCAATTGTTTCTCTATCTGAGCCAGGAGATTCCTGCAAAGAGTGCAGTCGAANTAAAGTATTCCAGCGCAGAAACTACAGTGTGGTTTCTCTTTGAGAATGTGGTGACCATATTTGGATGTCCTAGAATATTGTTAAGTGATTAGGGAACTCATTTTATTAACAGTACAATCAGGTCTTTGACAGAAGAATTCGAGATATACCATCAGAAGAGCACACCTTACCATCCCTAGGAAAATGGCATAGTAGAATCTTTTAACAAGATTCTATACAATGTGTTGACAAATATTTCCAATGTGAATAGGGATGGTTGGGATTTGAAGGTATCAACAATGCTATTAGCTTACAGGACTACATGCAATAAAATTACAGGATAGACACCATTCAGACTAGTGTATGGTCAGGAAGTAGTGGTTCCACTAGATTATTTAGTACCTAGTCTGCGCATTGCAACAATCACCTACATGACAAAAGAAGGCTTTGCACAGGAAATATTGGATCAACTGATGGAGTTGGAAGAATAAATAATTTTAGTAGGATTTCACTAGGACTTACAGAAAGAAAAGGACAAAGATTGGCATGATAGGCACATAAAATATTTAAGGAAGGAGATCTAGTTCTCCTCTATGACAACAGATATTTACAACACCCTGGGAAGTTCAAGATACACTGGTTATGTCCTTATCAGGTAGAGGCCATAAAAAATGGAGGTGTTATGAAACTAAAAGATATTGCTAGAAATAATTGCAGAGGACTATTGAATGGAAGTTGACTGAATTTGTGTCAAGACAGTCGACCTTGTTGGCATGTTTACCGACAGAGTGTTCTTTTCATTGATCGAAAGAACAATAGCGACGATGGCATGTCTATAGGAAAAAATAACAAAAACGATGGCATGATTAGTCCCTGAGTTTGCAATCAAATATCAGGAGAAATAACGCAGAGTTGAACGCAAAGCGCAAGTGTGTGATAGGGCCAAGGTTAAATTCATTGCCAAAGATTAGGGGAGATAGCCTTTTTTAGAAATGCAAACGAGTCCCAAAGTCACCAGGACTCATAGAAGGATCAAATTTCGAGGCCTTTGACACTTAGAAATTCCTCCAAATCAGGAGGACGCATAAGATCAGGAGGAGGAGAGACAATGGCCATTGGATCACCAATCCCAAATAGTCGATGTTCATTAGATCAGAGTCTAGTGACTAGAGGAAGAAGAAAGGAGAAGTATAGATTTGATCCATTGGATCTGAGCGTCGAGGACCAACAGTCATCGGATCCAATATAATTGAGAAGAGGATAATGTCCAAGAGCCATCCTCCAACTCCATGAAATGTGAAGTCACAATGAGATCTGAGCCATTGGATCTAGAGGACACGTGGTGAGAGATCATCATTTCGTTGACTCGTGAACTAGAAAAGTCAAAGGTGAGAGTTTTAGGAACTTGTGATGTCCAAGTTCATGACTTGATCTACACCATTAGATCATGGAGAGTTGTGAGTCATTGATCTAATGCTCGCAAATATTAGAAAGGTAGGAGGAAAATACTTGAGGAGATGGGAGCCGCAAAAATTCTAGTCGTTCATCTGGGAAGGACATGTGGCAGCTGATAAAGCAGTTTTGGAAAATCGAAATTCGGAAGAAGGGAGGTGAGTATTCCTCCAACTTTGTGAAATGAGAAGTCTTGATATGATTTGAGCCATCAGATCACCAAGGATTGCGGGTCATTGATTTGGAGAAGGTTTTAGAAAATTGAAAGTCAGGAGAAGGGAAGTGAGTGTTCCTCCAACTTCGCAAAATGCGAATTACCAATAAGATTTGGACCGTTGGATCACAGAGGGTTGTGGGTCGTCGATCTGACATAGAGAACTGAATAAGGAATCAAGATTTGGAAGAGTCAGGGTTGGCTCACATTCAAACACCCAACACGTGAGGTTGCGATTTGATCATAGTCTTTGATCAAAGGGAGAGCATGGACTGTTGATCAGGCACGCCGAAGTTCACAAATTCATGAAATGTGAAGTACCCTTTTTCTTGGCCCCTGGTCACAACCAAGGTCACATTAGCAAAAAATTAAGGGAGGATCTAACATCTCTCTAGGCTCTACTTTGGATATTGTTGAGATCACGAAGAACCTATTTTATTAGTGAGTGGTCATAGCCAGTGGTCACATCAATGAAGGTTAAGGGAGGAGATAGCACGTCGCTAGGCTCCACATTGGAGATCACGAGTTGGGAGAATCGAGAAAAATTACTTCTAAATATTCGATGTCTGATATCACGAAGCACCTTTTAGTTAGGCCTATGGTCACAACTCATGGTCACGTGAAAGGAAGGAGCTTATCCAGAAAAGAGAGCATGCACTGTGTAGTTTTCTCAGAAAGGGAAAAGGCCCCAAAGGCATGAGCACATGGAGGTTCTCTGTGTACCTGCTAAAAACAGAGTGATTGTGTCTTCTAGAGAATTTAACGAGCTTAAGTGTGATTGTCAGAGGAGCTGAGGAGTCCCAAGGTAACTACCAGTGAAGTGAAGATTCATCATTTAGACAATTGACAGATGGAAATGCGTCGAAGACTGAACTTCCAAAGAAGCCAAATAATCTCAGGATAATGACCACTAATGAAGAACAAACTCAGGATGATCGCCAGATAGGACGAAGAGTTGAGTGTATGCCCTGGCAGAGGACTGGTAAGCCATTGATGAACATTGTATCATTGTAATAAATTTCAAAAAGGAAAGATTTATATTTTAGGGTGGTAGGGAATTGCTAGGGAGGAATATTGTCCTTAGATTTTCAAGTGGATGCTTGAACACAAGGATTTGTAGCTTCCATCTGGTTGTAGCCAGAAAAAACAGGGTGGAAGGGTGGTGCAAGGGAGAACTATTTTTCTCTGTTATACAAGTTGGTGCCTGTGTAACTGGAAGTTGGTTCTTCCATCTAGTTGGTGCTGGAACACTCAGGGAGTTGATGCTTCCTTCTAGTGGGTGATAGAGAAACTAGGGAGTTGGTGCTTCCTTCTAGTGGGTGCTAAAGAAACCAGAGAGTTGGTTCTCTCAACAATTTGTGGTTTGTAAAATATAGGTTTGTTGATGCAGGAGCATCGCAACTACCCAAAGTAAGCATGGAGGCAGTGCATGTGTTTTTTTAAACACATGACATATTACTTGAAAATGTTTGAAACTGAAGCGCCAAACTTTCAATGATCCATTTATGAGGGAGTGCCTTTTGTATATTGTATCAGACATTGAGCCATACGCTCTTGTCTGAAATAGATAGGAGGCATTTAATCTAGTTAATACAGGTAGATAGAATTTATTTTCTAGACTAGACAATTTTAGATGGAAGGAGGGAAAACGGATATAAACACCCTCATTGTATCATTGTAACATTAGAGAGAAAGAGAGAGAGAGAAAGCATTTTTAGAAGAGGAGAGCAAGAAGAGAATTGTATGACGAACACCCATGTACAGGCAGTTTGAATTAATATAATGAGATTTGATTCAAACCATGGGTTGTGTTGTTTCTCTATGTATTGTTGATGTGTTCATTATGTTGCTTTCTGGTTATGCATTTTATTTCAATATGTTGTGCATGTGATTTCAGGGTTTAACTGAAGTCTAAGAGGAGAGGAATGAGTTTCAATTGTTTCTCTATCTGAGCCAGGAGATTCCTGCAAAGAGTGCAGTCGAA
>JZKD02S1724839.1:103589-114058 GCA_000966675.3 Picea glauca
AGAAGGCTGGCTCGTGATGAGACCCCCTTTTCCTTGGCCATGCAACCAAAGGTCACTGCCCTGGCGTGGTAACCAGATGGTGGCAATGTCATACTGTTATGTACCCATGAACATAATAGGCTGGCTCGTGATAAGACCCCCTATCCTCTTGACTAGGTCTTGTTTGTTATTTTTCCGGGTCCCTCTTGTGTCTTGCTGAGAGGCTTTTTATTGCCTTCTCGGGGATCCCTGGGCAAAGCATCTCGAGGTCTTATTTCTAGGCTTTGTATCTTTTACCGGCTGCTTTTACCTTCTGGGCCTTTAGCCCCTTTTTCCCACGAGATAAGGTGCAACCCTACAAACAGGTCAACCCAATGCCCGGACAAGGGGAATGGGACAAATGAGCGGGAGATGATGGAAAAGTGGTGGTGCTATGAGGGGAGCGGACGATGGATTTTCAGAAATCCTTCTAGTGGCAAACCAAAACCCATGGGTACATGCTTGCTAGGGCACCCTGTCAATCCCCCCAAGCATGGTCAAGTGGGCCAATGTAAGATCCAAGCAGTTGTCAGAGATAAAAGGGATCAGATGCATATATTTAAAGGTTTTAATGATCAAAAGTGACACATACCATGATACTTGGACCAATTACCTTTGGAGCAAGAGCCTCCTCCGATACAAGACCAAGCCGAAGGTGATGGATGCTGCTGCTGACAAAATGAGTCTGATGAAAGAAGAAAAGGATGGGCCTTCCAGGGCCATGCTCAGGTCAATCCTGCTCTCGGTACTCCATGTCTAGGACTTGTGGGCCTCGAGACATGATCTCCTGGTTATCCCTAAAAATCAGGGATAACAATGCCATAATGTCTCGAAGTTGGGTTGAACTTCTCTTCCATTTACTGATGAGAGAAATGTCTCCCATGATTCAGGAAGACCATCTACTGCTGTTTGTACAAGGTCATCATCATTTGCTGCAACTCCAATTGCTGCAAGCTGATCTCTTGTTTGGGCAATTTTGGAAAAGAAGGCAGAGATGGTTTGATCCTTTCCCATCTTTAATGTATGTAGTTGTTTCTTCAAAGTCTTTTTGAGTTGGGGCCTTCTTTTCATATAGATTTGCTAGGGAATCAAAGCATTCCTTAGCTGTCCTTCAATGAGCAATAAGAGGCATCATGCTTTCTTTAACTGAGTAAAAAATGAGCCTCTTGGCTTTGGCTTGCCTCTTCTTATAGGCTGCTCTTCCTGCATTTGAAGTAGGTTCTTCCATCACTCTGGTAACCAACTTATCCAAGTCACCTTCTTCTAGGATATTAAAGACCCTGGCCTTCCAGGCATTGAAGTTTGAAGCCCCTTCAAGCCTATCTTCTGCTTTGACTGAAGATGAAGCCATACTAAAAGCAAGATCTGATATATAACAAGCTTACTACTGATTTGCAAAACAAACCCTTAAGTGTGGATCTACGCAGGCTCAAAAGTCTGCCACAATTGAGCTCTTTTCACGCCCTAAGCTATGATACCATGTTAGAATTTAAGGGCAAATTATATACTAGCTAGGAACAAAAATATTTTTGAATTTTATTTGCTACTGTAAATCTGGAACAACAATATACTCAAAAATTCTGATGTAAACAATTTATAACAGAAATCACATTATAGATTTAAGTATTACCTTAGTCAAACAAGGAATAGATTTACCTGATGTGCTGTTGTTATCCTCTTTTCTGTATGCTCAGAAAAAGCTTTTAAGGGATCATTGATCAAACCCTCAGGGCAGATCTCATTATTATCCTTAGAACAATTTTGCCAAGAAGAACTTTAGGGTAAAATCAGAAAACTGACCAGCATGCCAATCATAAATTAAAAGAGCTAAAATAGGACACCACTGTCCAAACTAGTGGCTGAAAGGAGACCACTAACAGCCTCAATAAATTCCGTGCAAAATACAAAACTGCTACAACAATGGTCATAAGTAATAGCAGTCATAGGGCTTCCCTGACAAACCCTAATCAGGGTACTAAGAGTTGCAAGGCGAGGCAACATACACATGTCACCAAAAAAAGGATAGCGGCAACATACACGTGGCACCAACAATGAGACAACGACAACATACAGGGCGGTACCAGCAAGGAGACAACGACAACACACATGTGGTGATACCAACAAGGAGACAAGAGAGGTAAGCCCACGGTAAGCAAGAAAAATTGACCTAAAGAGGGCCACACCACTTCAACAACCAGAACAAAGGGACCCGCAACAAAAACTTAGACCAAGAGGGGCCGCACCACTTCAACAACCAGAACAAAGGGAGCCTCAGCAAAAACTTAGACCAAGAGGGGTTGCACCACTTCAATAACCAGAACAAAGGGAGCCACAACAAAAAATCAGACCAAGACTCGACTTAGAAGGAAGAGTGAATGTGTCTAGTGAGAGGAGAGGTCTCTTCCTTTTATAGTTTGGTAGGTAGGTTAGGGTTAGCAAAATTAGCCCCAACTTTAGGTTTAGATTAAACTCTAAAAAATTAAGCAATTAATATTTTAATCATAAAATATTAAATGTTAATTAGAAAAGTCAAGGAGAGAGGATCCAAAGTCAAGGCGACTAGCAAAGAACCAAACCAAAAACCCACATAAAAATTAAGGAGGACATAACTCAAGCAAGGGGTTGCAAAAGTAATAAGACAAGGTCAAGGGAGGTTCTTCTTTAATGGCAGAATGTCCACATGAGTCTCATGAAATAACTTATAAGATTTTATCATCCCAACATAAGAGGAAGGTCAATGATGTGATCATGTCCTTCTTCTTAACTGCTCCTAGGTCTCATGGACCATCCCGGGAGAGAAGAAGATCACAAATCATCTCGGTTTGGTACTTAACCAAGAGAATGCCTGGTCCTAGACCAGGACACCCTAGAACGCAATTGGGGGCCCTAGATCACAACTAGGGTCTTATCCACCAAGGTACACAACTAAGGATTAATCCAAGCATCGAGCAAGGATTCCCTAGAACACATCCAGGGGCCCTAGAACACATCTAGGGACTTTTACCACCAAATTGCTTGGTCCTTGACCAAGAACCCCATTCATACACTGGGGGCCCTCACTAGGGTCTTTTGCCATGGCTCTAACTGCTTGGTCCCAGACCAAGAACCCCAAGAGTGTACTGGGGGCCCTAGGTCTCAACTAGGGTCTTTTCCATCCTCCGGGAGAATGGCTCTTGCAGCTGCATTAATTTTAACACCCTTCTAGGGCAACTTATTAGCCAATAATCAGATCTGAAAATACCCTTTTACAACAGTAAAATCAGCCCCTTATGTTCTTCCTTACATGTCGAATCACTTAACAATTTGCCATTTAACTATGTCCAATCAACAAGACATAAGTGGTAAATAGCAAAGCATAAAGAACATATATAGTTGAAATTCAAATCTGAAAATGACACAAGATGTGGACAGCTGGAAACTTCATATATAAGCTCAAGATGAAGTACAAGTACATACCATAGCCTTCTCTCAAGGCTAGTACAAAAACTCCAACTATCCAAAAAGCTCTAGCTAGGGTAAATCATCAAACCCTAGCTCAACAAAGAGGATCCAAGTGCAAGAATCTCTCCAACACAATCACCAAGGCAAGAAGTCCTCTTCTTCTTCACAAATCCACCCTAGGGTTTTCTCCCAAAACCCTAATCTCCAATCTCCAAGGGATAAACCCTAACTTTGGAACTTCAAAATTCTCCAAGAAGACCAAAAAACCCTAACACCTCAAGAGAGAGAGAATACAAGTACAAGTGAAGACTTAAGAGAGAGAATACAAGTACAAGTGAAAACTTAAGAGAGGAAGAGGAAGTGTACACTCCCATCTCTTTGTCACATCTCATCACAAGAGTGAATATAAGTGAGTGAATGAATATGTTAAGGAAAGATTCTCTCCTTCCTATATTCATATGAGAGGTAAGGGAGGCCAACAATACTATGTGGGCCGAAGCCCTTACAAGCAACCTACATGTGCTATTGTAGGCCACACAAGTGAGATATCTACTCTAGAGTACCAGTGTCATGCCCCAATGGTGATGTCATGCATAATAATGACTCCAAGGTGATGTAGCTACATAAGGCAAGTCAAAACCACTCCATCACGAGACTCCATGGACTCTGTCTATCCTCCAAAGCGTACTCCACTAGGTTAGCTACTTGTTGCAAGAACATTGTCGAAGCCCTAGGTGTCCCTGAGTCATCTCAAATTTGCCAAACAGGAAACCAAGTTGTTAGCTTGCCACATTTCAACTAGGGCTTGAAGCTCTTCGTGTAATGTCCCCCACCTCTTGATAGAGAGGTGATGAGGAGACTCAGTGGCCTGGGCATCCCCACTAGGTCATAGTCTCACACTGAGGGGGAAAGTCAACTAGACTAAGGTTATATTCTTAAGTTGACTTAAAGAAAAAGGTTAAAAGGAGTAAAAGATAACTCAACCAAAGAATAGAAGTTAACCCTGGGAGTTAATCTAACTCAACAGAGGAATAGAAAGAAAAGTATAAATAGAAGGCTGGGGCGCACCTTATTCATTCTGGATTTTGGTATTTGCTTGTTATTGCTCTTGAGCATACAGTTTGGGGGTTTTGCTGTACAAACCCTTGTGAGTAACTCAGTGGTGAAATACCCACTCACCTTGTTCCACAGCTTGGTCTCGGGGATGAAAGACTCCTCCACACCATTCTACATTCAGCATATTTCCACCTAGCGATTCAGAAGTAGCAGGGCCGTACTGTTCATGAGTTTCCAGCAAGGGTGCACCATCAACTAGAGCAGGGTTCGATCCAACTGATCAGGAGGGACGTTGGGCATTCCAACACTTGGGTTTTACTTGCAGGTGCTCAACCATCATTTTGAGGGTTTCGTTGAAGAGTTATCATCATCATATCATCAATTACAGCTTGAGACGGCTTTGGGCTAGGAGGACGTCCTGTGTTTTAGTATTTCTCAGATCTAGAGAGATCTACTTGGAATCTGGTGCTGAAACTTCTCCCATGGGGTTTCCATAGCCTGATCTATATTCCTGGAGAGTTTTGGAGCATTTGGAGACCTCCTTCAGCAGGGCCGGAAGGAACAGTCACTGTATGCTAAGGAGTCCAAATGCGAGTTTGGGATGACAAAGGTCCTCTATTTAGGACACATCATCATGGCGAAAGGGGTACATGTACATCAGGAGAAGATCAAAGCCATCATGGAATGGCCTATTCCTAAGACACTCACATAATTGAGAGGATTTCTAGGCATGTGCACGTATTACAAGAAGTTTGTCAAGGGATTTTCTCAGCTATTTGTTGAACACATGGTTCATACATGATTAGAACGTAGCAGGAGCGTTGGTTAACCCAAAGGGCATCACCAAAAACTCATAGTGGTCGTAATGACATCTAAAAGCTGTTTTGGAGATGTCTTCCTCCCTCATCTTGATCTGATGATAACTAGAACGAAGGTCAATCTTAGTGAAGTAGATGGCCCCATGCAATTCGTCCAACAGTTCATCAATCCTTGGTATCGGGTACCTGTTCTTGATGGTCTTTTTATTCACGGCCCTGAAGTCAATGCACATCCTCATAGTGCCATCTTTCTTCTTCACCAACACTACTGAAGAAGCAAAAGGGCTAGTGCTGGGCCTGATGTGCCCCATGTCTAGAAGTTCCTGGATGGCCTTCTCTATCTCATCTTTGTACTTCTTGGGATGTCTGTATGGTGTGGTAATGACTGGTTTGGCCCCTTCCTCTAGCTCAATAATGTGCTCAAACCCCCTATCTGGTGGTACCCCTGGAGGAATAGGCCCAAACACCTTGTGGTGCCTGTCAAGGATTTCTTTGATCTTTGGTGTGTAGTGAACCTTGCCTTGTTCATCCATACGTGTTACAATCCTGCATTCTGCTGCGTATACTATCTCATCTCTCCGGAAGATGGCCTCCATCCTCTTGGCCGTGACTATTTGATTCATGCTCTTATAATAAAGGTCAGATCTATGCTTGTGCTTTCTATATCTTGAATATGTTGTGATCTTGCATATGTTGGATGAATCTTGTATAAACACTATTTAAATAACTGGAACGCTTCAATAGTCACCTGCACACCAAACACACGCAAAGGTAGTTAGTGGCCTCAAGCGAAAAAATTGGCTTGGGATCATTACAGTGGTATCAGAGCTTTGATCCTCCAAACCTGTGGAAGGATTAGCACATGCAGTAGGTACAATGGAATCGTTATGGGTAGAAGGAAGAAACCAAGCAGTGAAACAGAGGCTGAAATGGAAGRGTCAGGKGATGACCRTGAGCCTCAAGGCTTGGCCTTCTTGGCAGCYGAACTTGACAAGTTCCARAAAATCATAAATCTCACRGAAAGCAAATTGGTCCACCAATTAGATGAGAACCAGGAAACCAACAGAAGGGGACAGGCCGAAATTTCTGAAACCTTGAAGAAGGTTGACGAGAATCTGCAGAAGATTGACCAGAACCAATCACGGATAACTGATCTTTTGATGCAAATGACCCATCAAGGGAAGGACCCTGAGACGTATGGGAATAAGGTGGCTGGTGGATCCGGTGGATTCCATGGTGAGACCAGATATAACTCGGAGAAAGCTCTTGGATCCGAAGGAAGTCATGGAGGAGGCACGTACAATAGTCAGATAGGCAGCAGGGTCAACCCTAGGCCATACATGCCCACGTTCACAGATGAGCAGTTAGGCCGACATTGGGGTGGCAGGGCTAACCCGAGGCCATATATGCCCACATTCACAGATGAGCAAGGGAAACAGGAACAAGTGGAGGACTTTGTTGAACAAATGACGAGATGCACCAAGGAGTTCTACAGTTTGGATATGAGGATTCAAAGGCAGATGTCCCTGGATCAATATTGCCAACTCCGGTTCAGAAATCAACCTAGGTCGAACCACAGGGGCAGTTTTGAATTTGAACGAAAGGCGGGGAAGATAGAGATTCCATACTTTGATGGTACGGCCAAAATGACAGCACAAGCTTGGGTGCAAAAACTGGATACCTACCTGCAGCTTAACCCTATGAGAGAGATGGAAGCCATCAGGTTTTCTACTATGTACTTGGATGGCAAGGTTCATGACTGGTGGTATCATGGACTCACCACTCTTGGCCACAATCAGATAGTGTCTTACACGGAGTTCACTCAGAGGCTCATTGACAGGTTTGATCAAGGAGATCCTGAGCTACATTTCYGAGAGCTCACACAACTCAAGCAAACTGGTACGRCTAAAGCATATATTGATGAATTTCAAAGGTTGGCAGTGATGGTGCAGGACATGTCTCCCACCAGGCTCATGATGCTCTTCACAGAGGGGTTGATGGAACCATTGAAGGGTTGGGTCAAGGCTTTCAAACCTACCAACCTGCAGGAGGCTATCTGGAAGACAAGGGATCTAGGACCAGCAGCTAAGCCTAAATTTGTACCTAGGCCACCTCTTAACAATGGAGGAAGAGACTAAAGACCTCCGATGAATCAGGGAGGACGTGACCCAAGGGGTTTTGACAGGGGCCGTGGCATAGTGGATGAGAACACCAGGAGGGAGTTAAGAAGGAAGCAACTTTGCTTCACCTGCAAAGAACCATGGAATCCGGCACACAAATGCATGGGCCGTGGTCAAGTGCACTACATTGAGGTCACTTCAGACAACGAGGAGGAAGAAGAGTTCGGCTAGATACAGAACATGGAGGTCGAAACCGTTGAGGCAGTGGAAGAACAGATCACAGGGCAGGACAGTATGGCCACCTTGGCATCTATCAGTGGAGTGCCCAAGTATAACACCTTCCAAATGAGGGGGGTCATGCAGGGACAGAGGGTTTCGGTGTTGATTGATGGAGGAGCTTCCCACAACTTCATTGATTCAACATTACTGAAAAGAAGGCACATACCCACAATGGAATTTGAAGGATTCAAGGTGGAGGCACTATGCCCTGCGACAGATACATTCCGGGCATGAAGCTTACCTTGGGTAGGCATGAGCTGATACAGGACATCTATGTCATGGACCTTCCGGATACCAACATCATCCTTGGAGTTCAGTGGCTTAGCACATTGGGACCTATCACCACCAACTACAAAACTTGATGGTTGAGTTCAAGTCCAACAAATCTTTGGTGAAGGACAAGACAAATATGTATAAATCCTCTGTACAAAGTTATGAAGAAAATGGGATATATAAGCTTAACACTTCACTAGGGAAACAACACATGTGTAGACCATAATAAAGCATAACTATGGCATAAGATGTTTGGGCACCTAAATTTCCATTACCTTGGTCGAAGAGGAAAATTGTGGAAGGGTTTCCAAACATTTGTGGGGATAAGTCCATTTGTGAGGGTTGTCTTGTTGGGAAGCAACATAGAAACAAATTTGGGAAAGAACACATGTGAATATTGCAGAAGGTGGTTCATGTATGTTGTTCATTAGTTTGTGCATCCTTCTTGGCATTTCAGATGAAAATAATGAACATAGTGGGTTTTGGCAAATGGTTGTTATGGCATTGATGATAAAATTTTGTTGAACAGGCAGTGTGAAGAAGACAACATGATTTGGCGGAGTAATAAGATCTACATAACAAAAAGAAAAAGGTGTGTACTTAGTTCACTGCAGTGATGCAGTCAATGTTAGAAAATTAGGGCATACACATTTATGTTGAAAGTTTGAGAGGGAAAATGATATATATATATATATGATGTTTGATGTATGCAAGCTCTCATACACAGATGATGTATCACATTACAAATGTATAATGCTCGTAAGGTTGTTAGGTGGCTAAACCATCTAAATCTTAACATCTAACATCACATTGCTATATATATATATGTGTGTATATATATATATGATGTTTGATATATACAATCTCTAATACACAGATGATGTATCACATTACAAAGATATAATGCTCGTGAGATTGTTAGGTGGTTAAACCATCTAAATCTTAACATCTAACATCACATTGCATCTGTTACATGTATAACATATAATGCGACATGACATATTTTTAGGTGTTATTATTCTAACACCCTGCCTTAACACAAAATAACATTTATGAGATTTTACACCCACTTCAATAAGCTACAAATCATGAATTTTATAGTATCTGATGTGATGTGTCCTCTCTTCAATGCAACTGCTTATCCTCCATATCTGGGACCTTATTGGTTCTCAATGTGACTAGCATATCCCCCTCTTTGAAGGTAGACTTCTACCTGATTCCCCAAGACAATCTGTCAATATCAGATTGCCATAACCCTCTTTTCTTTGAAGGTAGAATCTAATTGGGGTCCCTTAGTGAATTCACTAAACTGGGACTCTTTCTGCAACACCTTTTATCTGAAGACTCTTTTTAGCTGCTCAAATGGGACAGTCTAAATTGGCTTCATTGTCACTTTTTTACTTCTTTATAAAAAAAAGAAATTATGGAGTAAACTGAAGAAGACTTTTCTGAAAATATTTTCTGTGCTAATGGGGCAGATACTTTATTTTCCATCAAAATTGTGACCAAATGCCATCTGCTAAGCACTGTAAAGTCTCTATTTAAACACTTCAAGAAGTGAAGGGATTTGAAAAACGAGTTAGCTACCTCTGAAGTCTGGCATTTGGAAATATTTAGTTTGTCAATGAAAGAATACCTATAGAGCCTATCACTGTTATGCATCTTTCCTTTTCTGAGTACACAACTAGTTTTTCGTGGGTTTCTCAATCATGTCTTGCTGGCTCAATTGATTGGTTCTTGTCCTTTTTTCATGATATTATTCTCTGACTACATTCTGAGATTTTTATGTGTTTCAGCCTTCAATTTGTTAAATTTTACTAGACAAACACTTGTCAATAATAAGATTTCAACCTCCGATAGTCATTCACCAATAATGCAAGTTAACACATGCATTCAACTGGAACTATGAGCAGAAATACAAAGAACTAAGCAATCTGAAAATCAACAGCGGAAATAAATGAACAGTAGACAACATTCAAGTACACATTTGACACAGATTTCTGGGCAATGCCCCTGGAAAAACCAGCTAAGGAGAGATTCTTTTATTGAGCTCGCAGGAAAAATATTTCTGAGTTTACAACAACAATCTTTTTAGCTTTAATTACAGCAGTACTTATCTCGAAATCTGTGCCAACACCACCTCGATTTGTGTGCTCAGCTTGCTGTCTCGTTTTCTGTACCTGTACGACCCTTTATGGTCCAGTACAGCAGAAAAATACAGTAGTATGGCCTCGATTTTTGTGCCCAGATTTGCTGTACGGTACAGTACCCTGCTGTATGGATTTTCCAGCAACAAAAACACCTAGAAAAACATGCCAAGACCCAGCCTCGATTTCTGTGCTCTTACTCTTGCTGTACGTCCAGCAATAAATGCTGTACGGCCCTCCTTTAGCAGCTGTATGGACTGATCATAAATGCTGAACCTTTCCTTGCGATGCGTGCCGTCTCTTTCCCTCGAGATATG
>JZKD02S1724850.1:48727-72489 GCA_000966675.3 Picea glauca
CACTATTCCTTCTGAGCTTCAAAATGATTCGGGTGTGCCCACTTGGCATGCTCTCTCTCAACTCTCAACAGAGTCCAAGTGCACTCCTTGCACTGGATTCACAGAGTTTTCAATACTCTGGTGGGCACTCCTTGCAGAAGCCTAAGATCCCAGAACATCCAACAAACTCACAAAGATAGAGAATTATATCTAACCCTACAAGGGAAATATACATGCACTAACAACATACATAAACATATAAAAACACATTTAGAAAATAACCATTCAACACATATAAAAACATAGACACCTCATATGCATAAAATAATTATTTGTATTAATGTTTGAATGCTTCATGTACATATGTTTACAAAAGTTGGACTGCAATAGAGTCTCAACACTTCCCCTCCTCTCCTCTCTTGAGCTCTCTCTCTTGCTCATCAACTCCTACTCATCCTAATGAATATCGATACAAAGATATTTTTACAAAAGAGGAGCTCCTCAATCCTTCCTCCACCTAATCGCATTGAATTACATTGAATTGTCATTTACATCTTCATATCTGAGGAAATGATTGGGATCTTTACAACTCGAGCCTATTAAAGGAAATTTAACACTCGACCTCCATAAAGACAAGGGCTCAAATTTTCTTGATCTTGTAGACTTTAATTACATTAAAAATTTTAAATTAAGGACAAATTTTGAAAGCACTGGCACGTCCTCCTTTAGGATCCACTCCCTCATAGTGTGCAGATGCATTGTCTTTTCTGGTTCTTGAAGATGTGGAGTGATGCTCCTACATCAATACAGTTGAGCCTGGAAGCATAGGTGGCTTTCAATATTCAAAATAAAAGACAATGAAGGAACTGATGGATGCATTAACTAAGCTGTATGGAAAACCCTTGCTTTGCATGTCACAAGCTAGGGCACTATGCAATTCAGTGTCCAAATAAGAAGAAGAATTCATTGGCTTTATAAGGTATTTCTAATGAAGCGATTATTTAATATGAAAATGTCAGAAGGTGGGTCTATTGCATATCATTTAAATGAATTCAATATGGTTATTAATCATTTAATTTCTGTAAAAGTGGACTTTGATGATGAGGTCAGGTCTCTTCTAATCTTGTGCTCATTTCCAGAAATATAGAATGACTTAGTCATGGTTGTAAGTAACTTTGTCTCTGGTTCAAACACTCTAAAAATTGATTATGCTATTGGTGTTATCCTTAGCGAGAAAATGTGACGGAAAAACACAAGTGAGACATCAGGTAATGTGTTAAACATGGAGAACAAGGGAAGACAAAAGGATAGAGGAAAGGGATCAGGGAACCATAGGAATTCTAGGAAGGTCAGATCCAAATCCATACTAGGAAAAATAGAGTGATGGAATTTTGGAAAGAAAGGACATCTGAAGAAAGAATACAGAGCTCCAAAGAAACAAAGAGATGGACAACAGGAGAAAAATCAAGAAGAAAATGTAATAGGTGATGTGTTACAATATGCTTTGATTCTTTTTATACATAATATTTCTGAGTCTTGGCTAGTATATTCAGGGGCTTCATTTCATGCCACACCCCATAGGAAACATTTTCTAGATTATGTTCAAGGTGATTTTGGACAGGTTCATTTGGGTGATGATGAACAATGAATTTTTTTTGGAATGGGTAAGGTACAAATAAAGAAAAATAATGGAAACCAATGGTTGTTGATAGAGGTAAGACATTTTCCATATCTAAGGAAAAATATAATTTCAACAGGGAAGTGGGAAAGTGAATGATGTATATCTATATTTACAGATAAGGCATGGAAGGTCACTGAAGGACCATTGGTGATAGAAAAAGGAGAGAAGGTAGGTACATTGTATTTATGTACTGGTAATGTCTATTATTCTATCTCTTTAGCTTCTATAGGAGTGGATAAAATACTTTGGCATCATAGGCTTGGACACATGAGTGAGAAGAGGATGCAAATACTTCACAAAAGGAATTTGTATCTAGATCTTAAACAAATTGATTTGGATTTTTGTGAGCATTGTGTTTATGGAAAAAGAAAGAGAGTCATATTTCTCAGAGTCNTGGGAAAACCAAAAGGGGTAAACTGAGTCTTGGAAGATATTTTAAGGATGCATGTGATCCATCATCCCAATAAATGGAAAGAATACATACCCCTTGTATAATTTTCCTACAATAACGAATCCTTGAAAATGAGTCCTTTTGAGGCTCTCTATGGTAGAAAATGCAATGTATCGATCAGCTGAGATAACCTAGTGGATAGAATTACACTTGGGCAAAATATGCTAAAGGAGTTAGAATAGAAAGTAACTCAAATAAAGAAAAATATAAAGGTGGAATAGGATAGGAATAAGAGCTTTGCATACTAAAAAAGGAGTCACAAAGAGTTCAAAGTAGGATATCATGTGTATCTCTGAATTAAACTGAGAAGAAGTTCCTTGAGAATGGGAACATGTGCCAAGATGGCACCCCGATTTTGTGGAACTTTTGAAATTCTAGATAGAGTGGGACCTATAGTCTATAGATTAGCTTTACCTCCCACAGTGAAAGCACATAATGTTTTCCATGTGATCCAGGTGGATATCGGCGGCCACCCACCTTTTCTGACTAGCTCAAAACAGTTTTCTAGCAATTTTGGCAATTTACTATTTTTAGTAGGTTTTAACTTCCGGGGCCATTTTGAGGGCCCAAATGAAGGTTTTTCAATATATAGGTTCTAAATTATAGCCAAAGGTATGATTTATCCCATAAAATGAATCTCCTCGACGATACCTTTTCAATGAGCTATCATACGCCTAAAACAGAGATCGTATGCAAAAGTTACGACCCCCAGAAGTTGATGTACTAACTTACCCAAACGGGGCCCACATGACGTTTGGTGCTTCATATCCTAGGGTTAGGTTTTTGGATGTCTAGGGTTTTTGGCATTCCTTTTTATTGTAAAAAGGCCTTCATATCCTCATTGTAATCATCTTCTTGCAAATGCGAGTAGCCGTCACATCTCTTCTTAGAGATAAGATGCCACCATTCTAGCGAGTCTTTCACTCTGTATTTTTACAGTCTCTGTACATTTTTTTCCTTAATAGAAATCATGTATTATTGTATATTTGTGTTTATGGTTGCATCTCTGATACGTTTATGTTATATTATTGAATATATGTGATATATCTGTGCATTTCTTTATTATATCTCTGATCTCATTTTGTGCCGAAAATAATTCGAATCAGTGGTATCAGAGCAGGCTACTCTTGATCATTTTTTCGGTGCATGTCCCCGATGAGCTCCGAGTATAGAAAGTTGGGTCTTGATCTTGTCTCTCTTGAAGACAATCACTCTTGCACACCCAAGAAACCCTCAATGGAAGAAGAAAAGAAAAACGACGGAGCAGACGATCCTATGAATATGTTGCTTGAGCAAGCTCTCATGCGACAAAGGGACGAAATGATGGAGAANCTTACTGGGAGCAAAGTTCCACAAAGGATTCTGGAATATATGGGGTCGATCCCACTTGGGAATTTTTTGTGGATGTGGTAAAGGAACAGTATTACCCTGTTGGCAACTATGAGGACCAGTACATAAGATGGACCACACTGCAGCAAGAGAGGGGCCAAGAATTTCCGAAGTTCACAAATACCTTCCATACCTTGTGCACCAAGTTGGGTATCAAAGACTCTGAGCGACATTTGGTTCTAAAATACCGTGGGGCTCTACACAGATACATCTAGACTAAAATCGATTTTCTGGACATCTCATCACTCGATGTTGCTTATCGATATGCTGTTAAAATTGAGCATAAACTTAAGCACCAGAGAAAACGGGAATTCAGGTCTGCGAATCTGCAACAACCAAAGTATGACAAAAACGGCCCTAACATATAGTCTCCCGAAAACCAGTCCAAGATATAGGAAAAGAAGGGTCACGGGAAGACAAAGAAGGACACCGGAAAATGGTGTGATTTCCACAAAATCCCTTGGCACAACACTGATGAATGTCGCTCAAAAAATTCATTGGTGGCTGAGATCAATGACAAGGAGTCGAACCCTGATTTAGAATCTGATTCTGAAAATACTGGTAAAGGACATATCATTGACGTAGACCCCACTGCTATTGTCTTGACTGCAATAATTCAACCAGAAGAACCAACAGATCCTGAAGATGGGGAGCACCTTTTTCATTCACATATGTGGGTGAAGGGGACCCCACTGCATTTTATTGTTGATAGAGGAAGCCAGAAAAACCTCATCTTAGCAGAGGTCGTAAAAAATTTGGGATTTTCGACAACACCACACCCACAACCATACAACATCAGGTGGCTTCAACAAGGACGAGATCTTTGTGTCAGCCAATAGTGTCGATTTCCATACAACATCCAACTCTTCAAGGATGAGGTATTATGTGATGTTTCCCCACTGGATGTCTGTGACGTTCTCTTGGGCCAACCATATATGTGGAGACGCCATGTTGTTTATGAGTCTTGACCCCGTAGTGTCATTGTTACTTTGGGGGGTCATTTCTACAGAATGCTAGAGGTAGTTTCAACTATTTTTCCACCTAAAAAGTGTTGCAAGGTATTATCTGATACTGCAAAATTCATCTTCTTCACAATCTGTTCAAAAGGGGAACAAAAGGACACTGCAACCACTACAACCTCACCCCTTGCACCTTCTATCCAATAGAAGCAGGTCGACAAGGTTGTAACAAAGTGAAAATATTCCTTCTGTACACCTTCCTCTAATTTAGCTTAACTTTTTGAACAACCTCATCTTCAATAGGTTCACGACAGACTTCCACAAACTAAGCAGTGTGACATGTCAAACAATACAAGCAACTCACCAAGATGCAGATCCAGCAAATGCTTTTCGCTCTCCCCAGGGAACTCAATGCAATGGATACCATTGCTTCCTAAGGAGGGAGGATTGATCCAGCTAGATATCGGTGGCCACCCACCTTTTTCGACTGGCTCAAAATAGTTTTCTGGCAGTTTTGGCAATTTACTATTTTTAGCAGGTTTTAACTTCCGAGGCCATTTTGAGGGCCCAAATGAAGGTTTTTTGAGATCAAGGTTCTCAATGATAGCCAAAGGCATGATTGAGCCCCCAAAATGAATCTCCTTGATGATACCTTTCCAACGAGCTATCATACGCCTAAAACAGATATCGTATGCAAAAGTTACGACCCCGAGAAGTTGATGTACTAACTTACCCAAACGGGGCCCACATGACTTTTGGTGCTTCATCTCCTAGGGTTAGGTTTTTGTATGTCTAAGGTTTTTGAAATTCCTGTTTATTTTAAAAATTCCTTCATTGCCTCATTTTAATCATCTTCTTTCGAATACGAGTAGCCGTCACATCTCTTCTCAAAGATAAGTTGCCACCATTCTAGCGAGTCTTTCACTTTGTATTTTTACAGTCTCTATACATTTCTTTCATTAATAGAAATTGTGTATTACTGTATATATGTGTTTATGGTTGCATATCTTATACATTTATGTTATATTATTGAATATCTGTGATATCTCTGTGCATTTCTTTATTATATCTTCGATCTCATTTCGTGCCGAAAATAATCCAGATCACCATGTGTCCTTGTTAAAGAAATATAAATATGATTTTTCTCACATACTTGACTGGTTTGTGATCCAGGTGGAGCCAGAGGGAGATTTCCTACCAAAACCATAGTGTATCCTAAAAAGGAGAGATATCCCTCTCAAGAACATAACCATTGCACAGGTCAAGGTGCAGTGGAAACACTTTGGTCCCAATGAAGCAACTTGTTAAATGGAGGATTCCATGAAACAAACATACCCCTTTTTTTTCATTGTTGTATATAGAGATTTTTGCAGCAGACAGAACAATGAGGGTGGTGTTCCTTTAAGGGGAAAGGGATTGTAACACCCAAGTTTCCCCTAGTATATAAATATAAGTTTTATCATGACCAAACTATAAACATATATGTTATGTGATCATGTAATATACCAGATATAAAAAGTATGAAGAACAAAAATAAAATGCTAGAAATGGCAGAATAACAATAATATAACCAGAACAATCACCACAATAACACTGAAATGATATAAGAATAACAACAGAAATAGCACTTTGATTCTGAGATAAATGTTCATGGGCCTCTTCGAGGGGGCAACCTCCAGTCGAGAAGAGATCTATTAAAATAATCTCCAAGGTAGGGTTCTCATACCCTCGACTCCTATTTATACTAAATATGTCTATCAAAAAAGCATCTAGAGGAAGATCCTTCTAGAAGCAGAAGATTCTATTAGATCTTCTTACATTTGACTTATTCTATTTTATTGCAAGGCCTTATTAATATTGACCTTTATTACATCCGAATATATTGTTCTATCTATGTGCGGGTTAAGACCCTAACATGTCCTCCCCTTTAAAAACAACCTTGTCCTCAACGCTTCAGATGTGGAAATTGTTGCAGAATGGTAGCTGGTTCCCAAGTGGAATCTGTTGGAGTTGTATATTTCCACTGGACTAACACTTCCTTGATGGTTCTCTGACACAGGTGATACTCATGCTGGTCCAAAACTGCTTGTGGATGTAGCCAAATGGATCCTTCTTCGGCTAACTCGGGAAGGTTGGTTTGAATTTGGCACTTAGTTCCAATCACCTTCTTTAAGCATGAAACATGAAAAACAGGATGTATCTTCGAATGACTGGGCAAAGCTAACTGATAGGCCACCTGTCCCACATGCTTGAGAATGGTATAAGGACCATAAAATTTGGGTGCTATCTTTTGACAATGCTCAGACTTGAGGGAATTTTGCTTGTAAGGTTGCAGTCGAAGAAGCACCTGATCCCCTTCTGCAAATTGACGTTCAGAGCGACCTTGATCTGCTTGTTTCTTCATGCGATTCTATGCCATGACCAAATTCTCTTTGAGCATATGGAGAATATCCTCTTGAACTGTAAGTGTTTGGTCAACCACCTCAACCTTCAAGACACCAGGTAAGTATGAGATAACTGAAGGTGGCTTCTAACACAACTTCAAAAGGATTCATGTGTGTAGTTGTATGGTATGAAGTGTTGTACCACCATTCAACAAGGGGTAACCATTGATCCCACTGATTTTGCTTTTCCGAGGCAAAATACCTCAAATATGTTTCTAAACACTTGTTGACAACTTCTGTTTGACCATCAATCTGGGGATGATAAGTTGTGCTGAGATGAAATTGGGTGCCTTGTAGCTTGAACAGTTCTTGCCAAAAATTGCTTGTGAAAGTTGGGTCACGATTAGAAACAATAGAGTGTGGCATACCATGAAGCTTGAAGACCTTATCCATGAAAATTTGAGCCACCATGGATGTTGTAAATGGGTGTTGAAGAGTGCAGAAATGAACATACTTGGAAAGGCGATCAACAACCACCATGATGACTGATTTATTTCCCAATTTGGGTAATCCTGTAATAAAATCCATAGAGATATCCCTCCAAATAGCAAGTGAAATCAGAAGTGGTTGTAGTGTGCCTGGATATTTTACTGTTTCTCCCTTGTTGCATTGACACACATCACATTTAGGGACAAAATCACGAATGTCCTGTTTCATACCATCCCCCAAAAAAGAACGTTTGACCCTGTCATAGGTTTTGGTGAACTCGGAGTGCCCCACTGTGAGTGTAGCATGAAGCTCAGAAAGTACCGTGGATTTAAGCTTTGATTGTTTACTTAAATACAAACGGCCTTTGTATTGAAGCTAATCATGGAGTGAAGAGTACCCTGGGGAAGCTGGAGCATTTTAATGCAATTGTTGGATCATATGCAACCTTTTGGGATATTGTAGCCATTCCTGGTGAATGACTTGGAGCCAATCTGGTACAATGAAGGAAAGAAAAAAAATGGATCCTTCATCTTCATATTTTTGGGAAAGTGCATCCGCAACCACATTTTCTTTTCCTTTCTTGTAAATGATCTCATAATCACATCCAAAGAGCTTAGTCATCCATTTTTTCTTCTCCAGGGAGGAAATGCGTTGTTCCAGAAAATACTTGAGGCTTTGATGTTATGTCTTAATTTTGAAGCGTTACCCCTATATATAAGGGTGCCATAGATCAACGACATGCATAATAGCCAACATTTCCTTTTCATAGATTGATTTGCACAGATTTATTTCAGATAGTTTCTTTCTAGTAAAGGCCAAAGGTCGACCCTCTTGCATAAGGGCAACACCAATTCCTTTCCTTGAAGTATCACATTCCAAGACAAAGGTGTTTTTGAAATCAGGAAGGGCCAGGACTGGAGTGGTGCACATGGCCATCTTCAAGTTTTGAAAATCTTGAGCAGCAGCTGGGGTCCAAGTGAAAGAGTTCATTTTTAGGAGAGCAGTGGGAGGTGCTACAATCTTTCCATAATTCTTAACAAACTTGCGGTAATAACCTGTTAAGTCCATAAATCCACACAATATTTTGAGAGTCTTTGGGTGAGGCCAGTCTTTCATAGCTTCAATCTTTTTAGGATCCAACCTGACACCATCCTTGCCAACCAGATGAACCAAGTACTCTACTTCTGAGGCACTAAAATCACATTTATACTATTTCAGGAAAAGTTGGTGCTGAGAGAGTAGATGAAGAACTCGATCCACATGAGAAAGATGGTATGTCCAAGTTTTTCTATAGATGAGGATATCATCAAAGAAAACTAAGACAAAATGATGTAGAAAAGGACGTAAGACACGATTCATGAGGCTTTGGAAGGTGGAGGGGGAATTACACAAGCCAAAGGGCATGAACAAAAACTTATAGTGGACCTAATGAGTTTTAAAGGAAGTCTTGGGAATATTTGCCTCTTTCATACATATATGGTGGTAGCTCGAATGAATATCAAGTTTAGTAAAGAATTAGGCACCACTCAATTCATCTAGGAGGTCATCAATGACAGGAATGGGAAATTTGTCTTTAATGGTAAGTTTGTTGAGGGCACGGAAGTCAGGACACATTCACCAAGAACCTTCTTTCTTCAATACCATGACCACAAGAGAAGAGTAGGGGCTCATACTAGGGCAGATAATTTCTACATTAAGGAGTTCCTGGACCATTTTCTCATTTTCATTTTTTTGGGAAAAGGGGTGACGATACGAATGGATATTGGGAGGAAGGATTTTGGGTACAAGGGTAATGTAATGATCATGAATACCACGGGAAGGAGGGATTCCCTGGGGAGTGGAAAAGACCACTTGATTTTTAGAAAGGATGGCTTGGAGGTATTGTGGCACCGAGGGTGTCTCTGTTGCTTGTATGGCATGGAGTTGGGCAATAACACCATAATGAACTTTTTTGAGCAACTTTTCCATGCGATAGGAACTAATGATCTCAGGTGAACCAATGGTGATGCCTTGGAACTTATATTGGTGGACCTCCTGGTCAAATTGCATGGTTAATTCCTTAGAATCCATGAGAACGGGACCCAAAGTCCTTAGCCAGTCTGCACCCAACACAATGTCACAACCGCCCATGTCGATAGCAAACATATGAGATTTCAGGTGGTAGTCACCAATTTGGAGACACACATTTTCACAACGCCCTCCACATTTCATGGAGACACCATTGGCAATCATGATTTGGAAATTATTGACGGCATGGATGTAGCAATGAGTTTCTTGGGCAATGCGACAGTGAATAAAATTATGGGTGCTTCCACTATCAAATAGAATGATGACCTTTCGATGCTTGATGTAACCAATTATCTTGAGGGTTTGGGGAGTATAAAAGCCAGTGAGATCATTGAGGGAAATGACCGGTTCTACTTCAGGAGGGTCCGAAGGAGGGGATATATCAGTGGCTTCGGGTGAATAAAACACAAGGGGAGTTTCAACATCCTCTTCCGAAATATCCTCGGAGATGGCCATAAAAATATTTTGTTCCTTACACTTGTGGCCCGGGAAATATTTGTCATCACAATCTGGTGCAGGCGCGCTCTCTCTAGCACGTTCGCTCACAGGATCCTCCCTTTACCACAGCCTGAAGAACTCTAATATCCTTCTATTTCCCTATCGATAAATCTGCACCCACAGAACTCTTCATGCGATCCCCTCTCTTCACTTATTGGGGAATCGGACTTCGCGGTTTCTCGAGGTCAGTGGTCGAACGTAGGACTCTCGAATCCCCGAATCCCGATTCAAGTCGACGCTGACCTTTTCCTTCACCCTGTCGGAACTTCTCTTATCGTTATTTTTCCACTCACGATATCAAGCAATTCACCTTACCGACTCCCGACTCACGATATGTCGAAACTTCGATGAGCTCACTGCTTTGACTTTTCAATGATCCCTTATCCCTTCGAGACTTCAGACTTCGCGGGATTGTGAATCCTAATGTCAATATTTCGGGACTTCTCTCCATGAAACTCCAACAGCTCGTGCCACCTATCCTCCACTAACTCTGTTGTGTCCCACGCTATCCTTTACCTGTCGGGATATCGCGTTTCACAATTCCAAATTGTAAGAGTATCCTGTCCTCAGGACCTTCGATACGCCGAACCCTGACTTAGTCAAACCTTCCAACACACGTCCCAAATGATGGATGATTCAGATTGAACCTCGGACTTCGTCGACTGCAAAGTCAAACCACTTACCTATATGAGCCCCGATGACCGAATCCCCGGTATACCGATGACTCCTGATTCCTGCCACCTGTCCCAAAAAATGGACGACTTCGATCTTGTCGGGATTTCCATGATGGATTTTCCCGATCTCTGGTCCACGGGATTCCTGATTTCCCGAACCCAGATGCCTCAATATCTCGATGCTTCTCGGGGTTTCCACTCTACTCACGAGGAATTAAATCCTGTGCAACTCCTGTCGAATCAGACGGTTGACGGGAAACTGGGTGGTGATCCAACGACTCACGATTCTTGGAACTTGAACTCCGAATGTAGCCGTAACCTCCCCACTTCTTTACCAGATCGGATGGTTGGTGGGCTTTCGCAAATCCTCTCCACAAGATCCTGACCATCTACCTTTTCCTCCTCAATGCTTTCGCGAATTGAACCAAGGACTCCTTCCCGAACTTAATCACCTGTGACACAAAACTCCGACGCCTTGAGTCACTTGATATGCACCAAATCCTTATGCTACCTTGAGTCGCTTCAAGGATTTATCTCTCCTGAGATTTCTCATGACTCTGATTCTTATATAAGATTCTTTCACGCACTCAGTGAGGCAACTCTCAGACACTTCTGAGTGATGAATACCTTCGACTCTACACACACCTGCAACAGTAGTCTTCCAAATGCTTGCTCAGGTTCGCAACCCTGAGGCTTTCCCTGGCCTGCGCACTCCTTGCATGGCTCTTGTGCCCCAAATGCACTTTTGGGTGAATGAGGACAAAAGTTAAACTATCTAAGCCTTCTGTCAACGCACTCCTTGCGAACACCTTCAATTGCACTCCTTGCAGGAATTCTTGCTCAGATAGAGAAACAGTTGAAACTCATTCCACTTCCTCTCAGACTTCAATCTCAACACATGAAATCATATACACAACATAATAGCAAATTCATAACAGGAAGAAAACATCTATGAGCATATCAATCAACATACATACACAAAGAATAACACAACGCCATGAATTTGAATCAATTTCCTTCTATTAATTCAAGATCTGTACATGGGTGTTCTTACACAACTCTCTACATGCTCTTCTTCTCAATGCTTAGAGTTCTTCCAATCTAATGATACAATACACAATGAGGGTGTCTATATTCCGTTTTCCTCCTGCGCTCTCAAACAGTCTAATCTAGAATTAAATTCTATCTACCTGCATTAACTATCTTAAATGCCTCCTACCTACTAAGGACGAGAGAGTATGGCTCAAGTTCCCAATTACATTTAAAAGTGCTCTTCATCTTAATGGTTTCATTTAAGATGGCGCAACAATCTAAGGGAATTTCAAAATTTGTGCCGGCGTGTGTCCAACTGTCTTTTGCCCCGCGCTGGCTCACTTGATATGGGAGATGCTCCTGCATCATACTCCCTCGCTTGAAAACTTTCATGGGCTCCTGTCCATGAGCTCCTGCATGGTCTGTCCATGCTTCTGTATCTCCGCTTCACTTTCCCAGCTAGCATCTTCAACTGGATGGTTCTTCCATTTGACCAGATACTCAAAGTATTCTTTCCTCCTGGTCTTTTTTCCAATTCTTTTATCCAGTATTCGCTCCATCTGTGGCTTATCTGCAACTGGCATCTTCTTTTTCCACTGAAACTCTGACTGTTCATCACTTCCAATATTTGTTTCCCCAACTTTGTATGGGTATAAATCTGAGATATTGAATATCGGAGAATTCCGATGCCATCGGGTAATTCAATCTCATAAGCATTTTCTCCAATTTTCTTCAAGACCCTACATGGTCTGATCTTCTTCATCTTTAATTTATTATACGTTCCTCTCGGGAACCTTTCTTTTCTCAAATGTGCTAGAACCAAATCACCAACCTCGAACTGAAGTTGTCTTCTACGTTGATCGGCTCTGCGCTTATACCCTTGGCTTGAATTCGGCAACTGCTTCTTCACTCGACTATGAAGTTCCTTCATCACTTATGAAAAATCTTCTACACTAGCGCTCCTAGTTGCATTTTGTTCTGAATCCCTCAATTCAGAAATTCCCCTCGGCTATATGCCATAAACAACCTGGAATGGACTCTGTCCTATATTCCTATTCACTGAGTCATTATACGCAAACTCTGCCTGCGGCAATATATTGTCCCAACTGTTGTGGTGCTCTGTCACCAAGATTCTCAGCAAATCTCCCAGAATTCTGTTTACCACTTCTGTCTATCCATCCATCTGAGGATGATATGCTAAAATAAAAAACAAGTTAGTTCCCAGCTTCTTCCATAAGGTTCTCCAGAAATTCCCTATGAATTTCGTATCTCTATCCGAAACTATACTCCTTGGTAAACCGTGAAGTCGAATGACTTCTTTGAAAAACAGGTTCGTGATGCGAGTCGCGTCACTGGTTTTATAATATGGAATGAAGTGTGCCATTTTGGAAAATCTATCCACCACCACAAAGATTGAATCAACACCTCTTTGTGTTCTTGGCAACCCCAACACAAAATCCATGCTAATTGCATCCCACGGCCTCTCTGGTATGGGAAATGGTTGATAGAATCCTGCATTCTTCTTTCTTCCCTTCGAATGCTGGCAAATTCTGCATCTGTCTACAAATCTCTCGACATCTTCTCACATTCCCGGCCAAAAATATGACTCGTTCAATTTTGCAAACGTCTTGTCGTGACCAAAATGTCCTACCAATCCTCCACTGTGTTTCTCCTTTAGCAGATTCTCCCTCATGGAGAATTTCAGAATAGACAGTTGATTGCCTCTAAACAATAATCCTTCTTGGATCATGTATTCTACCCACGAGATTTTGTCTCTGAGAACTGGATTCTTAGCCGCTTCATATGCCTCCTTAAAATCCAGATCATCTGCGTACATGTCCCTGAGATCATCAAAACCCAGCGTTTTGATTTTGAACTCCTGCAATAGTAAAGACTTCCTACTCAAAGCATCAACAACTTTGTTAGTAGTACCAGAAATATGTTTAATTACAAAAGTGAAATTATGCATGTATTCTACCCATTTGGCATGTTTTTGGTTCAACTTCTCCTGTTGAGTCACAAACTGCAGTGCATGATTGTCATTGTATAGAATAAATTCTTTCGGAATTAAATAATGCCTCCACTTCTTCAATGCCTGTATGATAGCGTAAAATTCCTTATCATAAGTGGAATATTTCATCTTTTCTTCATTCAACTTCTCGCTGAAATACGTTGTCGGCCTTTCATATTGACTTAAGACTGCCCCAATTGCAAACCCGCTTGCATCACATTTCACTTGAAATGTTTTTCGGAAATCCGACAACACCAGAACAGGCTGTTCTGTGAGTTTCCTCTTCAACAAATTGAAACTCTTTTCAGAATCTTCAGTCTAGTGAAAAGACTTATGCCTCTTCTTCACTATATCCATCATCGCTGCACTAATTCCACTGAAATTCCTGATGAATTTTCGGTAAAAACTAGCCAATCAGTGAAAACTTCTCACCTCAAATATGTTTTTTGGTGATGGCCAATTCTTGATCACTTCCACCTTATCTGGATCCATCCTCAATTCATTTGTCAAAATAACAAATCCCAAATAAATGAGCTCTGTCTTCATGAATGAGTACTTTTTCATGTTTATTAGCAGCTTCTCTTGCTGTAATCTCTGCATCACTATAGCCAAATGCTTCAGATGGTCCGTTGTTGTTTTACTGAAAACCAGTATGTCATCCAAATACACAATGACAAATTTCCCGATGAACTCCTTCAGGACTTCGTTCATCAACCTCATGAAGGTACTTGGCGCATTTTTTAAGCCAAATGGCATAACAAGCCATTCATACAACCCTTCATTTATTTTAAATGATGTCTTCCACTCATCACCCTCTCTCATGCGAATTTGATGATAACCGCTTTTCAAATCAATCTTTGAAAAATAATTTGCTCCACTCAAACAATCCATTAGATCATCCATCCTTGGCAATGGGAATATGTACCTGATGGTTATCTTGTTTATCACCCTTGAATTAGTGCACATCCTCTAGCCTCTGTCTTTCTTCGGACTGAGTACTATTGGAACAACACATGGGCTCAAGCTCTCCCTGACAAAACCTTTTTCCAACAACTCCTGGACTTGCCTTTTAACCTCTTCATTTTCTTGTGACGTCAGTCTATACGCGGCTTTATTTGGCAAACTGGCTCCTAGTATGAGATCAATGTGATGACTCACACTCCTGATCGATGGCAATGAACGAGTTAATTCATCCACTACTATATCAGCGAACTCTTCCAGCAGTTCCTGAACTTCTTCTGGCAAATCATCCACTCTTGTGCTAGTCAGAACAATTTTCAGTTTTCTGACCACAATGAATTGTGGATCCTCCTTCTTCTTAACTTCTGTAAGAAGTTCCTTCCCACTCATGAGAAGTACAGTGTTTCTTACTTCCAGCTTCACCTCCTTATCCTTGATCGGAAGTAACATGTGTGTCCTCCCATTCTTCTCTAGGGTGTATGTGTTCACATTTCTATCATATTTCCATGGTCTACCCAGCAATAGATGACAAACATCCATAGGAATGACATCACATAATATCTTATCATTATATCCTCCTATCTTAAATTCAACTAAGCACTATTTGGTGACATTTGCATGATGTCCTTTTTGTAGCCAAAAAACTTTATATGGACTTGGATGATCAGTCGTCTCCAGCTCCAGCTTTTCTACCATCTCGGTTGAAACAAGATTTTATGTGCTACCACTATCCACAATGACCTTGCACACTCTATCCTTGGTTTTGCAAGCTGTTCTGAAAAGTCTGGTCCTTTGGACTGAACTTTCCACTTCTTTCTCTGGTGTCAAAAGGACTTTTCGCATCACCAATGATCTTCCACCTTCAGCGTCTTCTGCCTCAACATCTCGCCTCTATGCCTCAACGATGTGAGTTTCTCCAGTTTCTTTCTTTTTCTCTGGACACTCATAAGAATTATGCCCATTCTTTCCACATGTGAAGCATGTAATTACTCCACCTCTTCCTCTACCTCTAGTACGAGGAAAAGTGTTGTTGTCAGCATAATCTCCTCTCTGCTCATTATGTTGTCCTCTTTGTTTAGCATATCGTTGCCCTCGCTGTGAGGTTCCCCCTCTCTCTGTCCGAGTCTGAGGTTTCTTCCAGTCATCCCTAGGCTTTTGGGTTCTTTCATGGGAAACTGATTTGCCTCTAGGCTGACTTCTGCCTCTACCCCTCTGACTCTAATTTCAACTCATCTTCTCTTCAGCTTTCAGATCCATCTGGTAAGCATCTTCCACCGTTTGGATTATCAACATACTCATCACATCCTGAATCTCATATCTCAGGCCATTCATATACCTAGCTACCTTTTCATCATTTCTATCACGATGACCTGCCCTGATATTCAATCTGTAAAACTCTTCAATATATTCCTTTACTAACATCAGCTTCTGTCTCAGGTTCTGCATTCTCCCGAACAAAGAAATTTGATAGTCCCTGGGAATGAATTTTGCCTTCATCTTTGCAATCATCCTGTCCTAGCTCTTAATTTTCTGCTTGCCTTGGCAATGCCTATCCACTTGTAGTTCATCCCACCACAAGGCTGCATGTCCTTTTAATCTCATGACGACATGCTTGACCTTATTTTCTTCTTCGATATCTTCATAGTCAAAATAGGTGTCTAGAGCTCTAATCGAGTCTAGAAGCTCTTCTACATCCAGATTTCCCTCATAAACTGGAATTTCCATCTTTACCTTTGAACCCATTCTTGCAACAACTTTAAGTAAGCGCTCATTTGCTGCATCTTATGCTGTGACTTCTTCTTCTCCATGTCCAACATCATCTTCATTTTCGGACTCACTGATATCTCCTACATCAGCGGTGCACCTTTGTCTTATCTCAATGTCCATAAGTCTAGTGCGTATGTTATGCATATCTCTTTCTACTTCTGGATTCTGCACTTCTCTACCCCTTCCTCTGGACATCTCCCTTTCCTCCTCTGGATCGAGTGATTGTTTATATCTTCTCCTTGGCAGCATGGTGAATCTTCCTTCTCCCTGCTACAGAAAGCAAAGAAGCTTTTCTAAGCTCTGATACCACTTGGTGCAGGTGCACGCTCTCTAGAACGTCCGCTCACAGGATCCTCCCTTTACCATGACCCGAAGAACTCTAATGTCCTTCTATTTCCCTATCGGGAAATCTGCACCCATAGAACTCTTTGCGCGATCCCCTCTCTTCACTTATCAGGGAATCGAACTTCGCAGTTTCGCGAGGTCAGTGGTCGAACGTAGGACTCTCGAATCCCCAAATCCCGATTCAATTCAACGCTGACCTTTTCCTTCACCTTGTCGAAACTTCTCTTATCACGATTTCGCCACTCGCGATATCAAGCAATTCACCTTACCGACTCCAGACTCACGATATGCCAAAAATATGATCAGCTCGCTGCTTTGAATTTTCAACGATCCCTTATCTCATCGAGACTTCAGACTTCACGGGATCGCGAATCCTAATGTCAATATTTCGGGACTTCTCTCCACGAAACTTCGATAGTTCATGCCACCTGTCCTCCACTAACTCTGTTGTGGCCCACACTATCCTTTACCTATTGGGATATCATTTTTTGTGATTCCAAATTGCAAGAGTATCCTATCCTCAGGACCTCCGATACGCTGAACCCCGACTTTGTCAGACCTTCTGACACACGTACCAAATGATGGACGATTCAGATTGAACCTCGGACTTCGTTGACTGCAAAGTCAAACCACTTACCTATATGAGCCCCGATGACCGAATCCCCGGTATACCGATGACTCCTGATTCCTACTACCTGTCCCAACAAATGGACGGGTCTGAGCTTGTCAGGATTTCCACGATGGATTTTCCTGATCTCTATTCCACGGGATTCCCGATTTCCCAAACCCCGACACCTCAATATCCCGATGCTTCTCATTGTTTCCACTCTGCTCGCGAGTAATTAAATCCTATGCAACTCCTGTCGAATCAGACGGTTGACAGGAAACTTGGTGGTGATCCGATGGCTCATGATTCATGGAAATTGAACTCTGAATGTAGCCGTAACCTCCCCACTTCTTTACCAGATCGGACGGCTGGCGGGATTTCGAAAATCCTCTCCATAAGATCCTGACCGTCTGCCTTTTACTCCTGAATTCTTTTGCGAATTGAACCAAGGACTCCTTCCCAAACTTAATCACCTGTGACACAAAACTCCAATGCCTTGAGTCACTCGATATGCACCAACTCCTTATGCTACCTTCAGTAGCTTCAAGGCTTTATCTCTCCTGATATTTCTTATGACTCTGAGTCTTAGAGAATATTCTTGCACGCACTCCTTGCGGAAACTCTCAGACACTTCCAAGTGCTGAATACCTTTGACTTTGCGCACACCTACAACAGTAGTCTTCCAAATGCTTGCTCAGGTTCGCAACCCTGAGGTTCTCCCTGGCATGTGCACTCCTTGCACGACTCTTGTGCCCCAAATGCACTTTTGGGTGAATGAGGACAAAAGTTAAACTATCTAAGCCTTCTGTCAATGCACTCCTTGCGGACACCTTCAACTGCACTCCTTGCAGGAATTCTTGCTCAGATAGAGAAACAATTGAAACACATTCCAATTCCTCTCAGATTTCAATCTCAACACATTAAATCATATACACAGCATAACAACAAATGCATAACAGGAAGCAAACATCTATGAGCATATCAATCAACATACATACATAGAGAATAACACAACGCCATGAATTTGAATCAATTTCCTTCTATTAATTCAAGATCTGTACATGGGTGTTCTTACACAGCTCTCTGCATGCTCTTCTTCTCAATGATTAGATTTCTTCCAATCTAATGATACAATACACAATGAGGGTGTCTATATTCCGTTTTCCTCCTGTGCTCTCAAACAATCTAATCTATAATTAAATTCTATATACTTGCATTAACTATCTTAAATGCCTCCTACCTACTAAGGATGAGAGCGCATGGCTCAAGGTCCCGATTACATTTACAAGTGCGCTTCATCTTAATGGCTTCATTTAAGATGGCGCAACAATCTAAGGGAATTTAAAAATTTGTGTTGGCGTGTGTCCAGCTGTCTTTTGCCCTGCGCTGGCTCACTTGATATGGGATATGATCTTGCATCACAATTATAACAAAGGCCTTTGATTTGACGTTCAACCATTTCAGCCCTGGTCAATTTTTGGATCTTTAGTGGAGTAGAGGGAGTAGTGGGATTTACTAGTTTAGGGTGAGGGATAAAGGCGAGTTTTTGGTTTTGAGAAGATACAACCTATTGTGATTCTTTATTTCTTTTAGTATCCTCCAACCAACTCTGAGGCCGAGCCATGAGGACATGGGACCAAATCTCATCCTTGAGGCCACTGATAAAAGACTCTCGGATAAAGGCATCAGACATGCCCTCTGTCTGAAAATCCAGGCGGTCAAAGACAACTATAAAGTCTTCCACTATTACTAATTGTTTTAAATTTGTCAAACAACCCAAATGGTTGGTGTGAGTGTCAAAGTGTTCATAAATCTTTGCCACAAAGTGTGTCCAAGCAATATACCCTTGACGAGAAGTTTTTCTCCATTGCCACCATTGCCACCATTGCCAACGTTCTTGATCTAGATGGAGAACACCATATTGGAGTTTGTCCAAGTCATCTCTAATGCCGTATAAAGAGAAATAATGTTCCATTTGGGTTACCCAACCAGTGGGGTTCGAGCCATCAAATTTGGTCACATCCACCTGTGGAAGGCGTAGGTCACGTTGAAAGTGGTGGTGCTTAAAGTTATGGGAATGAGAGGAATGTTCACCTTCAGTACGTGGAGGTGAGTCAGAGGAAGGGTTATCTGTAGGTATATGAAGCTTGGTGCAGAGTGATGAAAAGACAGATTCAATATGGGTGGTCAGGTCTTGTTTGATTTCCTCCATTGAGGATTGCATGGTTGTATTAATGGCAACAACATTGGCACTGAGTTTTTTCACTTCTTGTTGGGTCTCGATGAGACTAGATTGCAAGGCATTGAAGCGAGCTTCCAAGTCTTGGCTACGGGTATGGGCCATGAGGATGAGGGAACCAAAAAGGGGTGGGTGGGGTAATTTTTTTTCCTGAATGATGATATGTATGAATGTGATAAGGGCGAAGAGATGAATCCAATGGAATAGATCTCAAATAATGGTGAAACAATTTCCAGACTTTTTTTTTTTTTTACACCTGCAGAGTTATACTCCTGTCTGAAGAATACTACAAGGATGAAATGCCCAAATGCTTAACCAGGAAGAAAAGTGTAGTTACTTGGAAACCCGAACATAGTTGCGTGGCAATAGATATTGTATGTTTTAATTTGTTTATGTTGTTGTCCCCAAGGGTTAGGTATTCAAGGGTTCTACAAACAAGGGTTTTCCCTATGCTATAACTCTTTGATATACATGCGGGGTCCAACAGTAGTACTCGGCCCAATATCTCAGGGCACTAACTAAGGAGGATAGAACGTACCCTTAGCCATACTACCCAACTACCCAGGTATTAGAGAGTATCTTCCTGAGTGTTGTTATCGATGGCACTATAGCAGTCAGGTGGCCGATCGGTTTATCTAAAGAGGGCTTCAGAAAATCTAGGATGATCCATACACAGGTGTTGTCTAATGCGCTACCACTCGAAGGGGTACCAATAGGGGTTACAAGGGTGGCCAACAAATGTGTGCTTAATAATCACTTGTATTTTCTTAATGTATGAATTCCTCAACCGTGGGTTTATGTGCGTAACGACAAATCTTTGTGGTTTAAAGACGCCGTAATATGTCTCTACCCTGAAAAAAAAATTACCCACAATTTCTGCCAAGGAAAGTGCTTTGATACCACTTGTAATATACCAGATATAAAAAGTATGTAGAAGAGAAATAAAATGCTASAAATGGCAGAATAACAGTAATATAACCAGAACAATCACCACAATAACATTGAAATGATATAAGAATAACAACATAAATAACACTTTGATTGTGAGAGMAATGTTCATGGGCCTCTTCGAGGGGGAAACCTCCAGTCAAGCAGAGCTCTACTACAATAATCTCYRRGCTAGGGTTCTCATACCCTCGACTCCTATTTATACTAAATATGTCTRTCAAAAGAATCATCTAGAGGAAGATCCTTCTAGAAGYAGAAGCTTCTATTAGGCCTTCTTACATTCGACTTATTCTATTTTATTGCAAGGCCTTATTAATATTGACCTTTATTACATCCGAATATATTGTTCTATCTATGTGCGGGTTAGGACCCTAACAAATCACAGGAAGACAATGGACCTTAATTTATTTTATAATGTGCATATTTGATTATTAATGCAATAGAGAAATGTTGAACTACCATTGAAGGGATGACCATAATAGGTTACGATGCCATGAGGGGAATGGTTCCATAGGGAGGAAATGATTGATTGGGATGAATATTATAGGTAGTACCCTGTCTAATTAAAATAGTGCAGACCTGAACTGTCCTTAGCCCTAGAAAATGATTATCTTTCAAGGTAGTGGTTGGAATAATTCCCTTGAAATATTAAGGAAGGATGGGCATAGTACCCTTGAGAAACTTATAGAATGACCCACAAGGTCTTGGGGGAGAAGACATGAAAATAAGGGGGCAGGGACAAACATAAGATGCATAGGGATGGGCATAGATAGTGGAGCACTGGAATTAGACAAAGGGAGACCTTTGGTTCATGTAATAAGGAGGAGAGAATTAGTAGACACTCCCTATAAAATATTGCATAAATCCTCTCGCGACATCATACCTTGGCTCAGGGGTGGCTGGTTATAAAAGAGTTTAGCATATCCTTTCCTACAGTTGGGTGGAGAGTGACTCACCCTTCAGTAGTAGCCAACATATCTTGAAAATTGTAGATAGGTAACTTGTTATGTTTCTGTGTATTGATTTGAATGCATGAATGGTTGAATGGGATGTATGATGATTTTGGATATGAATATCTAGCATGTAAACTTGATTATGTAATTTAGGATATTGTCCTATGTTTTCATAAATTATACATTGAGATAAGAAGTCTTGTGTTTTTGAATTCAGGCAATCTCTATTTTCTTAGTGAAATAAATGCAAGTATATGTCTGCGAAAATATTGTGATATTTATAAATGTGGAAAGGATATGAATATATATAGTCATTCGAGCATGTAAATAAATCAAACCTCATAAATAACACAAGGAGAGAGACACCCTTCCTATTTTATGTAATAACCCTGGGAAATCAATGGAGTGCCTTTGACAAGCACAAGCATATGTGAGGCTCGGTAAGGCTTGTAAATGACTCATAGAAATACTTTCATGAAAGTGGCTAAGCCTTGATTTGTCCGTTAAGCTAGTGGGAAACCCTAATTCACTTCAAAGGATCATGGCCATTTATTTGGAACAACGGTTAAATATGGTCCCTCTATCAAAGTAGGGGTGACATCTAATCTTAATCGTCAATATGGAGAAATGGTTAGATCCCGACCCTCCATCAGAGTTGGATATGAAGCACGTGGAGTGTACACTCTGAAATCAATGAGGATTGTTGATCTATCAGAGGGTGTGCATGTAAGATTATAGACTATTATATCAGTCATGGTGAGCATGGTCAGAGTCCCATGGTCAAAATGACCCTGATGCAAAAGTGAAGGAATTCCAAAGAGGGGAGTCCAAGGGACGATCCAGGACATCCATCGGGGCTAAGCCCACAATAAACCTCTATTGTAGATCACCGTGGGTCTCATTTAAATGAGACTAAGAAATGGGATGATGTTAATGTGACATGTCATGCTGACAAGGACTGTCAACATTTCCATAGGATAACACATGTCTTTCTAGCATGTATTGGGGGTGACCGGAGTCTCCTAAGGAAAGGCCCAAGGCTAAGGGTTGTACAAAGAAAGGGGGTGGGATACTTTATGAAATCTCCCAAATATTTACCGTTAGATCTCCAAGATGAAATCCTGACCGTTGATTAGTCGGTATCGGAAAGCTCAGAGAAGAATATATGATTATTGATGAGTACGGACCGAAAGAGATCTGAGAGGAGATCTGGGTCATCCATCGTGAAGCATTATTCTGAGTGAAATTGACCGAAGACACTCTGACGGGGAAGCTCCGAGATACAACCTAAACCATCAATATACCAAGGTTTGATGGATCCTATAGACGATTTGGACCATTAATATTTATTTTAAGATTCAAGTAGATGACATGGATGGTGCCATGTGTCATGATGTAGCTGGTGCCACATGTCAAGCATAGAAGGTGCCACATGGCATAGAGATCTAGAACCTGTAGGTGAGATTTTGTGGGAAGTGTGAATGCCACATGTTAGGTGGCGATGGTGCCATGTTTCATGAGAGGGATGATGTTGTCATGGTGATGTGAAGGTTCCAACATGAGAACCAACATGTCCAAGTGTTACACATTATTTTTGTCATCCCTATGAATTTAATGATGTAAACCTATTTGTTGCCTTCAGAGGGGTCAGTGGCCTGAGTTCCTAAAGAGAGAAGGGAGAAGAACTTTTCCTGAGAAAAGAAGTTGCATTTTCCTGTGTAAAACCCTTATAAAAAAAAGGAAGTTCGTAGGTTGCCTATGTATTAGGGTGTGTGAATGCTTGATTCTCGCAGGCTGCCCACACTTAGGGTGTGAACTGTTCGGAGGTTGCTCTATAAGCAGGGTGCGAGAATGTCTACACGTGGGAAAAACAAGTGTTTTCTCGAATCTTCTAGAAGGAGAAACTTCCATGGTGAGGTGGCATCTGAATGGTTTGGATCTTACTCACTTTCATGATTTAGTGGGATCATCCTAACCTCCTCACCTTATCCTCTTCAACTTATAAAATGAGAGGATCTCTCATGGAGAAAGTTAGCTTTGGTTAGCTTTGGAGCTTTTGGGATTAGCTTGGATTGGATTGAGCATTGGAGATTTTTAGCTTGGCTAGATGAGCCACTTTGTCAAGATAGATTGTGAATATTATCAAATTTGTTCTCTCAGAATTCTTGGAGTGAAAGTGTGTGGGGAACGAAGGACAATTGGAAGGGACATTATGACATCAAGGCCATGGCTGTAATCTCTCTTTCACATTTAATATGATACAGTAATATGATTCTTTCCTATAAAGCTTGTTGTGTTTTATTGTATGATTCCTTGATCACATACATAG
>JZKD02S1724850.1:111184-121373 GCA_000966675.3 Picea glauca
ATAATCACAACTATCTTCGCAAGATCAACTAACAAACCCTATTTACACACCACATGGACCAACAATATTCCAAAAGGTGCAAAAATAATTTGTTTCTTCAAATTCAATTAGATCTAGTACTTCCTACACCTATCCAACATTAAGTGCAACATTTCAACAAACTAAATATTGCCCAATCATATAAGTACACTTATAAGAACTTATGAATGAACTCTTTGAAAGATGCAACAACTACTCTAGAAAATATTGTTGGTGCATTCTTTAAACCTAACGACATAACTGTGTACTGGTAACAACCCCATTATGTTGCAAAAGTGGTCTTATATCTGTCTTCTTGCACACAATCGATATTTTGATATCCTGAGAATCCATTTGCAAAAGAGTAAGCCTCCTTCCCCCCTACATTATTCAACACTTTTTTTGTAAATGGGGTAGGAAATGGGTCATGTAAACAAACATCATTCAACTTCCTCATATCTACACATATCCTGATTCCCCCCATCTTCTTGTCTTGGACAACCATTGGGATGATCCATTTTGATTCTTCAACAAGTTCTATAATTACATCTTCTAACATTTTGTCTATCTCTTCTTTTGCCTCGGGTTCATTCTGTATGGTCTTTTCTTCATAGGTTTGGCATATGGTTTTAGCGAGATATTCATTTCTCCTAACTCCCCAACAATCCCTTTTATATCTGAGAACATAGTTGGAAACAGATCTTGGTATTCACACAGTAAGTTGGAAATATTCTCTACTGTTTCATAACTCCAGTAGTCTCCTATGTTTGCAAACTTAGACTTATCTTCTATACTAATGTTCACTTTTTGTTTTCTTAGAGGCTTTGCGCATATAACTGACTTAAGATTTGG
Organism: Picea glauca; assembly: GCA_000966675.3. Taxonomy (NCBI): domain Eukaryota; kingdom Viridiplantae; phylum Streptophyta; class Pinopsida; order Pinales; family Pinaceae; genus Picea; species Picea glauca. The sequence goes on from JZKD02S1724850.1 coordinate 112,055, forward strand.
TCCTTCTATTGTGCGCTCCCTATCAGTTTCTAGTATCTGCAAATTCCTGGGGTATTCATCCTCTTGGTAGTCTTCCACAACATTATAATAGTGCAAGACCTCTTCAACTGTTGCAGTAACTATATGTGTACTATACATCGAGCCTTCTATTGAAAAAATCTTGTTCTTGATAACTTGAAAGGTTGAGTCAATCAAATGATTATCATTTTCAAAAATGAAGGTTACCTTGAAGTTCTTGGTCAATTTTTCCCCATATCGTGTGCCTTTGTGCACTTCTAGTTATCTATACCAATTCTACAAAGTAGTGTCCTGAGTATGCACAAACAAATGTGTCCATTCTTGTTGAGGTATTGATCACCATGTCGCGGTACAATTTGTAATATGGTCTATTGGGAAACCTAATCCATTATACTTCAGCATGATACTTTCATTTTCTATTATAAATCTTATTTATATTAACCTTTTTCATCATTTCAAATATCTTATTCCCTACTTGTGTGCAACCCACCACCTTGCAAGGTGTTGAGCACTCAACACACCCTTAAAATTTTCAATTTTTGGGTACCACTTTTTCTTTTTGTTTGCACAGTCTCCTTTTTTATTTTACATAAGTTGCATATTTATCATTTTTTATTGGTCTATTCGTTATTCTTACAGTTTGACTTTCTTTTACAAAACCAAGAAAATCGGCAAAAATTATCATATTTTGCACAAGAACAGAAAAAACATAGGATACTTAATGATTTTCATAGAAAGGTCTTCATCATCACTGCTAGAAGAAAAGTTATCCAAAAATCGATGGGAACTTCTCTAATACGTCGAGTCTGATAAATATTAGGTATTGGTCGAACCAATACAAGTTTCGAATAACATGACACATCATCGAGGACGTCAATGTCGATCAACATCGAGCGTTGGTCGTTTCATATGACAGTCACACGGATGCACAACTCACTCATAAAAGGGTCGACGCTGAGAGTTTTGGACGTTGACGATATAAATAGAAAAAAACTCACTGGTAAATCCAAGAAGTAGTCACCGATGGTGATTAACATCAGACATCGGAGCCCGATGTTGTTCACAGGAAAAGGTGAAAACAATGAGGTCAACGTTGAACGCTGATAGACGTCGGCGTCGATGTACCAAGAACACAAAACTTGCCCTTCATCATGTTTTCTTCTCCTTGTCGATGCTCGATCAATAATTATTGATTATCAGTCTGGGTCGTTAGTTGGGTCTCTCTAAATATTTTTGAACTCATCAGGACCGTCCATCTATATATTTTTCATCTACATGCATTCCAATAATTTTGATTGGTTGATAGATGCCACGTCTACATCTCGATCAAACCACATGCACAAAAAAGTTATACCTTCATCTCCACCGGGATTGACAATTTGAACATGTGTGAAACTCTAAAAGCCTTGAATGAGTAGAATTCTTGACTCCCAATATGAAAGGTTGTTTCACACCAATCAATGACTGGTTGAAATCCTCAATAGAGCATTCCAACTTCCCTTTGCGCCATCGATTCACTCCTTGCATTTACTTCGAAAGCTGGCACATGTGATGTAAGAAATAAATAAATATCTACAATAGATTCTTTGTACTTAAAGGTGATGAGTTTGGATTACAGGGGCTAACTGATGTTTATTTGAATGTATTTGTGAACAACTTCATAATTTGCACATAAATATTTAATTGTTTCATGATAACTTACGGTTGATCCAGTTTTTCTTAGGGATCGAGTTGTGTTGTATTTATCGTAAATCTTGGGACCAGTGAGTACTCGACCCAGGAAAATATTCACGCACATGTATTTATGATAATTGCCTCTGTATTTATGTTAGTAGAAGGGATACTAAGTTAAGTTGTTGTATTGCAGGAAGTATGCCACCCAGATGACCAATAACGCGTTTATCAGCGAAGACCCTGAAGGGAGGAAATGAGCGAGCCACAGACGTAGAGAAATTCTTGCTAATAACAAAGATGGAGAGTGTATCAAAGTCTTCTTGCCAACAAAAGTAAGCACATGCTACAAACTTAAGGATGTCGAAGTAAGACTGAACAAGTATTTTGTTGTGGTGTTCTATGAATCCCATAATACTAGTCAATTGTTGGCATCTTAGTGGAGGGAAGACAAGAAATTTTTTAATTAGGCCTTATGATGGTACCACACAGTGGACCTCCAGGAACCTTACATTTTTCTGATGTCTCTGATATGTCATTTATATAGGGAAAAAGAGTGCTCCAAGTTCTCTGAGGCTTGGATTCCTTTGGCTTATACAATAGCTATATCGGGAATCATATTCAATTGGGGAGCTATTATTTCTAGGAAATTGAGCACGAGGAATTACGAAGCCCAAAACCCAAAAACTGGAGAAAACCCTGCATTCTACATCGCATCTTATCTCATAGATGCGATATTCCTAGGAATATATTCTAAGGTCTAATCCTAAGATGGAATATATTTGAATTGCTAGTACATGTTCATTTCAACATCCTATGAGAGAACATGTACAAAATATCAATCGATGTAATATGTGATGGATTTATCACTCGAGTGTACTCACTGATATTTAAACAAGATTTCCCAAGGCTCTCAGAAGCAACCAAGAAAGTGATATCCAAGATTGGGCATTGGTATCTAGAGGAAAGAAGAACATATATTAGGATTTTTGGAGCCATTGGTGCACCACACTTGCTGCCAATCCATGTTCACGATAAATTGGTGTTAGGAGAAATATTCTACCAGACCATATTGTAAGGGTTCAATGAATATTTGGTAAAATACAAGAAAAGGGTATTTATTCCCTAAGGGTTTTATGTAGGCTACCATTTTGTGAAGGAAACTACGCAGGCTAGAAAAGAAGCTCAGAGTCAAATGGAGTACAAGTTTTCTACCGGGAGATACATGAAACATGACCCTAGGAGACTGGTGGTTGAGCATGCTAATCAGGTGATATCCCATTGGCCATACATGCACTATGATTTTGAGGATGGAATCTTGACGGATAATGCCTTGAACTGAGATGAAGTATTGCAAAGAAAAGAAAAAGTGGACCTATTCGGGTTCATGGCATTGCATGGGAATGAAAAATTATACTTTTTAGAGAAAACAATTGAGGTAGTGGCACAAGCACATCAGGAAGATTCATAGAAGACAACAAACATGTCATAGGCACAAATACTATTATAAGAAGCATATATAATGATTCAACTACAAAGGGAAACTGTCATAGTTCCATAAATAACATCCATGGTGATAACTCCAGTCGTGCTCAGAGAATAAGGGGATATGGAAAATCCTAGAAATACCTCAATTTGGATATACAATGAACATTATAGTTGAGAGTGAACACTGAAAGGAGAACCAAAATCCTAGCCAACAACTACAATTTCAACAAATCCATCCATCGTAAGGGAAGTGGCTCTTATTATTGTTGATTTGATCACGATATATGATAGTGACGTAGAGGAGGTGTATACTGCAGTTCCTATTTTGAATGAGGTAGTAACAGGGATGTTGGATATGCAATTTCCCCAAGGACAACAACCTTTGGACATAGATATGGGTATGAATACAACTGAAGGCCGTATCACCTTTTCAGATTGAACCTCATAGTCATTAGATAGAGGGGAAGGTTGTAACAAAGGCCAAGAAGAACCAAAAGATAGAGAGAAAACAAAAACTCTAGGGGATAAATATGAGGATGGTAACATAACTAACATTGTAAAGAATGAAACATAAGGAAAATGGGAATAACAAGGGAACCCTGACGCTGATAATTCATTAAGGGGTAACACTAGAAAAGGAGTGGTTGATGAAGAGTTGGAGACTAAAAAAGAATATGAAAAGACCAAGATCAGATTGTCAACACATTCTACACCCCTAGGGTCAAGGACTTTGAAAAAAACCACAACATAGCAGGTCATGGAAAATACCTCCAACATTGAACAATTTGGAGATTCTCCCACTAAGCTAGGAGTCGACAAAGGTAAGGAAGAAGTGTTTGGACATTTTCATATTCTAGGTAGCTTGGGAAATGACCTCTCATGGGGGGACCAACCAATTCCATAGCTTGCAGACAAGGTGGTCGATGTCCAAGCTATAACTTATGATAGAAAAAGGAAGGTAGTGGTAAGAAGGATAGGAAATAAGAGGAGATTCACTCTAGAAAACATGATGTTAATTACCATGGAGGAAACCATGTTGGATTCTAAGAAGTCTAAGGTGAGAAAACTATTGGGAGTAGGCANTACTGACAACTTCCATGTGGACACAATCCACTTTATCTTTCATTTTATTTTTTTTAAGTGAACATTGATGTTAATTTTTTCATGATATTTTTATATAAATAAGGAGGTTGACCTTGTTTTGAAGGGTTGACGGTTTTGTGTAAAAACTGGTAATTAGATGGAAAACTATTTTGGAGTTTAATATTGAAGATCATCTTGAGCTAGAGACAATTTTTTTCCAAAGCTTGTGGATTCGCATAGTCTGTGGATTTTTCTTCATCTAGCTATTTACTATGACCTATTTAGTAAGATTGTAATTTTTTTTAATCTATATTGAATGATTATGTTTTCTAAATGAATATTGGTGTAAATTTGATGGTGTTCTAGAAGTGGGTGCATTATACAGTAGTCAGAATTATTTCAGTTACCTATTATTTTCGCAAATGATCTCCTCTCTTAGATGATATTTGTTGCTTGATCAATAGAAAAGTATTTTTGTTTAATATTGATTGGAAAGAGATGTCATTTACATGTTGTTGGTGAAGGTTAACTTGCACCTAGACTTCTTGCAAATTTAGTTGTCGAATACTTAATAAACTAATAAAGAAATATTCTAGAAGATACATCACTGAATTGAAACCAAATCTCGTTGAAACTTTTTGGATCATTAATCTAGAGAATCACACTACCTTAAATGGGTAAGAGTATAATTAGGCCTAATCTCTGGGCATGATTCCAATTATTAAGTTAAAGGGAATTTTGACCCCTCAATAGAATTGGCGCTAGAAGGAGGGCCTGAACGAATGCATGGATGGTCAAAATAGTTCTTTAAAGATAAGCTTACTACAAACAACCTATATATTCAAAATAGCCCACATGCATGGCTAGTCTTTATCAGAATATCCCTAAGATTGAAGGTACCCCTACTACCAGTGAGTCACCACACACTGAATATGACTCATACCTTCACCCATAAATTCCCTACTCGATTCGTCATGAAACAATAAATGTGTTTAGGAGGATTACCAGAGTATACACTCATCAAATAGGAGCACTTTCGTTATTTCCATTTCTTCCTTATAGGAAACAAACTACCAGATTGATAGTGGATACCCAAGATCACACCTTTGTCAATACTATTGAGGACCTAGTATATTTCACCTTAACTAAAATCGACCAGACTCTTAGTTTTATTCATGAAAACCCTGTTGTCACCCCACCAACAAGTACACACTCTGATATCAAAAGTTCTGAATCCGAAGAAGTCGAATCCAACTTGGGGGAATCAGATAATGGGTCAGGCGATATGGAAAATAACAATGACGAAATCCCAAAAGGTAATGATCAACATGATAACAACCAACCATGGTTGGCTAGGGATTTCCTGGACATACTAGTATGATTACACCATTTTCCTAGGCACCCAAAGAATCTTCTCCCAAAGTATGATCCTAACACATTCGGGTCACCCGAAGATCACATCAACAAATTCATATTAGCAATAAGATTGATGAATGTCCAACATGAATATGTAGTGTGAAAATTGTTCCCTTACACTTTCTAGAACTCTACTTAGACATGGTATTTCAATCTCCCATTCGAATACATTAATAGTTGGATGAAATTTCAGTAATATTTTCTGGATAAGTTTGTTGAAGAGATAACTATCAGGGCAAGAAATGACCCTTGGGACGACGATTTTCGTTGTTTATATAGAAAATGCGTCGCAACAACTTTTGTTGTCATCGCACTTGAGAAAAAAACATTTATTTGTTTATATAGCAAATGTGTCGCAACAATTTTGTTGTCGTCGCACTTACGACGAAAACATTTCTTTGTTTTATATCACATCCATCGCAGGTATGACAAGAGTTCATTGTTTATATAGAAAATGTGTCGCAACAATGTTTGTTGTCGTCGCACTTGAGATGACAACATTTATTTGTTTTTATATCACATCCGTTGCAGGTATGACAATAGTTCGTTGTTTATATAGAAAATGCGTCGCAACAATGTTTGTTGTCATCGCACTTGCAACGACAACATTTCTTTGTTTTTATATCACATCTGTCGCAGGTATGACAAGAGTTCGTTGTTTATATAGCAAATGTGTTGCAACAATGTTTGTTGTCATCGCACTTGCGATGACAACATTTCTTTGTTTTATAGCACATCCATTACATGTATATTATTATCGTCGAAATTGCGACGACAATTATTAATTTAAAAAATAAAAATAAAAAATTATTTTAGGCTGCAATTTAAATATTAATATTACCATATTAATAACTATAAATAGAACTCTATCTCCAAGGTCATTCTCAGAACTCATATTGTTCTACAATGTGCCTTAAATGAAGCCATATACCTTCTTTGACTTATCAACCAGTCCTTGAATCTATGTAAGAGGTTTGTGGGGAAAGTCTTTTCACATAATAATGGGAGCATGGGTTGAGTACAATCTTCATGCCATGGGAAGTGTAAGAGTCNTTTATTTTTTTTAAGTGAACATTGATGTTAATTTTTTCATGATATTTTTATATAAATAAGGAGGTTGACCTTATTTTGAAGGGTTGACGGTTTTGTGTAAAAACTGGTAATTAGATGGAAAACTATTTTGGAGTTTAATATTGAAGCTCATCTTGAGCTAGAGACAATTTTTTTCCAAAGCTTGTGGATTAGCATAGTCTGTGGATTTTTCTGCATCTAGCTATTTACTATGACCTATTTAGTAAGATTGTAATTGTTTTTAATCTATATTGAATGATTATGTTTTCTAAATGAATATTGGTGTAAATTTGATGGTGTTTTAGAAGTGGGTGCATTATACAGTAGTCAGAATTATTTCAGTTACCTATTATTTTCGCAAATGATCTCCTCTCTTAGATGATATTTGTTGCTTGATCAATAGAAAAGTATTTTTGTTTAATATTGATTGGAAAGAGATGTCATTTACATGTTGTTGGTGAAGGTTAACTTGCACCTAGACTTCTTGCAAATTTAGTTGTCGAATACTTAATAAACTAATAAAGAAATATTCTAGAAGATACATCACTGAATTGAAACCAAATCTCGTTGAAACTTTTTGGATCATTAATCTAGAGAATCACACTACCTTAAATGGGTAAGAGTATAATTAGGCCTAATCTCTGGGCATGATTCCAATTATTAAGTTAAAGGGAATTTTGACCCCTCAATAGAATTGGTGCTATAAGGAGGGCCTGAACGAATGCATGACTGGTCAAAATAGTTCTTTAAAGATAAGCTTACTACAAACAACCTATATATTCAAAACAGCCCACATGCATGGCTAGTCCTTATCAGGATATCCTTAAGATTGAAGGTACCCCTACTGCCAGTGAGTCACCACACACTGAATATGACTCATACCTTCACCCATAAATTCCCTACTCGATTCGTCATGAAACAATAAATGTGTTCAGGAGGATTACCAGAGTATACACTCATCAAATAGGAGCACTTTCGTTATTTCCATTTCTTCCTTATAGGAAACAAACTACCAGATTGATAGTGGATACCCAAGATCACAACTTTGTCAATACTATTGAGGACCTAGTATATTTCACCTTAACTAAAATCGACCAGACTCTTAGTTTTATTCATGAAACCCCTGTTGTCACCCCACCAACAAGTACACACTCTGATATCAAAAGTTCTGAATCCGAAGAAGTCGAATCCAACTTGGAGGAATCAGATAATGGGTCAGGCGATATGGAAAATAACAATGACGAAATCCCAAAAGGTAATGATCAACATGATAACAACCAACCATGGTTGGCTAGGGATTCCCTGGACATACTAGTATGATTACACCATTTTCCTAGGCACCCAAAGAATCTTCTCCCAAAGTATGATCCTAACACATTCGGGTCGCCCGAAGATCACATCAACAAATTCATATTAGCAATAAGATTGATGAATGTTCAACATGAATATGTAGTGTGAAAATTGTTCCCTTACACTTTCTAGAACTCTACTTAGACATGGTATTTCAATCTCCCATTCGAATACATTAATAGTTGGACGAAATTTCAGTAATATTTTTTGGATAAGTTTGTTGAAGAGATAACTATCAGGGCAAGAAATGACCCTTGGGACGACGATTTTCGTTGTTTATATAGAAAATGCATCGCAACAACTTTTGTTGTCATCGCACTTGAGAAGAAAACATTTATTTGTTTATATAGCAAATGTGTCGCAACAATTTTGTTGTCGTCGCACTTACGATGACAACATTTCTTTGTTTTATATCACATCCATCGTAGGTATGACAAGAGTTCATTGTTTATATAGAAAATGTGTCGCAACAATGTTTGTTGTCGTCGCACTTGAGATGACAACATTTATTTGTTTTTATATCACATCCGTTGCAGGTATGACAATAGTTCGTTGTTTATATAGAAAATGCGTCGCAACAATGTTTGTTGTCATCGCACTTGCAACGACAACATTTCTTTGTTTTTATATCACATCTGTCGCGGGTATGACAAGATTTCGTTGTTTATATAGCAAATGTGTTGCAACAATGTTTGTTGTCATCGCACTTGCGATGACAACATTTCTTTTTTTTATAGCACATCCATTACATGTATATTATTATCGTCGAAATTGCGACGACAATTATTAATTTAAAAAATAAAAATAAAAAATTATTTTAGGCTGCAATTTAAATAATAATATTACCATATTAATAACTATCAATAGAACTCTATCTCCAAGGTCATTCTCAGAACTCATATTGTTCTACAATGTGCCTTAAATGAAGCCATATACCTCCTTTGACTTATCAACCAGTCCTTGAATCTATGTAAGAGGTTGGTGGGGAAAGTCTTTTCACATAATAATGGGAGCATGGGTTGAGTACAATCTTCATGCCATGGGAAGTGTAAGAGTCCTACATTCCGCTTGTTATAGGTAATTTCATCCATCATTTCCACCAATGACATCATTGTCATTGACTCTAACATTGTGGGAAGCAAATATAGTTCATCATTCACTATCCATTATATACTATTTATATCCTTGAGAGACAAATATAGTTATTTTAGGAAATTCTTAG
>JZKD02S1724873.1:8794-18905 GCA_000966675.3 Picea glauca
TATATATATAATTAATATTTTTTACTATTTTTGTCTTCCAATATATCAAAATCCTAAAATATATACCTCTTTTATTTATGCTATATTTTTTTGTCGGCTTAAGCATTAATAAAATGAGTTATACAACACACTAGAAGAGACCAATATCTACGATCTAGGAAAAAAAAAGAAACTTTTGATCAGGTTAAGACCCTCTTAATAATGAAAGATGTTTTAATTTCAAGGATATATTGACTTTTATAATTTAAAAAAAAAAAAAAAAAATTAATATTATAAATTTCCAAAAAAAAAACCACACTAGAAGAATGATTTCTTTACAATTAGACAAGTTTTTGGAATGAAATTTCATCGTTAAGTTACTCAACACCTACACAAACGGAAACCTATACAAGTATGGAAAAAACATATAAAATATTTATAATTTAAACATTTACACTTTTATCATCTAAATATTTGGAACTATTATAATTTAGACATTTAATTTTTACACTTTTATCATATAAGTAGTTGGAACTATGGATCATATCAAGGATTTCTTTAAACACCAATAAAGGTTATTTAAAACCATTTATCATATTAAAATTTTTCCAATCACCGATAAAAGTAATTCCTTCATATATTATATTAATTTGATTCATTTAGATGTTATGGGAGATCTGATTTGACCTTAATAAAGTCATCTTTGAACTAGTTTTCCCTCTGAGGTTTTTCCACGGGTTATACCTAAAAACATAGGTGTCTTGTGTGTGATATTTTGGTTTACTTGTTTATGCTTCTGCTACATGTTTAGTTGATTACCGAATTGTGTTTTAATTCAATAAGTGATTTATTTGGAACTAACTATCGGGTGCTAGATAGGGGAAGTTCAACATGGTATTGGAGGATACCAAGGGTTGTTAGAAAAAATAATCTGGGCATCGGAGCAAGTTTTCTCTTAGAGGGATCCTATCTCAGGATGTACAATGATAGATATATGATATTGGAGTGACCACTCGAGAGATCGATTTTAGATATATGATTATAGGAGCATGTCTATGAGATCAATAGTGTTGAGGTGGGTGAACGAACGACTAAGCAAATATAAACTATTTTTTGCAGTAGATCTGCATGAGATCTTAGTAGATCTATAAACTAGTAGGCAGAATTCGAAGGACTAATTTCCGATAAACAATAATACTAAGGTAGAAAAGGTGATTTTGCAGGTGTACGAAAGTGTATGCGAGTGAGATAAGGAATTATCACGTACATGTGTGTGTTGTGGTGGTTACAATCACATACATGTGTTGTTTGTAGTGGTGGAAGTCACGTACAAGGTCGTATATGGATAGTATAGAGGCAATTTCAATAGGAAATTATGTTAGGTGGCTTGTTGAGAAATTGAAATAGTATAGGAAGTCAGTACAGATATCTCAGATAGGTGGAGAATGGTTTCCATCTATATATATGAGCCACATTAGAGCACATAGGAGCAAAAAAGTTATTTTTTTCATGTTCCTTAGTCATCCATGTAGGACCAAAGAAGGACTTTTTCTCAAACACTTGAGCCACATTAGAGCACACAAGAGCAAAGAAGCAATTTTTCTCATGTGCCTTAGTCATCCACTTAGGACCAAAGAAGGAATTTTGCTCAAATGATTGAGCCACGAAGTACAATGAATCAAGGGGATCTCATATGGGTGAAGAAAGACATTCATCCATAGATCATAGGATGGACGATATATTGTGTAGGGAAGGCTTTGAGGAAAGGGGAAAAGGGGTAACAATGGCGATGACACTCAACCAACAAGATCGAAGGAATGATTTTGAGGTTTGTAGGGCTTGGATATTTGTTGATTCATATTCATCGGAAAAACCATTATCCGAAGATGAGATCCTATAAAAGAAGCCAAGGGAATATTTTATCAATTCCAGTGACAGAGAATGGGGAGCAAGAGGCTCCAAAGGTTGAGTAGTTCAAGGGGAGTCAACATTTAGGTTCAAGTAGGAAGGAGTATATCCAAGTTTTTCAGATAGGAATCATGGTATGAGATGGCCATGTAGGATTCTCAAAAGCATGAGGCTTATAGGAGCATGTTCATAAGTAGTGAATCCTCGAAGAGAGGTCTGAGCATTATGGAAGGGATAATTTTTGTGTCATAGGGAGAAACCATGGCAGCATATTTGGTAGAGACGATAGAGCCAACTTCAAATGGGAGAAGTACCTTCCTTGCTAAGAGGGAGTGTTGATGTTAGTAGTAGCATTGGATATGTAATTCTACATTGGCTTGTGTTTAGCATGTGGAAATCATCAAGACTTATGAGTTTCACTTTAGTAAAGTGAGTATTAAAATGAATGAGATCTTAGAGTTAACATGAGTTTAATGAAGTTAATGCCTAAGTTTTTGGCATTAGTGATTTAAGTGAAAGTTAAATCAAGTCCTAGTCATTAGATTGAAAGTGAAAGTGATATTAGATCTCTTCCTTTAATATCTTTGGAGATACAAGGTTTTAGATTTAGGGTGAAGTCATGATTATAAAAGGAATCCTATGTGAAAGAAGAAGACACTTTGGGAGGAAGTCACTTGTGTTGAGAGAGTTGACACAAAGACCCTTGGTGAGAGACCTTTTTTGAGAGGCCAAGGTTTGGATCTATGGTGAAATGTTGAGATCAAATAACTTGATGAGAGATCAAGTTTGGAACTAGAAAAGAAGGAGTTTTTCTAGTGTGGAGAGTGTAAAAGCAAAGAATGGCCTTTTCTTACACAAGAATGGGGATATCTCATCGGTTGGGTGAAGAAGTTTCATCCAATTGTTGATGCAGAGAGGGTTGGATAATGAAGGACTTTGATTCAAGATATTGGATAGGTGGAGAAGGAATTTCATCTAGAGATTGTTAGTGCTCTGTAATTTTCACAAGTCTATGATGCCAGTCACAGAGGCAACATCAAAACCACTTCGAGTCTTAGATCTAGACCTCCAAGACTCAGAGAGGGATCTCTCTGTCTGATATAAATTTTTTTGAAGAGATATTAGGATAGCTATGAGAGTATGAGGTTGGGGTTTTTGAAATATTTATATGAGGATGTGGTTGACGAGTTTCTCAGATCACCATTGGGCTATGGGGTCTGTTTATAAGATGATGATCCAGTCATATCTAGAGGTAAATGTCTCCACAGGGCGAGATAGTAACAACTGTTGGATCGAATAAAGTTTGAAGGGTGTCAATTTGAGGAAGAAATGGGGTGAGGAAAAACTGAGCAGATGAGTAGTTAAGAATTCATAAACTAAGTTTTAGAAGAAAACATAAAGATTATTGAAAAACTGGACAAAGAGTAAGCATGCATAAATTCTTCTCCGTTTACTCTTTTTCAATAATAAGAAATGAAAATGCTTGAATGATAGCAGAAAGATAACTAAAAACAGACAAGGGACACACCACCAACACTGCTACACAAGAATCCTGTAAATCTTTTCCTCCATTACTGATTGGTCATTCCAAAATTACAGACAAACCTCCTGAAGTAGCAAGGCCCACAGTCCAGCAAAAAGGGAAAAAATTTCCTACAGGTCGAACCCTTTTACATTAAAATCCTATAAATAAATAGGATAGACCTCCCCATCAGTTTTGAGAGTCGGTTTTAACCGCCTCGGCCAAAAATATCCACCATTCCCGCAAAATTTGGAAATGTCTTCCATGAAAGACGGACTGGTTTTCTGCTAAAAAGGCGTCCGAACAGACATGTGTTTATATTCAACGATGCCACCTGCGAAAAACCTGAAGGAGGTTATTGGATATGGGTATGTTCCGGACAAAAACCTCCTTCGGTTTCACTAAATTCGTCTCCAGCTGGCCGTAACAACTCCCGCAAAATCAGGACTTTAACAGAAAAGAGGAAATATGGAAAAAAGGGCCTCGAAGATGGCTTTGATTCTCTCTGCTCGTAGCTCCGTTGCAAAAATTGAGAGAGGTTTTTGTTCTCCAGCCCGTGCTGAGAAAAAAATCTCTCAGATTTTTAAAATCCATTTTCATTTTCCCATAATCGGTCTCAGACGAAGACATGCTGAACAGGCGAAAAAGGCAGAAAAATGAAAAAAGCGGTTTTTTTTTTTATGCTGGGTGGTATTCCAGACCCCCCTGAGGTGGTAAGTGATTTTAGTGGGGGATTCCGCTGGAATCATGAGCTAACACGTGTATGGGGGGTGGTTTTGGTAAACTACCATTCTGGACCCCCCCTCTCGTTAAAGTTCAGATGGTGAGGGGGGGTCCAGAATTTTTAAGGATCGTTTGTTTTATTTGACGTGGATTTGGATGGGCTTTGATGTATGAATGATGTGTGTGGGGTAGACTTAGGATAGTTTAGGTTTGGGTTATTATAATTTTTTTTTATCTTTTATGTTTTTTTTTTATTATGTTTTATTACATGTTTCGTTTGGTTTTTGTTTTTATGTTTATGTTTTGTTTTTTTAATTTTATTTTTTATGTATTTGTTTTATTATATATGTTTATATTTTGTTTTATAAATGTTTTGTATTATTATATGTGTTGTTGTTTTTTAATATTATGTTATTTCATGTTTGTTTAGTTTTTTATATATTTTTTATTAATTTGTTTTATTTAATATTTAATTAATCCTAATTACTAACTTAGTTATTAATATTAACTTAATTAATTAACAATTGATTAATTACTAATATGATAACTCAATTGTTAATTAATTAATAATTAATTTATTATTATTAACAGGTTTAATCATGACTATTAACCTAATGTTTTATCCTAAGTCTGTTTATTTATGGAGGGGTAAGATTGGCGAAGGGGTGTAGTTGACTGGACAAAGGACAAGGGGTTGAGGGCATAGCAGTGGATGAAGGATGCCGAAAAGGTGATGGAATCGGGCGAAAAGGATGGATGATACGTATAGATAGAGGGCCCACCAGAGTAAAAATCCATTCCAGACCCCCGAAGAATACCTTGAGTCGTTGATCTACGCACTTTGCTTTCAACCGCAGATCTGTGCATGATCTTTAACACACATTCTGGACCCCCCCCTCCATTAAAGGCAGAACGGACAGGGGGGGTCTGGAATCCAATATAGACCGTAGATCTAAGCGCTGAAACTTGCGCCATCTAGATGCACACACAGATTATCTGTGATTCCGGACCCCCCCTGTCGTTAAAGGTAGAACGGTCGGGGGGGTCCGAAAAAATTTGTGAACCGTAGATCTTAGTGCCAGCTTCTCGACCGTTCATTTATGCGCTGTCTTTACTCTGTGAGTGCAAAGTCATATTTTCTCCAAAACTTAGGATACGCGCATTATGTGGATTTTGTGCATTGTTTCCCTTGAAAATAATTTGCAGAGATGAAATATTATTTGCAAACCTATATAGACAGAGTGAAAAATTTCCAGTCAACAGATGATCCTATGAATTATAGGGTTATAATAGTGGCTCCACCTGGGGATGGATGTTACACGTCAAAATTGCTCAGCTGGATAAGTGTCGCATTGTCCCTATCAATCGTCGTAAGTGTCGCATCTTCCCTACAACTTTCGCAAGTGTCGCAAGTTGGTCACTAGTGTCGCAAACGATGTTCAGACATAATGCCATGATAACGAAACTAAGGAGGAACTTATAACATCTCACATGACTGATTTGAAAGAGGAGAACTGGTTTACTGGAATCAAATAACTCTTGACACCTGAAAGAAACCCTGAAACAAAGGTTTGGAGGGGGAACGCTCCCCTACTTCAGCTCCAGAAGCGTTGGCACTCCCCTATAATCCTTCAAGGAGCATTATAATGCTCCCCAACCCCTTTTGGAGGAGCGTTGCTCATCTTGAGAGCGTTGGCGCTTCCCTAAGGCTTACCAAGGAGCGCTAGAACGCTCTGATGCCCCTTCTGAGGGAGCGCTCCCTAATCTGGGTCAGTTGTTGGTCCGTTGAAGAGAATAAGGGGGGGATCTTTCGATATTAGGAGGCAGTTGTGCTCAAATTCTTGTTTTCTTCAAGAGATCCCTGATCTAAGGAGAAGGTTTCCAACTTGTTCTAAAGATAACTCAAGAGGTTAAGCTCCTCTTAACTTATATATACAGGCTCTATGATGGTGGAAGAGGGGGAGAATTGAACATATGAAACTTATGATCTTGGAGGAAACTTACAGTCAGCCGAAGGAGAGTGATCAGTGAAGCTGTTGTTATCCAGGTTGTGGATCTTTCAGGCAAGGGTTAGACGAAGGGGACTTGAAGAAGCTGTCGCATTCGCATCTACAATTGTAAGTACTGCTGTCGTTATTCTCATTAATATGACACGCTTGGCCTGTTTCTTTCTAGTTTGTGTCTGATATTACATGAACTTTTCATTTATTGATAGATCTGTTTTCAAGCTAATGTCAATAGAGTAGGAAGTGGTCGTATCTTGTTTTGTCCACAGAGCTCAGCGAGGAGAAAAGGATTGGAGCGCAACTCAGAGCGTACAGGGACAAACGTTGATTAAGAGGTACTTCTGTTATCCTTCCTTCTCATGTATTAGTTTAGATAGATTTTAAAGGAAGTCAGTGTCCACGTTAAGCATTTTTCTGTCTAGGGTTAAGGTCAAGCTCTAGAGGCGATCTACCTGTCCGCAGGGAGATTTTCCTACAACAATGACAACTTCTTTCATGAGGTGTCAAGAACCATAGACTTATGAACATGCAGACCGATGCTTTATCCATTGGGTTGATCCCAAAATCTTATTCTGCAACCTGTACCTATTTTGATCTTGCAACTGAAACCAAATCAAATGAACACTGCTAAAAAAGAGAT
Source organism: Picea glauca (assembly GCA_000966675.3). Taxonomy (NCBI): domain Eukaryota; kingdom Viridiplantae; phylum Streptophyta; class Pinopsida; order Pinales; family Pinaceae; genus Picea; species Picea glauca. The sequence goes on from JZKD02S1724873.1 coordinate 15,573, forward strand.
GCTCATGATGTTGAGCTTATTCACATTCTCCTACCTACCCTATGCGACTGATAATTTTGTTAAATCAAATAACACAAAAATGCCAATGAAGCCAATCAAGTAGCTGCTGAGACCAATGGACTGTTTGACTGCTCATTAGCACAGTGAAAAGCGCAGCTTGACCTTTTGCCCATCGACTCAAAATTGCAAAGTGAAAAGGCCACTGCTAAAAAAGTGATTGATATTTACCATAGAGACCTCGACAATTTTGAAATACAAAAGTACTGCCAGAGAAATATTGAGGCTCTACAGTGAATTTTTTTTCCATATAGGTAGATACAGGATCAAGGTAGAAATGACATGTTCCTTGATTTTTGGATGGCAGCTCTGGCACTGTATCTATGTTATCTTCATCCTCATTCATTTCTTGACATGGATGCAACTGCTTTGATGGGCTTTGTAATGTGAATTATGTTGAACACACCCCTGTAACTGACTGCTTTATCATGTCAATATCATAACATCTTTTTATCTCATGACTGGTGAATGAAGAATGATTTTGGCCACACAGGCCATCCAACCGATCAGTTATTGGATCCTAAAAAGACTAACAAGACTGCTGCATTGATTCAAATGAAATTTCCTGACCTTTTATGTATTTATCCTTCAACACTTGTCCAAGAGTCTCCTTCAAAACTTGAAATGAATTAAAGCACAATGGTACATAGTTATTTTGGATTAACTCATAATTCGCCTCAGGCTTTAATCTTTCATCTAAATTTTGAAAATCAAAGTAGGTAAAGGGCTGCAACTCTGGATTTAGAACAACCTCCCCATCAGCACTAACATCTTCACCTAGTTGGTCAGAACATCCTCCCTCTTTAGCAATGCCAACTTGTTTACGATTTCTTCTCAAAAATTGAAAAGAAGAGAAACATAAGGGCAAAGATTTTTCCCTTACTCTGAAATTTTCTGTCTCTTCCTCATCGCTGTCATGATTTTTGTGCAAGGGATGTTTGTCGTATCTGAACTGTAAATAATCTTCTTCCTGCCAATGACATGCTGTTTATTTCTTTGAACAGTCCACTTCTATTTCAACCTCATTCTCATCATCAGACTGATCACACTTGGGTGGACAATACAAGTAAGGAATGTCGTCAAACATGCACATCATATCAACTGGTTGTTCCTCTACAAGTTGATATGGAGCTCCATCTTTCACTATGTTGTGAATTGAATACATGAAAGAATCATTATCCAAACCATGGTACCAAGGATGAACAACAAAATGTTTGGAAACAATGACCTTTTCTTTCTCTGAGATCAATGGAACATGGTTTCTTTGGACAACAAGCTCATCTTTCCTGTTGATCCTCTGCATCATCTCTTCCACGACACTGGCCAAAATCTCCAGTTTAGCTTCTGATGACTTCAGCTGATCCCTTTCTTTGTCCTTTAACTTTGACCTTTTGATCAACAAGTTGGTCTCCACATCAATTGCAATTTTTTGCATTTCTTCAAGGCTTGTAGTGTTCCTTTCTCTTAATTGGAATGCCATCTCAGGATCGAAGGCATCTGGGAAATGAAATTTGGCTAAACCAGGAGGTGGTCTTACATCCACAGGTATTGAATGATACACCTCATTGAACCTCACTGAAAACTGTTGTACTGTTTCCCTGGGTTTTCTTTTCAAGTGGTCGTATTCTTCTAAGATGGGGAAAATATTCCCCATTATCACCCACCTATCCAAGAAAACTTGCATGAACTGATGAAAATTTATGATGCTTGCAGCTGACAGATTTCTAAACCAATTTTTAACTTTACCTTGCAAAGACAGGGAAAACATCCTGATACAGACATCATCATCTTCAACCTCATAAAGGTCAAGGAAATCCTCAAGGTTTTGAATATGCTTTTCAGCAGTGATCTTGGCATTCTCTCCATCAAACCTGGGCAAATTATTGATGTAATTGACAGGGAGTTCATGGAGAAAAACAAGCAAATCTAGAGGCTTGTATCCGTCTGGGAATTTTTCAAGCACAGGAGATGAAACAAGGGGCTTACAACCATCCATAGGTTTAGCAAGAGTAGGATATAAAGCAGGAGGCTTATGTATCACTAGGATTTCTACAGGTGCATCTGGGATGTGCACAGGTGTATGAGTATGTTCGTAATCGACAATTAGGGATATGATCTCTTGAGACTCATAAATTAACATATGGTCAAAGAAATATTCAGAAATATTGATCCAGGTGGGTATCGGTGGCCACCCACCTTTTCCGTCTGGATCAAAACAGTTTTCTGGCAATTTTGGCAATTTACTATTTTTAGTAGGTTTTAACTTCCGGGGCCATTTTGAGGGCCTAAATGAAGGTTTTTTGGGATTTAATTTTTTAACGTTGAGCCCCCAAAATGAATCTCCTCGACGATACCTTTCTAACGAGCTATCACACGCCTAAAACAGAGATCGTATGCAAAAGTTACGACCCTGGGAAGTTGATGCCCTAACTTACCCAAACGAGGCCCACATGACTTTTGGCGCTTCATCTCCTAGGTTTAGGTTTTTGAATGTCTATGACTTTTGGCATTCTCATCTATTTTAAAAAGGCCTCTAGAGCCTCATTGTAATCATCTTCTCACGGATGCGAGTAGCAGCCACATCTCTTCTCAGAGATAAGCTACCAACGCCCTAGCTAGTTTATTTCCATTCTGTCTGTAAGCATATTTTAGTCATTTGTTATTAATGAAATGAAGTTATATTTCTACTGACTCTCTGCGTTTATGTGTATTTCTGTATTTCATTATATTCCTACATAAATCCGGATCAGTGGTATCAGAGCGGTCTACTCATTCTTGATCCTTCTTTGCATGTCCCCAACGAGATCGGGGTATAAGGAGTTGGGGCTTGATCTGGTTGAACCTTTGCAAGATCAGCCTCGCAAATTCCGATGACCACCCATGGGGGAAGAAAAGAAATATGAGGGAGCAGGAGATCCTATCAAAATTTTTCTCGAGGAGGCCCTCGAGAAACAAAGGAACGCGATGATGGACAACTTTGCTCAGATTCTTCAACGGATTCTGACTGGCGGTGCATTGACATCCAGAAGCCACTCTGGAGGTGCCACTCCTTTTAAGGTACAAGTAAACTTTGACATTCCCATATTTGACGACCAAATAGATACAAATGCCGTATATAGATTCTTGAGTCTATTAGAAGGATATTTCTTGGTTCATGACTTTTTCGATCGAGAAAAGATTATTTTCGCACTCCTCAAAGCCGCCCCCCATGTCAAGGACTGCTGGGAAACCTACTTAGAGAAAGAGGGCGAGGGAGAACCCTCTTTGTTCTCGAAT
>JZKD02S1724873.1:32913-48905 GCA_000966675.3 Picea glauca
CTCTTTCTCTTCTAATTTGTATTTCCTCATCTCTCTCTCTCGATCGATGAATCGATCAATCTCTCCCCATACCTTTCTCCTCCCATTTTTCCCCTCTATCCCTCTCTCTATCCCATAATCTCCCCCCTTTATCTCTCCTTGTTTCCCTCCTTCCCCCCCTCTATCTCCTGTTTGAATATTGAGAGGGAGGGGTGAACACATATTACCCTTTTTCAACAATTAGTAGTTACTTTTATATTTTGTTAATTACCACAATAGATCAATAATGGACTTCTTTGTAAAATCAATTATATAAATAAAATTAATAGGAATTACAAGGATTTTATGAAGAATAGTGAAGGACACCAATCCTTTATAGAGAACCAACTCTAGGAGACACAAATCCCCTTCTTCAGGGAACCAACCGTAGGAAGCACCAACTCCCTTGTTTCTTAAGGCACCAACCCTAGGAAGCACGAACTTCCTTATATTTAGGGAACTAACCCTAGGAAGAACCAACTCCCTTGTCTTTAGGGAAGCAACCCAAGGAAGCACCAACTGCCTTAAATTACACTTACTTAGTAAAGGATATGAATCCTTCTGTGCTCCTCCCTTCCACCCTCACTTCATACGAATCATGATTTATTCTTCTTGGACTGTGATTATGTTTTTATCTTTTGATATGGACATCAAAGAACTTTATTCTCACCATTCTTTCTCATTTATATAATATTCCAACTGGTGTGAGCTATGAAGCATTGTCTCCTTTTGTTTGGACCATCACACCTATTCATTTTAAATTAACAATAGTCTCTTTTATCATTCAAACATTATTGTGAAGGTTTTTAATTTAGTGAGAGTGATTTTGATAAATCGATCACATATATGGATCGATTACGTTTTTAACTCAATTCCATGTATTTGCAAATATTGCAGAAATCGAATTCGTTAGAGGCACTTCCTTCAAACCATTTCCATGTAACCATATGTGTAAAACCAAGAGCTTATTAGTTTAAACAATGCTCCCAGTGATTCATGGATTTATGTGTTTCTAACCTATGACTGTGGGATGAAACCTTTTCCTCCATATTTTTGCCTTCAAAAATTTTCTCTCTCATTCAATATTCTGGAGTTTCAACTTCCCGAAGTGGTTACCTCTCACAAGGGTTGATCCGATGATTGGCGTGATTTGTAGAACCAAATCAACAGTCTAGATCCAATCAGTAATTATCCTTTTACTACTTAATCAAGTGGATATGACTTAATCCAAGATTGATATGGACGACCATTATTTACTTCGGGACTATAGGGCTTCAGAGGTACAGATAATTGCTCCTTCACTTTCCTCCAGAGTTGGTAAACATCGAAGTGGTCAACATGGGAGTGCTTATGCATATTTCCACTATGTTTTGATGCAACTGTCATGTGAGAATATGGAGAATCTTTGATCAATGACCGACGTTATTTCGTGACTTCACGCTTTGGTGCTTTGGGCATCTATTGGTGGTAGATGTTGGTTTCCCGCGAAGGAGATACTCCTAGAGTGACATAACTTACTTACGTCACTGTTGATGTGGAACTGACTGAGTGGCTGCCATGTGTCACCTATATTCATGACTTGCGTAGCCTAAAGTTCCATCTGGACCTATACACTTATCACCATTTGATTGTGCCATGTGTCCTTGTGGACATGGTCTTGCTAATGTGGATCTCTTAATGTGTTGATGGTCATAAGTTCATATGAATCCTTGATCCAACAAATGTTATTAGTTCTTAGATCAACGGTCAAGATTCATTTCGGCCATTCATGACTCCAAGGCTCCAGGCTACTCAAACTCTGAGAGGTTCAATCCCTCTGGAGTGCATTTCGTCGAAGTAGATTGAATAGTCGATTTTTGATCTGAAACTCAGTGGATAGTCCGCGCAACCTCAACATGGAATTTTGTTAACCTTATTCTCATTGTGTGCTTTTTAGGATCTCGACCATGAATCTTCCTTCTTGAAGAACGGTTAGATATTACTTCAGATCTTTGTCTCTCCAAGACTCCGGGTTACTAGAACTTTGATGTAGTTCAATCCCTATGAAGTGGTTACTACCAAATAATTCATGATACTATGATGACTGTTTGTTCTCGGTTGTTTAAACACATTACACTATCCTTCCATTTCACTTAATCTAAGGGTCATGATTCATCCTATATTATATCAATGATTAGGGATGATTCTAGAGTCCCAACTAACACGATGTTTAAAATCATCGTCGATTTCTGCAATGGAAATTACTCACTGGTAGTGGAACCGATGCCAACCGTTGATCTCTCCAAATCTATATGTCGATGGTATAAGAGGATTGTGGAGGTTAACCATGCATGGATGTTAGTTTTACCTCTGATATTTGTAATTTATCTCCACTGTAAATTGATGCAGGAGCATCGCGAGCACATCAAGCGAGCCAGCGCGAAGCGGGAGACAGCTGGACAAGCCAAAACAAATTTTGAAATGCTTTGAGACTGTTGCGCAAAATCTTAAATGAGTAATTTAAGAGATGGTGCAATTGTATATTGTAATGGACCTTGAACGGATAACTCTCATCCTTTAGTAGGTAGTCAGCATTTAATGTAGTTAATCCTAGTAGATAGAAATTTAATTCTAGAATTGATAGCTTAGAGTTCAAGAGGGAAAATGGATATAGACACCCTCCTTTGTACATTGTAACATGAACAGGAGAAAGAAGAGAAGAGCATGCAGAGAACTATATGAAGAACACCCATGTACATACATTTGAATTAATAGAAGAAAGCTTTGATTCAAATTCATGGTTTGTGTTGTTTCTCTGTGTATTGATGTTATGCTCAGGAATGTTTGCTTCCTATTATACATTTTCTTTTATATCCTATGTATGTGATTTCATGGCTGAATTGAAGTTTGAAGGGGACAAGGAATTAGTTTCAATTGTTTCTCTAATTTGAGCCAGAGAATTCCTGCAAGGAGTGCAGTTGAATCGTCCGCTAGGAGTGCGTTGACAGAAGGGTTCGATTAGAGATAACTTTTGTTGCCATTCATATCAGAAGTGTAGTGGCACAGTGTCGTGCAAGGAGTGCACAGGCCAGGGAGAAGTCTCAAAGTTTTGATTCTGAGTGAAGCATTGGAAGACTGTTGCTGTAGGTGTGCGCAGAGTCGAGTGCCTTCAACACTTAAGCGTTGTTGAAGATATGCCACAAGGGGTGCATGAAAGGTTTCTTCCTGAAGACTGAAGTTGTGGAAGAGCTCAGGAGGAATAGGCCTTTGAGTTCACTGAAGGGTAAGTGTAGGGAAACTGTCATGGAGAGTCTGAGAAAAGCATCGCAGGTTGGCGAGTGGTTGAAAGAGTCGAGTAGGGAGACACTTCGTCAATTTTGGGGATTCACCAAAGGAAGAGTGGACGGTCGAAATCCTTTGGGGAGGTTTCGCGAAATTCCATGGACTATTGGATCTCACGGAGGTGCAAGGAGGATACGATGAGAACGTCTGGGGGTTCAAGCTCAGGAGGGACAGAGCCATTGATTTGTGCCACAGGAGCTGTCGAATCTACACGTAGACATCGTGTGTCAGGGACTCGCAAGATGAAGTTCCAAAAGATTGCAACGAGTATTGCGATATCGCGATCCGCGATATCCCGATAAGCTCAGAACCGTCCATCAGTAGGGACACATGTCAGAAGATCCCAGGGAGTCGAGGATCAGAGAATTAGAGTTTTCGAAGGCAAGAAACTCTTGCAAATTGGAATCGCGATCCACAATATCCCGACGGGAGAGTCGTGTGGGTCACAACGGGAGATAGTGGAGGACGGGTGGTATAGTGTCAGGGATTAGAAAAAGGTAAGTCCTGAATCCTTTGACGTTCGGATTCACGATCCCGTGAATTCTTAAGTCCTCGATTGAGGTGACGGGGTGTGGAAAGGTTAATTCACATGTGCGCATCGGAGATTCGACACATCAGGTATCGAGAGTCATCAATTCAAAGTGCATGACATCACGAGTTGCAAAATCACGATAGAGAAGAAGTCCCGATAGGTACGGAAGAAGTCCACATTGACTGGCCATCGGGTCTCGGGGATTTGAGAGCCCAAAGATAGGCAATGAACTTGCGAAGCTGCGAGTTCCAATTTCCCAATCACTAAGGGAGATCACTTGGAAGAGTTGTTGTGGGTAAGGAAAATTTCCGATAGGGAATTAGAAGAACCATTGAGTTCTTCGGGCTGTGAGTAGAGGAAGATCCTGTTGAGGCAGACGTGCCCAGTGAGGGCGCACTTGCCGTCAGTTATGGTATCAGAGCTCTGGAAGTTCTTTTTCTTTCTGTAGCAGAAGAAGAAATTTCACCATGCCGCCCAGAAGAGAAAGACAGTCACCCGATCCAGAGGACAGGGAGGTGCGGAGAAGAGGCAGGCCGGTAGGAAATCCAGAACTGGAGAGACAGATGAGAGATCTCTGATCAAGACTCGAGGATATGGAAACAACGCAAAGACGCATAGTTAGTGCAGGTAATTTTAGCGATTCAGAAGATGAAGTTGAAGTTGAACGCAACGAGGAATTTTCAGCCGAAGACGCAGCAAATGAACGTATAATTAAAGCCATTTCTAGAATGGGTGCAAAGGAGAAGATGGACATTCCAGTCTATGAGGGAAATCTGGATGCAAAGGAGCTACTGGATTGGATCAGAGATCTTGACACCTATTTCGATTATGAATATATCGAACAAGATAAGAAGTTCAGACATGTTGTCACGTGCTTGAAAGGACATGCAGCCTTATGGTGGGACGAGCTACAAGCTGACAGATGCTGCAAGGGTAAGAAGAAGATCAAAAGTTGGGACTAAATGATCACGAAGATGAAAGCGAAGTTCATCCCAAGAGATTATCAAATCACTCTATTCAGGAGGATGCAGAACCTAAGATATAAGCTGATGATAGTGAAGGAATACACTGAGGAATTCTATCGACTAAACATCAGAGAAGGTCATCGGGAGAGCGATGATGAGAAGGTTGCTAGATATCTGAATGGTATGAGATACGACATTTAGGATGAATTGAGCATGGTTACCATCAGGACGGTGGAGGATGCTTATCATATGGCTCTGAAATCCAAGGAGAAGCTGAGCCATAAGCAAGGTCAGCGAGGTCGAGGAAGAAGTCATCCCAGAGGCAAAGCAGTTGCCCAGGACAAATACCAAAATCCCAAAGAGGAATGGAAGAAACCTCAGGGTAAAGTTGAAAGAGGTGGAACCTCACAGCGAGGGCCATATGTTGAATAGAGAGGGAAGCATATAGAACAGAGAGGAGATTATGCTGATGCAAACACTTTTCCTCGTACCAGAGGAAGAGGAAGAGGTCGAGGTGGAGTAATCACATGCTTCACATGTGGAAAAAATGGGCACAAATATTATGAGTGTCCAGAGAAAAAGAAGGACATTGGAGAAGCTCACATCACCAAGGTGCAAAGGCGGGATGTTGAGGAAGAAGACGCCGAGGGCAGAAGATCGCTTGTGATGCATAAAGTCCTTTTGACACCCGAGAAGGAGGTGGAAAGTTCAGTCCAAAGGACCAGACTTTTTAGGACTGCTTGCAAGACCAAGGATAGAGTGTGCAAGGTCATTGTGGACAGTGGAAGCACAGATAATCTCATTTCAACCGAGATGGTAGAGAAGCTGGAGTTGGAGATGACTGATCATCCAAGACCATATAGAGTTTCATGTCTATAGAAAGGACACCTAGTAACTGTTACTAAACAATGCTTGGTTGAATTCAAGATAGGAGGGTATAATGATAAAATATTATGTGATGTTATTCCCATGGATGTTTGTCATCTATTGCTAGGTAGACCATGGAAATGTGATAGAAATGTGATTCATGATGGGACAATGAACACATACACCCTGGAGAAGAATGGGAGAACCCATATGTTGCTTCCGATAAAGGATAAAGAAGTGAAGCCGAAAGTAAGCAAAACAATACTTCTCATGAGTGGGAAGGAACTTCTTACAGAGGTAAAGAAGAAAGAAGATCCACAGTTCTTTATGGTCAGAAAGCCGAGGATTGTTCTGACTAGCACAAGAGTGGATGATTTACCAGGTGAAGTTCAAGAACTGCTAGAAGAGTTCGCTGACATCATAGTGGATGAATTACCTTGTTCGTTGCCACCAATGAGGAGTGTGAGTCATCATATAGACCTCATACCAAGGGCTAGTTTGCCGAACAAAGCCGCGTACAGATTGACGCTGCAAGAAAATGAAGAAGTTAAAAGGGAGGTCTAGGAGTTGATGGACAAAGGATTAGTCAAAGAAATCTTGAGTCCATGTGCTATTCCAACAGTACTCAGTCTGAAGAAGGATGGAGGTTGGAGAATGTGCATCGATTCGAGGGCAATTAACAGGATAACAATCAGATACAGATTCTCATTGCCGAGAATGGATGATCTGATGGATTGCCTAAGTGGGGCAAAGTATTTTTCAAAGATAGATTTGAAAAGAGGATACCACCAGATTCGCATGAGGGAAGCCAATGAGTGGAAAACAACATTCAAGACAAACAAAGGTTTGTATGAGTGGTTGGTCATGCCATTTGGTTTGATGAATGTGCCAAGTACCTTTATGAGGTTGATGAATGAAGTCCTGAAGGATTTCACCGGGAAGTTCGTTATTGTGTATTTGGATGACATATTGATTTACAGTAAATCAGAGGCTAAACATCTGAAGAATTTGGCCATTGTGATGAAGAAGCTACAGTAGGAGAAGTTGTTGATTAATATGAAGAAGTCCTCATTTATGAAGACAAAGCTCATTTATTTGGGTTTTTCTATATCGGAAAATGAGTTGAGGATGGACCCGAATAAAGTAGAAGTGATCAAGAATTGGCCATCACCGAGAAACATTTTCGAGGTGAGAAGTTTTCATGGTTTGGCTAGTTTCTACCGAAAATTCATCAGGAATTTCAGTGGGATTAGCGCAGCGATGATGGATACAGTGAAGAAGCGGCATAAATATTTTCACTGGACAACAGAGGCTGAGAATAGCTTCAATCTATTGAAGTGGAAGATAACGGAACAACCAATTTTGGTGTTACCGGATTTCTTGAAAACATTTCAGGTGAAATGTGATGCAAGTGGGTTTTCCATAGGAGTGGTCTTGAGTCAAGAAGACAGGTCGGTTGCATATTTCAGCGAGAAGTTGGATGAGGTGAAACTGAAATACTCCACATATGATAAAGAATTTTACACTATCATACAGGTGTTGAAGAAGTGGAGGCATTACTTGATCCCGAAAGATTTTTTTTTGTATAGTGACAATCATGCATTACAGTTTGTGACTCAACAGGAGAAGTTGAATCAGAAGCATGCAAAATGGGTAGAGTATATGCATAATTTCACGTTTGTGATTAAGCATATTTTGGGTACTGCTAACAAATTGGTTGATGCTTTGAGCAGGAAGTGTTTGTTGCTGAAGAAATTTGGAGTCAAAACATTGGGTTTTGAAAATCTCAGGGACATGTACGCAGGTGATGCAGATTTTGGGGAAGCGTATGAAGCAGCTGAGAATCCATTTCTCAGGGATAGGATTCCTTGGATAGGTTATATGATCCAGGAAGGATTGGTGTTCAGAAGAAATCAATTATGTATTCCAAAATGCTCCATGAGGGAGAATCTCTTGAAAGAGAAGCACAGTGGTGGATTAACAGGACATTTTGGCCATGAAAAAACATTCGCAAAGCTGAATGAATCATATTTTTGGCTAGGGATGCGAACATATTTCAAGAAGTTCGTTGAAAGATGTCGAGTTTTCCATCATTCAAAGGGGAGAAAGTAGAATGCAGGTTTTTATCAGCCATTTCCCATACCAGAGAGGCCATGGGAGGCGATAAGTATGGATTTTGTATTTGGATTGCCAAAGACACAAAGAGGTGTTGATTCCATCTTTGTGGTGGTGGACAGGTTTTATAAGATGGCACATTTCATTCCATGCCAGAAAACCAGCGATGCAACTCATATTGCAAATTTGTTTTTCAAAGAGGTCATTCGACTTCATGGATTGCCGAAAAGCATAGTTTCGGACAGGGACACAAAATTCATAGGGCATTTTTGGAGGACCTTATGGAAGAAGATAGGAACTAACTTGGCGTTTAGTTCTACTTATCATCCTCATACGGATAGATAGACATAAGTGGTCAACAAAATTCTGGGAGACTCGCTGAGAAGCTTGGTAATAGAGCACCATAGCAGCTGGGATAGCATATTGCCACAGGCAGAGTTTGCATACAACGATTCAGTGAATCAGAGCACAGGGAAGAGTCAATTTTAGGTTGTATATGGCACACATCCGAGGGGATTTTCTGAACTGAGAGATTTAGAACAGAATGCTACTAGCAGTGCTAGTGCAGAAGAGTTCGCTGAGGCAATGAAATAACTTCACAGCCAGGTGAAGGAGCGGCTACTGAGATCAAATCAGGAGTACAAGTGCAGAGAAGATCGACACAGAAGACAACTTCAGTTTGAAGTTGGGGATCTAGTTCTGGCACATTTGAGGAAAGAAAGGTTCCCGAGGGGAACATACAATAAGATGAAAATGAAAAAAATTGGGCCATGCAAGGTCTTGAGAAAATTCGGGGAAAATGCTTATGAAATTGAGTTGTCGGATGGCATCGGGATATCTACGATATTCAATGCCATAGATTTATACCCATATAGGGCTGGGAGAGAAGAAACTGGAACTGAGGAGCCAGTGATCCAGTGGATGAAACAATTACCAGTTGTAGAGAAGCCACATATGGAATGCATACTGGATAAGAGGATAAGCAAGAAGACCAGGAGGAAGGAATACTTCGAGTATCTGGTCAAGTGGAAAAATCATCCAGTGGAAGATGCCAGCTGGGAGATGGAAGTGGAGATACAAAAGCATGGACAGACCGTGCAGGAGTTCATGGATAGGAGCCCATGAAAGTTTTCAAGCCGAGGAGTATGATGCAGGAGCATCGCCAACACATCAAGCGAGCCAACGCGGAGCGGGAGACAGCTGGACAAGCCACCAAAAATTTTGAAATTCTTTGAGACTGTTGCTCAAAATCTTAAATGAGTCATTTAAGAGATGGCGCACTTGTATATTGTAATGGACCTTGAGTGGATAACTCTCGTCCTTTAGTAGGTAGTCGAAATTTAATGTAGTTAATGCTAGTAGATAGAAATTTAATTCTAGAATTGATAGCTTAGATTCCAAGAGGGAAAACGGATATAGACACCCTCCTTTGTACATTGTAACATGAAAAGGAGAAAGAAGAGAAGAGCATGCAGAGAACTATATGAATAACACCCATGTACAGACATTTGAATTAATAGAAGAAAGCTTTGATTCAAATTCATGGTTTGTGTTGTTTCTCTGTGTATTGATGTTATGCTCAGGAATGTTTGATTCTTGTTATACATTTGCTTTTATATGTTGTGTATGCGATTTCATGGTTGAATTGAAGTCTGAAGGGGATAAGGAATTAGTTTCAATTGTTTCTCTAATTTGAGCCAAAGAATTCCTGAAAGGAGTGCAGTTGAATCGTCCGCAAGGAGTGCGTTGACAGAAGGGTTCGATTAGAGATAACTTTTGTTGCCATTCATCTCAGAAGTGTAGTGGCACAGTGCCATGAAAGGTGTGTGCAGGCCAGGGAGAAGTCTCAGAGTTATGATTTTGAGTGAAGCATCGGAAGACTGTTGCTGCAGGTGTGCGCAGAGTCGAGTGCCTTCAACACTTAAGCGTTGTTGAATATTTTCCGCAAGGGGTGCGTGCAAGGTTTCTTCCTGAAGACTGAAGTTGTGGAAGACCTCAGGAGGAATATGCCTTTGAGTTCACTGAATGGTAAGTGCAGGGAAACTGCCATGCAGAGTCTGAGAAAAGCGTCGCAGGTTGGCGAGTGGTTGAAAGAGTCCAGTAGGGAGACACTTCGTCAATGTCATGGATTCACCAAAGGAAGAGTGGACGGTCAAAATCCTTTGGGGAGGTTTTGCAAAATTCTGTGGACTGTTGGATCTCATGGAGGTGCAAGGAGGATATGATGAGAATGTCCGGGGGTTCAAGCTCAGGAGGGTCAGAGCCATTGATCCGCACCACAGGAGTCGTCGGATCTACACGTAGACATCGTGTGTCAGGGACTCTCAAGGTGAAGTTCCAAAAGATCACAATGAGTATTGCGATATTGCGATCCGCGATATCTCGATAAGATTAGAACCGTCCATCAGTAGTGACGCGTGTCAGAAGATCCCAAGGAGTCGGGGATTGGAGAATCGAAGTTTTCGAAGGAAAGAAACTCTTGCAACTTGGAATCGCGATCCGCAATATCCCGATGGGAGAGTCGTGTGGGTCACAGTGGGAGATAGTGGAGAACAGGTGGTATAGTGTCGGAGATCGGGAAAAGGTAAGTCCCGAATCCTTTGACATTCAGATTCACGATCCCGCGAATTCTGAAGTCTTCAATTGAAGTGACGAGCTGTGGAAAGGTTAATTCACATGTGCGCATCGGAGATTCGGCGCATCGGGTATCGGGAGTCGGCAATTCAAAGTGCATGACATTGCGAGTTGTGAAATCACGATAGAGCAAAGGTACCGATAGGTACGGAAGAAGTCCACGTTGACTGGCCATCGGGTCACGGGGATTTGAGAGCCCATAGATAGGCAATGAACTTGCGAAGCTGCGAGTTCCGATTTCCCGATCACGAAGGGAGATCACTTGGAAGATTTGTTGTGGGTAAGGAAAATTTCTGATAGGGAATTAGAAGAACCCTTGAATTCTTCGGGCCGTGAGTAGAGGAAGATCCTGTTGAGGCGGATGTGCCCACTGAGGCGCACTTGCCATCATAAATATTACGTGTGTTGATCCGACAATCAATACTTAATTAGGTGTTGATCCGACGATCCTTCTCTACAGCCTCTGGATCTGACGACTGTTGTAGAATTTTTTTGAATTTATCCTTTGATGGTCACGATCTAGTCATATTCCTTATCAAACAACTCCTATGTGTCATCTATTCCGAGCTTCAATTAATGTTCTTCCTTCTTATCTATTCATCGTTATTTCTTCTGAGATTTTAATAACTTTCTTCTGCACCCTATTTGTCATCAATGACAATTCATCATAAAAACTCAACATCACATAACAATGATTGTCGACCATTGACATCAATGACAACACATCAATGACAATATGTCCAGAAATCTCCCCGTTTGTCATTGAAGGAAATATTTTTCTTTTTGAAATTTCTTCTCTTATCAATTTTCTTCCCCTTTGAAAACAATGGAAGATGAGATATTTGTTCTCTCACCCTGTGGAAATGATCCCCCTGACCATGTTCCCCTTGTGATATGATTTTATGGTTTTTAATGAGGTTTTTGAATTACTCCTAATTTTTGTCGAAGATTTTCAAAAGTACTCCTAGGAAAAGGTCTTGTGAAAGTGTGTGCAGTCTATTCTTTGGTGTCTACATACACTATTTTAACTATTTTTTGGGTAACATGATCTCTTAGGAAATAGTATTTAATTGGGATGTGTTTGGTTTCAGAATGCATTACTGGATTTTTAGATATTCTTATGTCACTAGTGTTATCACAATTAATAGTAATGGGATTATCACATCTTATTTGTAAATCTTCTACTATTTTCTTGATCCAAATAACTTGTGTGAAACAAGATGCAACAACAATGTATTCTGACTATGTTGTGGATAGTGATGTGGATGTTTGCTTCTTACTTAGCCATGCTACAAGACATTTTCCTAGAAAAAATGCTCCTTCGTTGGTGCTTTTCCTATCATATATACTACCGACCCAATCTTCATCAGTGTATGCAGCTAGATTGAAGTCTTTATCTTTTGGATACCATAATCCAAGTTCTAAGGTGCCTTTAAGATATCTGAATATTCTCTTTACTTCTTTTAAGTGAGTTTCTTTATGTGCATATTGGAATATCCCCACAAGTCCTACAACTTGTATGATATCAGGTATTGTTGTTGTTGAATAGAGAAAACTTCCAATCATTGATCCGTAGATCGTTTGGTCCACTTTTGGTGAATCATCTTCTAGGCTTAGTTTACATCCAGTGAGCATGGGATTACTAATAGGTTTACTATCCTCCATTTGGAATTTATTTATCATTTACTTGATATATTTGGCTTGGGAAATGAATATTCCATTTTCTATTTGATTTACTTGAAAAACTAAGAAAAATGATAGCTCTCCCAACATAGACATTTCAAATTCTTCTTGCATTTTGGTTGCAAATTCTATGCTTAGTGTAGTAAGATTACTTCCAAATATGATGTCACCTACATATACCACCACAAAAATCATGTTTTGATCCTCAAGTTTTATGTATAAGCTTCTATCAGTAGTCCCTCTCTTATATCCTTGTTTTTTAAGGTGCTTATCAAGCCTTGAGAACCATGCTTTGGGGGCTTGTTTGACACCATACATAACCTTTTTTAGCTTACACACATAGTCTTGATTTTATGTTAACATGAATCCTTCTGGTTGCTCGACATAGACTTCTTCTTAAAGTGTTACATTAAGAAATGTTGATTTGACATCCATCTAATAGATTTTGAAATTTATGAAGCATGCAAATTCTAGGAACATTTTGATGGCCTCAAGTCTTGCTTCTGGAGTGGAAGTCTCTTCAAAATCAATACCTTCTAGTCGGGAATATCCTTTGAAAACTAATATGTCTTTTTTCTTTATAATCTCCCCATTTTCATTTAGTTTTTCATTGAATATCCACTTGGTTCCTATCACATTCTTGTCATTGGGTCTTGGAACTAGTTCCCAAGTCTGATTCTTCTCTATTTGGTCTAGTTCTTGATTCATTGATTTTATCCAATATTTACTTTTGAGAGCTTCATTAACTGAATTAGGTTCCATAAGGGATAAATTTTCTTGTTCTAAGTCAAAAGAGAGTTTCCTTCTTGTTTCCACTCCTGCACTTTTATCTCCAATAATTTGGCTTTCAGGATGATTCTTTTGAACTCTTTTTGATGGAGCTCTTGGAAAGGGTGTTTATTCATTGTCTTCTTCATCGGTATGTGGTTCATTTTCCTATGTTTCATTATTATCATCATCTTTCTAAGATTATACATCATCATCTTCTTGTTGATATTTTACATCATCATCTTGTTGTTGAGATTTTTT
Source organism: Picea glauca (assembly GCA_000966675.3). NCBI lineage: Eukaryota > Viridiplantae > Streptophyta > Pinopsida > Pinales > Pinaceae > Picea > Picea glauca. Next base: position 46,078 of record JZKD02S1724873.1, read on the forward strand.
ATCAATGCCTTGGGATATGCTCTTTTTTATATAATCTATCTTTACATTGGCACTTTCCACTATATTTAGTAGTCTAAGATTATAACGTCTGTATTATTTATTATTTCATGAATATCCTAATAATACTCCTTCATCAAATATTGCATCAAACATTCCTAGGTTATATTCATCATTCTTTATGTAACATTTACTTCGAAAACTTGTAAAGTGTTTTACAGATGCTAGCATTCTAAATCATAGTTCATAACGGGTTTTGTCATGGTTGGGTCTCAAATGATATCTATTAAGTATGTGGACTGTTGTGTAGATTGCATCTCTCAATAATTTGTCTAGAAGCCTAGATTCATTTATCATGGTTCTTGCAGCTTCTTGAATTGTTTTGTTTTTCCCTTCTACCACTCCATTGTATTGAGGATTCCTTGGAGCTAAAAACTCTCTTTTGATACCATGATTTTCACAGAATTGAATGAACTCTTTAGAGGTGAATTATCCTCCATTGTCTGATCTCGTACATTTAATTTTGATATCGGTTTCATTTTCTACAAGCGCTTTGTATATTTTAAATTTCTCAAAGGCTTCTAATTTTTCTTTTAGAAAGAATACCCAAGTCAATCTTGTGTAATCATTAATAATCAACATAAAATATTTTTCACCATAGATCTAGTTGGTCCACATAGATCTGTGTGAATAAGCTCTAATGATTTTTTTTTGGAATGCTCTTTTGTTTTGAACCCAACTCTTGTTTGCTTTCCTATTTGACAATGTTTACAAATAGAATCTGAAGGCTTAATCACTTTTGGCAGGTCCCTAACTGCTTTTTTCTCATTGGCCTTGATCAAGTTGTCAAAGCTTAAATGTCTGCCATAGCCAAATTTCATCTACTAGGATTAAACAATATTTTTCTTCTTCATCTATATTAAGGATGTACACATTCCTAGATGTTCTTGGTTCAACTACCACTAACTTTCCAATCTCCTTTTTTCTAATATCACATTTCTAAGAATCAAACATAAGTATGTGACCGTGATCACATGTATGCCTTACACTTAGGATATTAGGTTCGATATCTTCTACCAGAAGTACATCTTTTTCTTTGGTTTTATTGTTTCCTAAATGAACAACGCCTTTTCCCAATATCTTGGATGACATCTTATCTCCAAAAGTTACTTTTTCTTTTCATTTCTTATTTAACTTGACAAATTTACATTGATATCCAGTCATGTGTTTGGAACATCCACTATCTATATACCACTCACATACTTGATTTCTTGCATATAAGGCTACATTGCACTCTGTTTGTTTTTTCTTCCATACTTTTTTATTATTGGGGATATTTATCCTTTTATCATATTTTGGAAATCTACATTCACTAGCTTTATGACAATAGTTGTTTCATTTGTAGTCTTATAAGGGAGAGAAGGAGTTATAGTTTATTATTTTTTCATTATCTTTATTATTTCCATATCTTTGAACATTCCTTGGATTGAACTCTCTATAAGTTTTACAGTGTATTGCTTTATGTCCAAATTTTTTGTAGGAATAACAATAACCTAGGAAGATATATTGATCTCTATTGGAGGGATTCCTTTGGATGATTCTGTTATTTTCGTTATCTTTTTCAATAGTAGAAGGTGCATATTTTTGTTTATTTGAGATAGTTTCAAATTGTATTAGTTACATGTGCCAAACTAAAGTTATGTTAACTTTCCCAGACCTTGTTGAATTTTATCCTTTCCTAGAGAGAGAACTTGTACAGGATGACATGTATCCAATATTTAATATTGGATTCTGAAAATTGTACCAGAAAAACTATGGACTTCCCTCTTTCAAATGTAACTTGTCGGATTGAATTTGGATATTCTTTGAAGAATATATCATTGTTTTAAATGGAATACATGTTTGAGACTAGAGAACACCCTATCTTCCATAGGTTATATCTATGAATGTATGATGAACAAGAAGCTAAACTTTTTACCAGAGATACCTTGATATGTCTTATAAATAACCACCAATTTTTTCTACATGAATCATCACAAAACAAATATAGTGAAAATGATAAGATGAATTGCTTGGAGAATAAAACCCTAGGATCGATGTTGTGATACCAAAGTGTTATGATCCAATGCCTTAAAAAATGGTAAAAATTCAATGAATATAGAAAACTTCGATCGGGGAAACCTCATTTTATAGTATATCCAATTTAGAATACATTATGAGATGATATAAGACTAGGTCTCCTTGGTGTGTGTGTGTGTGTGTGTTTATAATCAAAGGGTACCATGAAGGGCTCTAGCCGACATACAATTATAATAACGTAAATGCAATAATTCAATATCTAGTGATTAATAAGGGGTTTAACACATAAAATGGGGACTTATATAGGTTTTAATAGAGAGAGAGAGATATATAGAGAGAGAAAGATTAGTATAGAGGGAGGAAGATTAGTATACAGGGAGAGAGGTACATAGGGAGAGGAGGGAGAGAGAGAAAGAGAGTGGTGGAGAGAGGGAGAGGGAGAGAAGGGGAGAAAGTAACTGAGTGAGAGAGAGAAAGAGAGGTGGGAGAAAGAGAAGGGTGGATAGGGAGAGAGGGAGGGAGATATGTAGAGATGGATAGAGAGAGAGGAAGGGGAGGAGAGAGAATGAGAGAGAGAGGAAGGGGAGGAGAGAGAATGAGAGAGAGAGGTATATAGAGAGAGAGGGAGAGAAAGGGAGAGGGGAGAGAGAAATGGATATGAGGAGAGAAACAAAGAGGTGGATATTGAGAGGGATGAGGGGAAGAGAGAAAGGGGGATAGAGAGGTGGGAGGGTGGAGAGATAAAGGGAGGG
>JZKD02S1724873.1:59010-70497 GCA_000966675.3 Picea glauca
GATAGGGAGAGTGAGGACAGAGAGAAAGAGAGGAAAATGGAGGGAGGAAAGGAGAGGGGTGTAGAGGTGGGGGAGAGAGAGAGAGAGGGAATTTATTTGTGTTAACAAGAACGTGTGTGTGCTCCTATTGCTAATAATGTGCCCTCTTTAGGAGCGTGTGTGCGCGTTAATTGAATTTCAATTTTTTTTAGGAGGGAGTGACAACCCTAGCATATGTGTTTGCTGAGTTGGTTGCCTCATATTTAGGATCACGATGAAAAACCTAGTGGTTTAGTCTGCAAATAGAAAATAACCTCCATTTTTATGAATTCTTCTCCATATCTCTTTTTTTGACAGAATTCTATTATAGGCTACACAATTCATTTATTAATGAAACTACAGACATAGACAAAGGTTGTTGTGTATATTTAAAATATACATTTTTTTTTCATTAATAATGTTTATTATTTTTAAACTATTTTTGTCTTGACATATATCAAAATCCTAGAATACATACCTCTCTTATTTCTTCTATACCATTTTGTTGGCTTAACTATTTCTCGAATGAGTTATATGTGACAATAGAGGAGACCGATATCTATGATCTATTTTTGTTTTTGATCTTGTTAAGACCTTGTTAGCCTACATGAACAAAAGACGTTATAATTTCAACAATATATTAACTTTGATAACTTAAAAAAAATATAAAATTAATATTATAAATTTCCAAAAAAATGCAAGACACAAGAAAAAAGGGTTATGTACAAGTATACAAGTTTTTGGAACGAAATTACATCCTTAAGGTACTCAACACTTGCACGAACAAAAAAGTATACCTTATATTTTGTTGGAAAAATAAGATACCACCGTCATCCGAATTTTAGGGGGTATATGGTCTCAATTTGGATGCAAACGTCATAAATCTATAAATATAATAGATTTTCCATGTGGATCAAGGATATTCCCACCTCCTCATTAATTAATTCGGCTAATGGGTTTCCCATATGGGTCAAAGAGAGTCCCACCTCTCCATTATTGTATTGGGTTTTATTTTCCACTACTTAGTAACAACTTAGCTGGGTAGTTAGATCTATTATTTTAATAATAAAGACTCATTTAGTCATCTCTTTCCATTATTGTATTAGGTTTTATTTTCCACTACTTAATTAGTTGGGTAGTTAGATCTATTATACTAATAATAGAGACACATTTAATGAGCTCTTTTTTACTTTGTCCAATGGACCATTTTGTAATTTTATATAAAGGCCTAACAAACATTCTCATAATATCAAGTTACTCATTTTGGATTCTCTCATATTTTCTATTGTTCATTGTGAGATTAATTATCTTTGAGTGATTTACTAGTAATTATTTTTAGAGGTGGGGCTCCTCTTTGAGCCTCACCTCCCGAGTAATTCATTTAATTTTTTTTCCATGCTTTTTTTCATGGAAGATTGGAATTTCTAAGCTCCTCCTCTCTCGTCATTTAAGCCATCCACATCCCATCCGCCGAGATTTGGATCAGTGGTATCATAGAAGGTGCTCTCTCCATCGGGACAAGGGTTTGAAACACGTTGCAAGTCCAAACATTTCTAGAAATCACTAGCCTCCTTTTGGTACTATCGTAATCTGTTTGATGGGGCATACACTATAAGAATCATAGTTGGTCCATAGGCACTACAGGGATTTTTCTTCCCTCAGATCTTCGTTCACCATTATAAGGAGAACCATACATGGATTCACTACATCCATACATGAATCCACTTTACCCATTGGTATGCAACATTTTCAACAAATTTTCAGGGTGTCCATGCTTCTCACGTAGGTTCCACAACCTCTACAACAACCCATGCTTCTCTACAAACCCTTGGAATCCTTTGTGTCCCTCTACACTCAACCAACTTCAAAGAGGTGTTGCAACCTCTACACGACATTTTAGATGTTCTACCACATCACATTATAAATATATCTTCAAGATATCAAATGGGTATTTCATGGAGTCTCATTTGAATTCTCGGTTTGAGAGATATCATCGATTAAATCTCAACATGTATTTGACCCAAGGAGGCAACACATACCACCATATTCAACAGTACTTTTCTCCCTGCTCAGAAAATTACAGAAGGAGTTCCAAAGGTGAATGGAAATTTAATTTCAATATCTCAAATGGGTATTTCTTGGAATCTCATTTGGCTTCTTAGTTTGAGGGATATCATCGATTGAATCTCATCTTGTATTTGACCCAAGGAGGTTGTGCACACCACCATATTCAAAGGTATTTTTATCATTTCTCAGAAAACTATAGGAGTTCCACATATGGTTTGTAATATCTCTCTAAGATATCAAATGGGTATTTCGTGGAATTTTGTTTTGTTGTCTGTTTTATTAGATACCTTTGTTTGAAACAACACATGTTTGTAACCAGTGTGTCCGCGTGCCCTTCAAATTCATTCTAATTTTTCTCACTCCATGGACTACCTCGGAACAAGTTCCATATACCGATGGAAATATCTCTTCAATAACTCAAATGGATCTTCGAAGGAATTGGTTTTCATCATCTGTAGCAGAAGTTATGAATATATTTGCAAAAGTATGTTCAAAAACCCCTAAGTGATGATTTTTCGATATTATTTTTAAATTTTTGGGATTTTATTAAAAAAATATATTTTTCTACCCATGTACAATGTCATTGTCAAATAGGTTATGGGTCAACCAAAAGCCAATGGTTATGGTTCAACCACAAAAAACCCTTCTCTTCATTGGGTATTTTCACATTGTAATCATAATGGTATGATAATGGGGTTTCTCTTTTTAGCATGGATGAAATAATGGGGACCATCATTTTCTAATGGGGGAGGAACGACACAAATTTTAGGGGGTATATGGTCTAAATTCGGATGCAAAAGTCATAAATATATAAAACTAATATATGTCCATGTGGATCAACGAGATGCTCACTTCCTCATTAATTAATTGGGCTAATAGGTTTCCCATATGGTTCAAAGACAATCCCACCTCTCCATTATTGTATTGGGTTTTATTTTACACTACCTAGTTAGATGGGTAGTTAGATATATTATTATAATAATAGATACTCATTTAATGATCTCTTTCCATTATTGTATCAGTTTTTATTTTCCACTACTTAGTTAGTTGGGTAGTTAGATCTATTATACTAATAATAGAGACTCATTTAATGAGCTCTTTTTTACTTTCTCCAATTCACCATTTTGTAATTATATATAAAGGCCAAGCAAGCCTTCTCATAATATCAAGTTACTCATTTTGACTTCTCTCATATTTTTTATTTCTCATTGTGAGATTAATTAGCTCTGAGTGATTTACTGGTAATCATTTTTAGAGGTGAGGCTCCTCTTTGAGCCTCACCTCCCGAGTACTTCATTTACATGTTTTTTTCCATTTTTCTTTTCATGTAATAATGTCATGTCTAAGCTCCTCCTCTCTCAATATTCAAGCCATCCAGATCTCATCTCTCGAGATCTGGATCACATTGTTAGAACAAAACAAATTTGACATATTTATTCACAATTTATATGAATAAACGTTATATATTCACAAATCTAATTTAATTTCCTACGTTTCATATTCTTACACCATATTCAAATTTATTGTAAAAGTACATTGAATAATCCCTCCAAGTTAGCAAATTGTTGTTTTTCCAGGTTTGAATTGTCACTAACACGTCATGAGAGACCATCAATAACTTACACTCACCCTTACACAAAATTTATATAATTCTTATTTTGCATGTAACATTATAGAAACACATGTTTGAATAGATATCTTGTAAACAAGATCAATAGAATTTTTTTATTTATTATTGATTGGAAATCTTACATCATTAATTTGTCAATTTTCCTTCAAGTTGGTAACATATCAGGAGGTCAGTTTACAATGAAATGGTTATGTGAACTCCTCCACATCAACATTTGTACATGGAGTACATAATCACAAACTATTATATTTAAATACTCTTCAACCCATATTTCATTGAAAATAATCTATATTGCTCGATTTTGTCTAGGTTCCTCTCATACATATTTTGAACCATTATTTCCAATAGATTATAATGTTTCTTATTTCTTTCAATCAATTGGAAATAGTAACTATAACATTGAATAGAAGTAAAGAAATCTAGAATCCCTCTAAAAAAAATTCTAAAGAATACAATCATTAGGGGAAAAAAAGATATTAACTCTTTAGTGAAGGAAAATGTAAAACTAAAAGAAAGAAGACAAATTGCAACAAACAACTATGGACCAATGAAACAAAAAAACTGAAGGAAATCAAGAGAGTAAATTTCATAGTTCAATTTTATTAAAGAGGTTCTAAGAACAAAAATAGAAATCACTTATGTAAAATGCTTCAAAAAAATGTTCTACAAAATTGCACCACTTGAGGCAAGAAATATGAATTCAAGGTGCATCGATATATTTAAAAAACAAAACATATGTAAAAATAAAATGAGCAATTGAAGTATTCTTAGAAGCAATTCAAGAGACACCAACTCATGTATGCGCAATTTGTGAGAAAATGCAATTCCAAGAAAACATGGTTGACATTAACAATGTCATAACATCTTCTTTTTCATATTTGACAAAAGACAAGGGATCTAAAGGCATATTGATCAAAATAACTAGATTTGCGAACAATGCTAAAATGCACTTACTATGAATAATTTCCTATTGTTGCATGTCCTTCACAATTGGTATCACCGAGGTTGGCCTTTGCACAAACAAGGAAACTTGGGTACAAAATGGCTCTTTATGATGTATTTCTAGTTATCTGAATGTCTCATATATGACGCTTATAATTGAAACTTCATATTGGTTTTTTCATGTTTTCTTTTATCCCAATTCTCATTCTAAGCATAATTTTACATTGCACCTTCCTTCTTAATTATTAAATATGGATTTTCATCGCATTTGAAAAATACTTGTCGTGACCATACTTTGATCGTGTAAAATATAATTATCCAACAAAATATCGAATTGTAATTAAGTTGCCTCCTTTTTAATTTAAATGGCATACCCTCTAAGACTTTATAATTCTCTCTAGATTCATTTTAACTCCAAATCTAATAAGAGGTGAGAGGGGCACAAAAAAAAATTTAGATGAAACTTTTTCTTAAATTCATTTTAACTCCATATCTAATAAATATTGAGAGGTACTCATAAAACAATGGAAATGGAAATTTATTGATTCTTAAAATAGAGATTTGGACTTAAATGAATTTACCTCCAAGTAATCTTGTGTTGAGTCCATAAGAAGAATTAACGTATACACTGACTGATTTATAACAGAGTAACATTGGTATCAATACAACGAGATAGCCAGTTATTCAGATCTACTAGAGAGAAGGGCAGGCTTATTAAATATGGGGACGATCTAAGGCTTGAATGCAGACCTGAGCTATTTTTGAACTCATATGATTGAAGGTTAGCGTCTATGAATATATAGCTTCTCTCGCGCTACAGTTTTTAATGTCAACGCACTCGCTCCCAGAAGTTGCTTCTACAACCAACTGTCATGCGGTCAAAATTTTCTTAGTCTGCAGTTGCACTATTGATCTACGGCACATTCAAATTATCAGACTATTTCAACGTTCAACGCAGACACGAATGGTTGTGATCCATTCCACAAGCCACCCTAACTGCACATTATCATAGTATTGACTTTTGAAAAAGTAGCAAACTGGAAACAAGGGCAGAGTTGTCATTATAAGTATATAATTTCTTTTAAAATCCCATCTTTATACATCCTCAATTATCTATTGGTATATTAGTGTATTTGTCACTTAAAAAGTAAGTTATAAGTTAGATGTTGAAAAAATCAACTTTTGGAATTCAACATTTTTTATTCAAACTTAATCGATCTTTTCAAGTTATAATTTTATTCAATTAATACAATTTTTTGTACTTTTAGAATTTCGACTATTTTAAAACTAGCATATCCCTTGGAAAGGGAACATCCAAAAAAATCAACATATGTTTTTTTGGCAATGCTAATTTTATCAATGTGCACCATTCTACTATCTTTGCTTAATTCCTGGGGATTCTGTGAGAGTATTGAAATGTTTCAATTATAGGAAACCAAAATCATTCATTCAATTGATTGATTAGTCTATTAAAGATGCAGAGCAACAACAAACAACTTGTTATTTGCTCATAAATGAAATCAAATCCCTATTGAATATTTCACTTATCATGCATTCATAGAATGTCACGATACAAGTACACCAAGCATGATTTTAAGTTTTTCAAATTTGTCTCTACTCAAAGATTTGTGTCGAGTATTAGTCATTCAATGCTAAGTGCCACACAACATTAGCTTGATATCCTCATATTGCACCAACTCTGTGATGTGACGTTGATGATTTTCCCTGGGTTTAGACATAGATGGGATATTGATAACAACAACATGTTAGGAATCCTTGGGATTCTTTCGGTTATCTTGCCAAGCCTTATGATAGGCTTTTGTCCAAAAAAAGGAATAAGAAAATGGGAAGAATTGCGGGTTCTAGAATAGTTGGTTTTCAAGGAGGGAAAATTCCAGTAGGTTCAGTCCCAATAATAAGATAACCCACCTACCCGGAAATAATTAATGTAATAGATTCATCTTGCAACCCATTATTAAGTATTACTGTGAAATTGAATTCTAAATGGTTGACCACCGATAATAAAGAAGAATGGTATGAAGGATTAATCCATTTGGTCAACTCCCTGTGACTATAAAGTCACAGTGCTTGGGTGGTAGGCTTTCCTTCAAAGGCCTGGATAACAAACATAGACTCGATGGATCTCGCCTGACTAATGGTGGCATCTAATATGGAAAGAAAGAAAATATAAGAGACATATTTTGGGCTTGCAAGTTCACCAGATCACATTGGTCTTATACATGGAAGTGGGTTCATGATATGTGAGCATTAACTCTTTAAGAAGATGGCGGGATGGCTTTTGCATGTCCTCTGGATCACTACTCTATCCTATTTGTGAAAAAAGAGATGTAAAACTAATTGTGAGGGCTCTAAAAAGGATTTCAATAGAATGGATTTCCATGTTTTTTTACATGACTAAGAAACTCAAATTTGTGTTAAGTGCCTTTTACAATACATTATCTCCTCTAATATAGGATCCCTGTCGGATATGCCTGCCTTTCTCCATGTGATAAGGAGGAAATTCAATGCTATGAGGGTCTGCACTTTGTACTTTGTATTGTTGCTGTAATATAAGATACAGAATTTTTCAAAAGAAAAGTGTTCAATGATCATATATTAGTAGTGATAATTCAAGAAAAAAAGTCAACAATCACAATGTCAACAACCTCCACATTCGACAATGTCAAAAAAATTCAGATTTGAAAAATAGCATGTCATCTAGTATTGTATGAGAATTTACTTATGAAGAGGATGTTTCATAATGGGATTGTTTGTGTTTTCTATCCTAATATTTATTTAATGCCTCAAGTGGCATACTTTCTAATATATTCTTACACCTCTGATACCATTGTATCTTATGTTAATGAGGATTTCAATGTTACTGGAAATCACTTCGTTATTAATAATTTTTAAGAGGAGATGTGCTTTTACTTGTTTTTTCTTTCTTTATTGTGATTAATTTATCCCTTTGAGGTCTCTTGGTAGAAGATTCACAATGTTGTTACTTTAAATAAAATAATTTCACGCCATCCAAAGAAGCCAAAGAACCGGTTTGCACAAATTGTAAAGGTCAGAATACTTGTATCGTTCTATATCCAACACCCATCCCTAAGGGTTATCAACTCTTATAGGATTCATTTCTAGAATGTTTTCTATGTTTATAACTTATCCTTTTAGGAACCATTTCTAGAATGCATTTTTTTTAAACCCTAATTTAACGAATCCGCAAGTCCTAAAACTTTGAGAGCTCCACTTGCGCCCTGACACTCTAACACTCAAACTTCTGGTAAGTTTAGTGAAGGTAAATTTTTGAAATAGCACATCTCACATCTTGCCTACTATACTAATACCTTTAACTAGTCATTCAAAGATAGTGATACATTTAACCAGTCATTTAAAGGTAAGAACTACGAGGAATCCATAGTTCTAGAAAGAAAACTAAGCTTTTGTGTAAATACAAAATAATATAGGTCAGTAAAACAAAGTTTAGTTGAGAACCTTCCATAGTTCCCACGAAGAGTCGACCATGGTAAGCACCAAATTTTTCCTATTTAGAAAATTATCATTGTTGTTCACATCATTCATTGCCAATTCTATAGCCGTCTTTGTCACTCTTCCAATTGCAGAATTAAATGCAAAAAAGGGCATCGACATTCACAAAAAAAAGCCTTCTATTATGAGCGTCTCTGACATTTTCATCAACATTTGTGAAATAACTCGGAATGAATACAGAGAATGCTACTACTAGAACCACTAGACAATCCTGACAATGCAAAAAAAGACGCATGTTAAAATATCTCGTTCAACATTCTAACTTGGATAAAAAAACAAAGATTATACAACATAAATATGAATGGAAAATTCAAGTGTTCTGATATCCTACCATCGAGTAAGAATCAATATGATGGGGAGGTCGCATCAACACATTTTGTAGGCCAAAGAGATTGAAACAACAAATTTCAAGTACAAAATAGTTTCTAGCTACAGTGAAAATAAAAACCAAAGTCTCAGTGTTTTGGAAGCATTAAACAACTTTAATTGCAAAAAATGGCAGAAGGAATGAAATTTCAAGTGGAGAGTAGACAAAAATTGAAACCTAAAGCTTCAAACGACTTCAAGAAAGCAAGGTTCTGGACAAGAAATGTGAATCTGGGCATGACTCTATGTGTGGATTAAATATTAAAGATACATCTCTATAGCTTAAGAAAATGATTTTGAAGCAGGCATTAGCCTCAAAATTTAAAGATGGGAATGAAGATATCCTCGATCTTCAAAATAAAGAATATACATGACATTGTATAGTAAGTAAAGATGACAGAGAGAAAATTTGATGGATAGAATTTGATGGACAAATTGTCCATTATAGAGTGATTTTCCCATAAGATGCTAAATATTATGCAGCAAATACTTATTACTTCTATTGTTGGGTCCAATCCAAAGCAACAAAAAGGAGGCTTGGTGTTATGTGCAAGCAAATACCAAGGAATTATTGTTTATGCATAATACATTTAAAATTAATATTATTATCATAGTATAAACTTAAATTATTTGAATTTAGATATTTAAGTTTAGTTTAGTATTAAATATAAGTTAAACTTAATTTTTATACCAAATATGTTAAAAACACTATTCTATGCTACTCAATCACTGAGTAACATTGATGGAACAATAATGAAAAAAAGAAGAAGTGTAGGAATGAAACAAAATGAGAATCTTTATCACTTTACAACCTTAATTCGGGATGTCAGTCCCTTCTCCATATATCAAAATACATTTTAAGTGTACCAAAAGAGAATAAACCCATTATCCCTGGCTGGATTCATGGTTATTTAGTATTACTTATGGTGTGGAAAATGCTATGTTATTGTGCCATTCAAGAGGAATGAATTTGCGAGTACTATTGTTGCAATAGTAAAATCCTATAGTTTTCAGTGGTTGTTAAAATTAATTGAATTTGTGACTTTGAAACTTAAATCAAAATCTTAAAGTATGTGCACTAACCATTGAAAAGCGTATCTGGAAAATGGCATGGAGATGACTTGGTTAGGTATGACTGATGTATGATTGGAGGTTAGTACAGATTGTTACTGTTGGATGATAAAAAATTTAATCGATTGAATGGATTAGATGAGGCAATATACAACATTCATGAAAGTATAGAGAAACTTAAAAAGAATTTTCCCTCTTGTCGAGTTTTAATGATTTTAGATGATGTGAATTAGGTAGATGCACTTTTTCCAATGTTCAAAGTGTTGTCTTCTATGATAGCTTAATATTAATCACATCTCAGGATAGAGCTCTTCTAACAAGAGAAGTAGTCGAAGATACATCAATTTACAAGTTAAATGACCTTCAGATACAATACTCGCGAGAGCTCTTCTTCTCCCATGCCTTCAGTCAACAACATCCACTACCGGGATTCAAATCTCTGGTAGATGAATTCACAGAAGATTTTCATTGTTTTCCTTCATCTTTAAAAGTTTTAGGGTCACTTCTTTACGGAAGCGATGACCAATTTCACTGGAAAAACCAACTACATAGTCTTAGAAAAATACTTCCCATTGAAATACAATGGAAATTAAAAAATAGTTATGAGACACTGAATGAAGAGGTATGTCACATATTCTTAGATATCGCCTATTTTTTCATAGGAGAAAATAGGGACAAGGATGTAAGAATATGGAATGAATCAGGTTGGAAAGGTTCTCTTCCTAGATTAAATATTAAACATCCATCTCTATAGCTTAAGAAAATTATTTTGAAGCAGTCGTTAGCCTCATAATTTAAAGTTGGGAATGACGATAGCCATGGTCTTCAAAATAAATAATATCCATGACACTGCCTTAGATATGTAGAGGCCTTCGCACAACAAAGATAATAGAAACCTACCGTCAAAGCTCACGAGATTTGATATACGGTGGCTTCGAGGTTGAGAGCGACATTTTTCTTGCATCAAGCTTTGTTGAAGCTCTAGATAGGAGGCCATCCTACCACTGGGGGTGCTCTATAACTATAGAAACACCAAATGCACTCATGAGAAATGCATTCGACCCAAAATATTAAAAATGGGAAAAATAATTAATGAAGTTATGTTGTACAGACTTGGAGGGGGTTCAACTTTGGTTCGGAGTGTGCTCAGTCTCAGCAGGGGTTTGTATTTTCTCAGAGGCAACAACAACTTCCAACAATCTCTATCTCTTGTGGGAATCTTTAACTACAGATTGTGTGTTTGCAGTAGATTTAGAGGCCTCCCCAAATCGATTGTTCATTTTCTCGTCTGGAATCCCGTTGGGCATTATAGCCTGAGGATACTGTTGGAAATTATTCCTTTTTTTCTGCTCCCAATTGATTTGACAAGTGTTTGGAGAGCCATATTGTTGCGGAACAACCCAAGGAAACATGAAAGGCCTTGGGTGTGCTTGGCTCAACAACCTATGGCTTTGGTAAGGTGATATGATCCGCCATATCCAACAATCGCCTCCACTGCTATAGGGCACTACAAGCAACTTCCGAGATCCAAGAGAAGAAGTTGGGGCATAACCTGGAACAAGAAGAAAATACCAGTTAAGCAAACAATATTAAAAAATAAGATTGGAGTCGGTCGTAGTTTGGAGTCGGTGACGTGCAAAAAAGATTGGATAAAGACAAACCCGGCGTAGGCTAAAGGCCAAACGAAACCGACCTTTGCCGGCCATCCTTTCACGGCGTCCCACTCCCGTCCGACTCCCGTCGCCGATCACCTCCGCCCTCCGGCCGCCTACCCGTCCCTACGCCCCAACTCCCGTCGCCGATCCCCTCCGCCCTCCGGCCAGCTACACCCTCGTCCATAC
>JZKD02S1724873.1:110690-121367 GCA_000966675.3 Picea glauca
TCTAGACATCTCATCCATTTAGACTTCATGGGAATCTTTGACTAGATTTGAGGGACCATAGTATTCTCTAGCATTTTTCTTTCTATATGATATGGTTTTTTCTTCATTTTCCCGATGAAATCATATTTGCTTCAATTTATATTGGATCTTCCTACATTATAAGAAAATTTGGAGCCCTTCTTTCCCTTAAAACCATGGAAAAGTCTACATCAAAAGGCCCAACATATGTGAATTTAGTTTCTTGTTGCAAAGGATTTATGTCTCAACTTCTTGAATACTCTTTTAATTTCAACAATATGATCATTGGATATCTTCTTGAGATACCCAAATTTGGTCAATTAATATAGACTATCTATCCACCCCCCACCCCACCTTTTTTCTTAAATGCAGACTCAAGCGCTTTCCAGCTATCAATTAGAGTTTTGGGAAGCTCAATGAATGAATTTCAAACATATCCCTCCAAGTTCTGAACATATAGCCTCATGAAGAAATCATCATGATCCATGAATAAGTTGTCAATGAAGTCTTGGAAGGATGCTAAATTTTATTCAACAGAATGTGTTGGTTCACTATTGTATTTGGGCAAGAGATTCAAATATTTTTCGAGGAGGTCATGAAAATTCACAAGGAGATTCAATGGGAAAAATATAACAGTGACCCAAGAGTTTAAAGGGGGATGGGACGGTTGGTTTTCCCCAGCTATACCTCCTCCTAAGTTGTCCACAATATTTTGCAAGATGTGGTTATGGGCTTCAAAGGATGAAGGATTAACATGGTTTTTCAAGAAGGGTTTAAGGGAAGAACTCGCTGCTTGAAAGAAATATATGGGTGAATTATGTAGATATATTAAGGGTTTGAGAGGTATCTTGGAAGAAGAATATCAATCAATAGGTATACCAATTAAATAAAAATATTCACTACCTCTAGAAATAGTAGAGCAAGATGTTTCCAAATTAGAGTTAACTGAAGACAAAGAGATGTAATGTTCTCTGAGATTTCTCTAGGTCATGATCTTCTCTGGCTATGATTATACTAGAGTACACTGAGGATCTGGGTAGTTTCTGGTGTATGTTTTGTTAGAATATATATATTTTTGTTTAGAGTATCCAGGTGACATTATGGACATCTTGATGCCTGAAAAGAATTCACCTTTGAGTATCAAAACTTGCAATGTCGTATCCCCAAGGAAAGATATCTTCAAATTCCATTCCCCGATAAAGAAACTATTTCACATGTCATCCCTCAAGATGTTATAGGATGTATGTGGAATGATGGTACAAAATATCAGGGGCTAAGACCCAGGGTGAGCGTTAAAGGAATGCTTACACATGAATATGGAGGAAAATCCAATTTGTAAGCCATACCTCCAATCCTTTGTAAAACCTTATAGGGGACATAATATTTGGGTACTAACTTAGTGTCCTTTTGTTTCTTGAGGGACATATATTTATATGGTTTTATCATCAAAAATACCCAATCCCCCACATCAAATTCCCTTTCACTACGATGCATATTTGATTTTTGTTTCATCCTATTTGTGCCATAAATAGGTTGTCCTTCAATAGTTTGAGAACCTCTTGTCGGTTCCCTATGTTGTCCTACATTTATTGAAGCTTTGTATTCCTTTTCAAGGTTGATGTAATGGATAAATGATGATATCCATAAAGTGCCAAAAATGGGGACATTTTTTATGAAGTATGGAAGGATGTGTTGTACCACCATTCCACAAAAGGAAACCACATAACCCATTGAGTCTGTTTATCAGATGCAAAAAATGACTATATTATTATAGACATTTATTCACAATCTCAATTTTCCCATGAGATTGAGGGTGGTAAGATGAGTTGTGAGCCAATTGAGTTGGGAATAAGTGTGCAGTTACACATGGACGTTCTATTTGAGTTGAGAATTCTTACATAAATATGGGTGATCATGATACCATAGCAAATCATTATTCCATACAAAGTTTTCTAATGAACTAGGGTCCTCATGTAGTTTTTGAATTATCTTGCACACCTCTTTATTTTACTTCCATTATATCCTTGCTTGTTCCACCCAATAATATTGTGGAATGAAAATAGTATGTATTGAACATTTTTTCTTCTTCTTCTTTCCTTGAAAGTCCATCTTCCACAACATTATGTTTTCATTTTTTGTAGATAATTTCAAAGCCATAACCTAGAATCTTTGTAACCCATTTTTGTTACTCTTTTGAATATAATCGCTTTTCCAAGAAGTACGTCAAACTATAATGATATGTTTTTACTTTGAAGTGTCTTCCTATTAGGTAAGGGCATCATTTATGAACTGCATGTAGTATAGTGAACATTTATTTTTCATAAATGGGTTTGACTAAGTTTTTTTCATTAAGTTGGTTTCTTTCAAAGGAAAGGGGGCCTTCCTTCTTCATCCAAACCACACCAAGTCCATGGCCTAAGGCATCACAGTCCACAATAAATGTTTTTGTAAAGTCGGGTGTGGCTAGCACGAGAGTAGTACACATAGCCTCCTTAAGTTTCTCAAAATATTTTGTTGCCTCTTTGGTCCAAGAAAATGATTCATTCTTTAATAGTGGTGTTAGAGGTGTTGTTATTTAACCATAATTCTTGAAAAAATTATGATAATAGCTTGTTGACCCTAAGAATTCTCTAAGTTTCTTCAAGATTTTGGGAATTGGCCATTTCCTCATAGATTTAATTTTGTTAGGGTCCATTTTAACAACTTCATGAGATATAATATGACCTAAATATTCTAATTCTTGAACCTCAAAGGAACATTTGGAAGGATTTGCATACAATTTTTTCTCTTCCAATAGTTGTAATACTCTGTCAACTTGTTGTACATGCTCTTCCCAAGATTTGTTGTAGATTAGTATGTCATAAAATAATAATAACAAAATGTTTCTAAGGAAGGGATTGGAAATAGAATTCATCAAGATTTGAAATGTTGAAGGTGCATTAGTAAGCCCAAAAGGCATAACCAAAAACTCATAATGATTGTTACATGTTCTAAAATTTATTTTAGGACTATCTTCCTACCTCATTCTAATTTGATGATATCTCGAACAAATATCTGGATTAGTAAATAATTTTTCTCCATGTAATTCATCTAATATTTCATCAATGAAAGAAATAGGAAACTTATCTTTCAAGGTCATTTTGTTGAGCTATCTATAATTTGGACACATACACCATGAATCATCATTTTTTGTAACCACCACCACTGGTGAAGAGAAATAACATTGGCTAGGTTGAATGATGTTGGCCTCTAACATTTCCTCAATCATGCACTCAATATCACTCTTCTAATTGATCCAAGAGAATCCAAAACGCTCACAGAAGGTTCAAGAAGATCCTGAATGCTCACATAGGTCTAGGAGGATCTATAAAATATCAAAATTTAACCATATAAAATCATGTTTAAAACTATGTCATTGCATAGATCTCAGATATGGATTTCTAACGATGCAAAAATTGCCTCAAACAGAGTTTATATTCAAAATTTATAGCGGATCAAAGTTCAAGTCAAACAGGGAAAAAGTCAAAGCTCAAAGTCAATTATGACATGATATTTTGTACTATTGATGTCAGCATGACATCGACATGACATCATCATGTTGATGTGGAAACACCAAGATCTACCACGTGTCACTCAGATTTGGGTGATTGGGCATCCAGTTAGACCAGTAGAAGACTACCACATGTCATACGTACATATGACGTGGTAGCCCATACGATCCACGTGTCACCATTAGAAGGGTGATACGTGGCCTCCATATATCCTACATGGAAAGTAGGTGGTAAGACATACAAGTGATGTGGAAATTGATAGTGTACAAGTGGTTATCACATGAACCAATCAAAAAGTGCCACATGGCACTCTCCGATTGGCCCAATAGGTCCGAAGGGAATAAAATTTGTTTGGTTCAGATGGGAATTGAACCCGTAACCTACATCGGCATAAATATTTTCAACAACCTATCATTACCATTGCACCAAATTGTCACTTGTAAACAATTAACTGAAAATTTTCATTTAAATAAGTTTGGTTATGGAATATATCAAATAGGGGAGGTATGTGGGGCTTGAACCCATGACTTGTGCCATAGAAATGACTTAACACTATACACTAGCCACCATAACACACATAAGAATTGTCAAAAAAAACCAATTAATATATATTTAATTTGATGATGACATCAACACGAAGTTCAGGCCGGATTGAGCCACTCATGCCATATTTATATGCACTAGCGCTAAGGTATACACACATTTTTTCAGGTCAACACATATCCAGAGGAGGAGTGCATGGATCCCAAGAGAGGGTATGGTACAGATGCATCATTTTGCGTGCCAAGAGGAAATCCAAGTTTGGTATTTTATCAATATGCATGCCATGAGGTACTTTGTCCAAACATAATCATGTTTATACTCATTTTTCTCATTCTTCCAAGAGGAGTTCAATGGTTTTGTTATTTTTGTGCTAAAAGGTCATTTGTGAAAGTATTAGTATAGATTTCCATTAATGAGTGCCATAGTGCATCGCTTGGCATGTAAAGAGGGTAAAATGGAGCCAGTTCATAATATGGTCGACTTTATACTCATTTTTCTCATAGTTTCACAAGAAATTCAATGGTAAACTCCTTTTCTGATTTTGAGCGGTGCAATTAAAGAGAATCCTTCAAATTGGATTTTGTAAGTCTATGTTGTAATATAATTTGACATTTTGAGATAAAGAATAGTATCACTATTTAGGTGTGACTTGAAGATGAAGTAAAATATGTCATCAATGTTGTATATTTGAGTTCTTTTATTTTCTAGTGTGTTGTCTCATAATTCTTTAAATTAACCATTAGTTTATGAGATTTTGGATAAGAAGAACAACATCATTTTTCTGCAAATCACCTCAATACGATCTATAATTAATTATGAATCAAGTTAGATGCTAATATGTATATTTAAAAGGAATAACTTGTATCTAAGGATTTTTTCATTAGGTGGTATCAGAGCAAGTTTTGACATGGATTTGCAAGATGGTGATGTGAGAAGTTCCAAGATTTAAGTTAGCTAAGATTTTGAAGAATCTTGTTGAGAGGAAAAAATAATGAAATCCCTCATGAACTTAAGGCTGGAGAATAACATTAGCTGAAAAACTCATAATGATAATTCTGAACTAAGGATTCAACTGTAAACTCTCACAGAGAGAAGCAGAAGCTGCAAAATCGACTGATATTTCATGAGGAATTCCATAAAAGTATTTTTCATGAAATGGAAAAGGAAGTTGTAGACCAAGGATTAGGTATTGGCACCAACAACACCATTCCATAAAGAATGGAAAGTCAAGAATGTAAAGTCTTTGATGAAAGAGAAACTAAATCCTTTAAAAGGCCTGGTCGAGAAGGATGATTATTCATATTATTATTTTTCCCATCAAGATGGAGAATGCTCAAAGATGGATAAAGAAAAGACAACTTCATATTGAGAGGTCCTTTATAATCAATTAGGCTTACCTTCCTGTCGAAGGAAAGGTAACATATGTAAGACATCTCCAGAGAAATATATGAATTTTAAAGAGGGAATGGAGACGTTTCCTACTGGTAAATGGTCTATGTATAAATGTTCTTCCTATGGAACTAGTAACCATGACATGGATAAAGGTCAAAGAAAACAGTGTGTGAAATAAAATTCATCCGAGAAGAAGGATAAGGTAAAGGTCATTTCTCAAAACAGAGGAAAAGGGGGAATGTCAAGAAGGGATCGTGGTTCTAAGATGGGAACAAGATACTCTGTTGTTAATGTAGTAAGAGTGGAAATTAGATTGAGAAGTGTTGGAAACTTTATCTAATATTATGGTTGAACAAGAACCAAAAATATGTAAAGGCACTTGCAAGAATACAAGCAACAACCCCGAATGAATTTAATAGTCGTGTTGAATGATTTGACAAAGACTACTTCCTAATGGTTGGTCTTAACATAGTGATATATGAAGACATCAAGGAATAGTTCATGGAAAGTGGCTCATCTGACGACATGATAGGGACGAGATCATTATTCCTGACTTTCTTAGAGATGGACACAGATTTCTATGTAGGATCTACAACTCACACCAGACAATAAATAAAATGGTATGGCTATGTAATATGCCATCTCAAATCGAGAGGATTTATGGGAATAGAGAATTTATGTTCCAGATTTGAAATTAAACCTACTCTTAGTTGTGGATTTTGAGGATGAAGGATATGCATTCATATTCATGAATGCCCAAGTGCTTTTGTATTGAATGGAAGATACTCAAGACAGAACCACAGTGCTTGATGCTCACAAAGTGAGATTATATAGGTTACTGGGAAGATTTATATTCTGGTCTAATGGTTTCTTGGATTCAACATGAGATTTTGTGTAAGATTCAACATCAACATCACATGCATTGTTAGAGATAGGAATTTTTGACACTCCTTCCCATACTAAGGGGAGGATGAGTCCATTAATAAGCCATCCATCAGAAGAGATTTCATTTTAAATATGTATATTTGTAAATGTAATGTCCATATGTATATTTCTCCTAAGTCTATTAGGAGGCTTGTAAGCCTCTCATTGTAGATTATAAGAGTGAGAGGAATTATGTAAAATTTCTATGTAGCCACCTTTACATTGTTAAGAGTGAGAGAAATTTGTAAATAATTTATATATAGCCACCTTATATATTGTTTAAAGTGAGAGGAATCTTGTAAAGGGTTTCTATGTAGCTTCTTCGTTATAGGAATGAGATGGATCTTATAAATATTTCTAAGCCTATCAACAACAATATAAATAATTGTATCATCTTAATTCAACTAAAGGACTACATATGGATCGAATTTTCTGAGTTAACATTCTTATTCTGAAGAACCAAAGGTGAAGGATCAGAAAGATGTACGCAATTGGAACATGTAGATCGAAAGCGTGAAGAGCATAAAAGTAATGTAAATCTTCATGGAGATGGTAAAGGAGAAATAATCTTCTTTGTAAGAGGATGCATGTTATAAAAATTTCCAATATATTATGTCATGTTCATGTAGTTGTATACCTTGAGAAAACGTAGTTCAGTATAGATGGTTATAGTACAAATATAATTTTTTTGAAGGAAGGAGAAATGAAATGAACAGGGAATTCATTCAGAGGATCTTATAGATACATCAATAATACACGAACATTGAGATTGAAAGGAAAAGACATGGACTAAGATTCGACTTGGTTTGACATTGGCCGAGATAGACTATCTTCAATAGAGAAAGATATGGGAGTGGATGTTGAAATTCAAAATATAGGATTCAGATTCAAATATTGCAAAGATTCAGTGAGAATAACTTTGTTCTGAAGGAATCTATAAGCCATAACCATAGCTATATCTATTAGCGGCAGTTCCATAGGCCATAGTCAAAGCCATACTTCATAAGAAAAATAAAATTATGATGATCTAATATCTAAGATATAATATCAAATATGAAGACTGAGTCCCACAATATTCATAAAGGTGGAAGAGTGAGGAAGCATCATCATCATTAAGTTACTAGATTAGGGAATTTTCAATAAGATGGAAAAGTGAGTAAGAGTTATCATCACTAATTTTTTGAAATACTCATACTTTTCAGTGCGAAGTTATGATATAGATATGATCTGAAATGTTCACAGAAGGTCTAGGAAGATCCAAAATGCTCATAGAGATCCAGGAGGATACAAAAAAGATAAAAAATTGATCAGCTCAAATTCTCTTAAAAATTTCATAATTATGTAGAGGTTGGTGATGGCTTTCCAATGGCATAAAAATGTCCTCAAACGAAGTGCATATGAAAAATTTATACTTGGTCAAATTTCAAGTGAGACAGGGAAAATGTCAAAGGTCAAAGTCAATGATGACATGGAAGTCTGTACTATTGATGTCATCATGATGAGATGTTAGCACTAGGAGATTCCACGTGTCACTCGGATCTGGGTGATTGGGAATCTTATTAGACCAGCAACATATTTCCATGTGTCATCCATACAAATGACGTGGAAGGTTGTACAGTCCACATGACACAACTGGAAGGGTGACACGTGGCCTCCATATAGCCTATGTGGAAAATAGGTGGTGAGGCATACATGTGACATGGAAAATAACAATGTACAAGTGGCAATGGCATGGACCAATCAGAAAGTGCCACGTGGCACTCTTCGATTGGCCCAATATGTCCGAAGGGCATAAAATATGTTTGGTTCATAGAGGAATCAAACCCTTAACCTCCATGGAAATCAACATTTTCAACAATTGTATCATTACCATCACTCCAAAATTCCACTTGTAAACAGTTAACAAAATTTTTTCATTTAAAGATGTTTAGTTATAAAATATATCAAATAGGGGAGGTCTGTGGGGCTTGAACCCACGACCTCCACCTAACCATCCTCCATACCAAAAAATTAACACCATACCACACATAACACTTGTTACAACAAACCAGTTAATATATATTTAATTTGATGATGACGTCGGTGCAAAGTTCAGGCTAGATTGGGCCACTTGCACCTTATTTATATGCACAAACCCTAAGTTTTGCACACATTCCCAGGTTGGCACAAATACTAAGTAGGAGTGCATAGATCCCGAGAGAGGATATGGTACATATGCATAATTTTGTGCCAAGAGAAAATCCAAGTTTGGTATTATCTCGGTATGTGTGTCATAAGGTACTTTTTCCAAAAATAAGCATGTTTATACTCATTTTTCTTGCTTCTCTGACAAGAGTTCAATGGTGATGTTATTTTTGTTCTAAGAGGCCATTTGTGAAATTATTAGTCCACATTTTCATTAATGAGTGCCATAGTGCATCGTTTGGCATGTAAAGAGGGTACAAATGAGTCAGTTCATAATATGGTCAACTTTATGCTCATTTTCTTAGAACATCGCAAGGAATTTAATGGTAAAATCAGTTTTTGAGTTTGAATAGTGAAATTAAAGAAAGTGCTTCAAATTGGATTTTGTAAGTCCATGTTGTAATGTAATTTGACATTTAGAGATAAAGAAGAGTAGTCTCACTATTTAGAAGGGACTTGAAGATGAAGTTAAATATATCATGAATGTTGTATAATTCAGTTCTTTTATTTTTTTCTGTGTTAACTCATAATTCTTCAAATTAATCATCAGTTTATGAGATTTTGGATAAGAATCACAACATCATTCTTTTGCAAATCATATCAATACGATCAAGAAATAATTATGAATCAAGTTATATGCTAATATGTATATTTTAAATGAATAAGTGGTATTTAAGGATTTTTAGATCATCTATGCATATGGATACTTGTAAGTCCTAAAGTTAGGTGGTACACTTCCTAATTGAAAATGAATGGCATGGTCATGATCTTGAGCAGGTGGACTTGACCCTTTTTCATTTCATGAAATACCTTGGAATGATTATCGATAGTTATTTGGAGGTCTAATGGAGCAGAGGCTATAGTATTTTTAACATCAAGTGAGCACAATTGTGCAACTATAGCCTGGTGTCCCTTTTTGAATAATTGTTTCATGACATTAGAGATTATCATTTTCGAGGGTTTCCTTTGGGTACCTCTAAGGTCAATTTCCTTTCCATCTGAGGAAAATCTCAT
Source organism: Picea glauca (assembly GCA_000966675.3). Taxonomy (NCBI): domain Eukaryota; kingdom Viridiplantae; phylum Streptophyta; class Pinopsida; order Pinales; family Pinaceae; genus Picea; species Picea glauca. Next base: position 120,317 of record JZKD02S1724873.1, read on the forward strand.
GAAATGATATTGAAAATTAAGGGCCACTATTCACAATGATTGTAACCATGGATCTCTAATACAACTTCAACATCCCCCATTTGGATGGAAATCATGGGTATATCTAGATAATATGCCCCCATGTTGATCTTAATACTATGTAATTTTCCTAAAGAATTTATGGTACCTCCATCTTCAATCGTTACTTGAAACTTTGGTGCAAGATATACTTGAAACTTTGGTGGAGGATATACAAAGCAATTGAGATTTTTTGCTAATTTTTAATTGAAAAAAATATTAGTACTACCATAATCATTCAATATTGTTACATTTTTATTCTTGATGTATCCTTTTATATTGAGGGTTTGTGGAGTATTGATGTTGACCAATGCATGAAAATATATCATTGGAGTAGTTTCTTCTAGATTTGGATCTCATGGTGATTCCAATTCTTGATATTCTTCCTCTTCGTAGTCTATGTAGAATAATTTTTTTCACCATATTTATTCCCCTTATTTTACTTGTTGTCACTATTGAAACACAATCCTTTTACTCTTATTTAATCCATTTGTTGAGGTGTCAACATTGTTGGTTGAGGTACACTTGTCTTATGATCCCAAAACTCATCTATGCTTCTTGTGTATGATCCAATGGTAGACTTGTGTGTAGCCTTATTTTTGGCATGAATATGACAAACAATTTGCATAGCTTCCATAATATTTGTTGGATTTCTTAGGAAAATATCATGTTTAATGGGTTTTTTAAATCCATCCATGTAAGCTTCCAACAAATTTTCATCACTTATGTCATCCACCCTTATGGTCAAGACTTAAAATTTTGAATTATAATCTTCAATATCACCTAAGTGCTTGATTCTTGTCAATTGACTGAAGCATTCTTGTTCCAAAACTTTCCCATATTGTTATTCTAATTCTCTTGTAAATAAACCCCCGATAGAATGATACAGAGAGAGATTCATTTTAACTACCCATTGATACCATTGATATGGTTTTATCTCAAAGTTCAAGGTTGTTATGTGAATCCTTTTCTGATCATCCATAATAATATGGAG